>OX101755.1:35893977-36254851 GCA_944452675.1 Tachina lurida | reverse complement strand
ACTGTTGCTAATGCAGATCATCAGGGAACCTTTACCCAAATTTCTTAGAACAACTAGAGTTATTATGTTAAAAACTTTAATTTAAACAAATGAGAAGCCTAACAACAAATAACAAAGTTGAAACAAGAACTCAATAATCAACATGTTTTTTATTTTCTTACTTTACCATTGCTACATTGGCTGACTTTTTTTCAGCTTCAAATTGTAGTTGTAAGAGTATGTAAAAGAAAATAAATGTAAATAACAACAACAGCTATATAAGAATAGAGTGTTGCCACACAAGTATTTTTGACCTGGTGCAGTCAAGTTAATAATTAGTGTTTTATTTTTGGGAATTTGCTACAATTTAAGTTTAACGTTTATTAACGCACTAATAATCCCAAATTATTATTTTACTTAATTAGTAAAATAACTTTTTTATTAAAAATACATTTAAATTGATTATTGAGGGGTTTATCTGGATCCTATGCGCATTTCACTGTTGCTAATGCAGATCATCAGGGAACCTTTACCCAAAAATCTTAGAACAACTAGAGTTATTATGTTATAAACTTTCATTTAAACAAATTAGAAGTTCAACAAATAACAAAGTTGAAACAAGAACTCAATAATCAACATGTTTTTTATTTTCTTACTTTACCATTGCTACATTGGCTGACTTTTTTTCAGCTTCAAATTGTAGTTGTAAGAGTATGTAAAAGAAAATAAATGTAAATAACAACAACAGCTATTAAAGAATAGAGTGTTGCCACACAAGTATTTTTGACCGGGTGCAGTCAAGTTAATAATTAGTGTTTTTACCCTAGTTGTTCTAAGAAATTTGGGTAAAGGTGCCCTGATGATCTGCATTAGCAACAGTGAAATGCGCATAGGATCCAACTAAAACCCCTCAATAATCAATTTCAATGTATTTTTAATAAAAAATATTTTACTTAATAAGTAAAATAATAATTTGGGATTATTAGTGCGTTTAAAAATTTTAAACTTAAATTTTAACAATTCCCATAAAAACACTAATTGACTGCACCCGGTCAAAAATACTTGTGTGGCAACACTCTATTCTTTAATAGCTGTTGTTGTTATTTACATTTATTTTCTTTTACATACTCTTACAACTACAATTTGAAGCTGAAAAAAAGTCAGCCAATGTAGCAATGGTAAAGTAAGAAAATAAAAAACATGTTGATTATTGAGTTCTTGTTTCAACTTTGTTATTATTTGTTGTTAGGCTTCTCATTTGTTTAAATGAAAGTTTATAACATAATAACTCTAGTTGTTCTGGGAAATTTGGGTAAACGTTCCCTGATGATCTGCATTAGCAACAGTGAAATGCGCATAGGATCCAGCTAAAACCCCTCAATAATCAATTTCAATGTATTTTTAATAAAAAATATTTTACTTAATAAGTAAAATAATAATTTGGGATTATTAGTGCGTTTAAAAATTTTAAACTTAAATTTTAACAATTCCCATAAAAATACTAATTATTTCTATTATAGTTACTATTACTCTAAAGTATGTATCTTAAGGAATTCAGTTTTACTTAAAACAGAAAATCCTCATAAACTTTGAAGTAAATACAGATAAAAATTAAATCAACGTTTTTTAATTTCAAATAAAAAAAAACTATGAAGATATTTGACATCTATACATAAAAGACCAGGCGAATATTTACAACATCAACAAAAGACCGCGCATGACATTCAAGCACGGAGCCAAACACTTATTTGTATGTACATATGTACATACATACATAAAATCAATTTGTAGATATGTATGTACACATAATATCAAATTTCTTATCAATACTCAAGTATTTATTAGATCTTGACAATCACACTTACATATCTACATCATAAAAATATATGAACAACGCAAACCATTCAGTCAGAGCACATGCCCAAGCTAAACGACCTTATTATGGACAGAGAAACTATAAATTCCCATGATCGTATAAAAAGAAGTTCAGCGAAAGAAGCCGGACGAAGTTAAATAAACAAAATCTGTAATATAAACAAATTTCTCACAGGCAGACTTTAAAGCTGGACAATTTTAAGCAACCTTGAGTTGAAAATATACTTATGTATATGTATATAGGGTTAGGGAAGTTCAGATATATGAAAATATTTTATAGAACCAAATCTCGATATTGAAAAAAATTTATTTATACGTACATAAAACTACTAGCGTGAGAAAATCATACGCACACACACATATACCAGATTTGATTTAAGAAAAATTCAAATTATTTCAACAACACACCACCCCTCCCATATCACGGCCAACCTTAAATTCCTACAGATATACATACAAAAATTCTCACGGTCATTCCTACAAACAACACGGACAACAACACAAATCACGATCAGCCTTAAACTCCTACGAACATGCATACAGATTCCCAAGGGTACATATCACTATCCTCAAATCACTAATAGCATTAAACTTCTACAAACATATGTACATACACACAGACATATTACTACACCCACCTCACCTACCCTAAATCATGATCAGCCTTAAATTTTCACAGCCATACATACATACAGATTCCTACGTATACATATTACAACAACATCCTCACCTCTCTTAAATCACGATCAGCCTTAAGCTCCTACAAACATATAGACATACCTACACGCAGTCGATCAACCTCAACTACACCACACCCCCTCCCAATAACAGCCTCGCTTAAATTCCCCCAGACAGACACATCCAAAAATCCCATGGATACATATTACTCGTACAACAACACCCTCACCTACCCCAAATCACTATAAGCCTTGAATTCCTACAGACTAGCAACACCTGCATACACACAGTCGATCTACCACAACTACACCCCGCCCCCTGTCAATCACACCCTCACACAAATTCCAACAGACAGGTATACACACACACATACACTCAATCCATCTACCTCAACTACACCACGCTCCCCCGACGAATCACAGCCTCGTACAACAGACAGACAGACAGACACATCCATAAACTCCCTCAGTTATATACACACAGTCGATCTACCACACAGTCGATCTACCACAACTACACCCCGCCCCCTGTCAATCACACCCTCACACAAATTCCAACAGACAGGTATACACACACACATACACTCAATCCATCTACCTCAACTACACCACGCTCCCCCGACGAATCACAGCCTCGTACAACAGACAGACAGACACATCCATAAACTCCCTCAGTTATATATTACGACAACAACCCCACCCACCCAAATCAGGGTCAGCCTTCAACTCCTATATTAGCATTAGAAATAACTTTTATGTTTTTCCCGTCGGAATTATGAAAAATCATTTTCCCGTCGGCATTTGAAAAAAAAAAATAATAATCATGTTTTGCCGTCGGCATTTGAACAAAATAATATTCATGCATTGCCGTAGGCATTAGAAAAAATAATCATGTATTGCCGTCGGCATTAGGAAAAATTAATTTTCACTATTTCATCCCCCCCATTAGTATTAGGAAAAATCATTTCATGATTTTCCCGTTGGTACTAGGAAAAATAATTTTCATGATTTTCCCGTCGGCATATACATACATACATTACAAAAAGAAAAACCTCCAACCTATGAACCCACTTAACGTATTCCCAGAAAAAACAAAATCACCCGTTCACACAATTAATGTAACCCCCAAAAAAATCACCCGTTCCCACAAGGGTTAATGTAAACAAAAAACTCCTAATGTAAACAAAAAATTCCTAATGTAAACAAAAAAAAAACATCAAAGCGTGCCGCCGAAAACTCAAGGTATCAAATTTCACAAATTTCCAAGAATTTTAAAATTTGGGTAATTAAAATTTTAAAATTTTAATTGTCGCAGGACCCGCATTTCACTACTACTGATACTTCTTCTTTATTAGAAACCATTGACTATGAATATCAACACATATTTTCAGACTTCTTAGTTCAAATCAGTTCCAAAAATAAATCCGCAAAAATACCCTAAAATTTGGTTATCCTCCCCAAAAAATCCACAGATCCCCAATACGATATTTTCATTCGCGAAAAAAAATCTCCAATTTGGGGACAAGTCCCCTTAACCGGCAACACTGTTACGCACAACTCTAACGGCCTATTCAATAAAAACAAAAATATCATAAATTTTGTTAAAATTGCATTTCATTTCATAAATATAAAAAAACGCCCGAATATATCTAGAGAAGATGTGATATCTTCTAAGCGGCTAGACTGATTGTCTTAAAATATAGCTAAGAATCCTTTCGATCAAATCCCCTTTCAAACAGAAAGAACTAAATCAAAATCGGTCCAGCCGTTTGGTCTGTACATGGACTCAGAGGGACACACAGACACACAATACAAACTTATAACACCCCTTTTTTGGTCGGGGGTTAAAAATAGTATATTTCTTGTTATAAGTGTTACTACACACTATAAATTGAGTATTAAGTTTTTTGTTGAGGAAATTTTTAGATATTTATGTGAAAACGCATGGTGATAATAATAAAAAACCATATGGAGAAATCGTACGTTCGCGACCCGTATGTTCGCGACCGGTACTTAAGCCAATTAAACAAAAACCAATAGAGGTATTTTATTGTGTAAATACTGGATAGAGACCTACATTAATACACTTTTAAAATAAATTAAGCACTTTTCATTATTCCGTTCCATTTCGCAGATTTTTGCATTTCACTACTGTCAGCCAAAGTTGACTTCTTATTATTTTGCGTACGTTCGTGACCACATGTTTATAACTATTAATATGAAAACTTAAACTCGATGAAATTAAATTTTTTGCACTAAACATAGAGCTACCAAAATGCTATTAAATCGCAAAAAAAAAATGCTAGGAAAAGTTTTGTTTTCTATATTCTTTGTACATCAAGTTCGTGACCCCAGGAAATGCCCATATGAAAATTTTGCATGAAAAAATTTTTATAAACCAATAAAGGCTTTTACCCTTATGTATATACATATATGCGAGACTTGTTTCATTAAGCCGTTTTTAGCTTTTGCTCCCTTTTTGACTTAACAGTCAATATTAATGAAATTAATTAATTCATACAACTAAAAATCGAATTAAATCAATTAAATTCTTAATTGAAAACATCAATTCGTGAACACTTTTTTCAATGTAATATTTCTATACAAATAAAAAGGTGTAAGTTATAATTTTGTTTTTATATTTATTAAATTAACTAATTTTATTTTTGTTCAAATATTTCGTTGCCACAATGGGTAACTTCTTCAGGGAATATATGTGTGTATAATAATTGGCAATGAAAAAATATTTTTATAAAGTCGGTAAATCAAAAAACCCAAAAATTATAATACGCAGTTTGTTATACATTGAAAAAAATAGTTCGGGAATTCACAATGAGTATGTTAAAACATTGCGCCATCTTAAATTTTTCATTGTGAGCAGGCAACGATATAAATAGACATATTATGTACAGCGTTGCCACAACCAAAATATTTTTGTAACCAAAATATGAAAAAAAGTAACCAAATGCGAAAAAAAGTAACCAACATTTCTAGGCCGGCCTAAGAAACCCTTCTACTGAACCCTCCTCGTGGGTGCTGGCTAGTAGCGTGTACTAGTGTGTGCACGGCTAAGATCAGGGTTTTGAACATAGTGTCGTAATGTAATGCCTATTGCGTACATTATTGGAATGAGCTCTGATCATAGGTAGAAGGTAGTCGTGGTTCCAATTCTATCTGTGAGTTTTTCTCTCATAAGGGGTAGACCGTAGCTGGAATTGGAATGACGATTAAAATCCAGGCGCGTCTGTTCCATATTGGGCGGCGTCCTGGTCCGCGTCTGTTACCCAGAGGGTCGGCGGTTTTCTTACATGGCGGTATGTATAAAACGCAAAAAAACAAAATTGATGAGAATGAGTAATAATGAAGATAAAAAGCGGGTGGTAATATACGCCCAAACGTCGGTGGCTGAATTGACTGCGTCCACCGGCGGGCACGGGGGAAATAATGTTCCTCTGCGTGTCGCCAGCTGTCAAGCCTCTACTGTGATGATAACAGGTCACAGTAGTTGTAGTGCTACTGAAGAAACATCAAAAACGGCTAAGCACGCGGAACACTCAAGTGCCTCGATCGACTCAGAATCGGACCTTGAAAGTGTTACCTGCGTCAATTTGCAAACAGAGATCGAGCTCTTAAAGTCTCCAAGTCCTTCTGCCTCAACTCCTATTAAAAAGGAGAGAGCACAGAGGAACAAGGAGGCTATTAAGGCTCTCTCAGAATACAAGGCAGCGGTTCGGATTGCACACCTACTTGGCTCACAAAATGATCTGTCTTCTGAACAGTCAGACAGACTTAAGTGAGCTAAGGTAGCAGTGGCTAAAGGCCGAGAACATTTCGCCAACAAAAAACGCTTTGAGGCCACTGACCCCCAATACCAAAATAGTATAGAGGAGGGCGTGCTCAAAAGGTTGGAAGAGAATACCGATAAGCCCGGTAAGAGGCGGATAACGGATAACAGACACAGGTCAGTGGATAGTTCACAATCGACTGCAAAGAAGTCTAAACACAGCTTTGGAGAGAAACCGTCCACTTCCCAAGCTGCATCCAAAGCACCATTTGCGGTCACCAATGTCAATGAGGTTGCAAAACGACACTTGATCGTGGGACTCCTCGACAGAAGTGCACCGTTTGGAGAAGTGACAATGGAGCAGTGGAAGGTTGTCGAAACGGCTATCTTCAACGCAATTGTTGCACTGATGGAGACGGAACCGGAGAAACCACTGCCTTCTTTTGAAGGATCTAGTTGGCTCAATGGAGCTAAACTCATCAAGTGCAGAGACACACAGTCGATGGATTGGTTGAAAGGAGTTATTCCGACGCTCAAAAACCTTTGGCCTGGTGCACAACTCGAGATTGTGAGCAGGGACAATATACCCATCATACCAAAGGCGAAGGTCATAATTCCGCGAGTGGTCAAGCCGGATGTCAGTCTTCGCCTTTTGCAAAACCAAAACCCGGATATTCCCACTAAGGACTGGAAGGTGTTGCAAGTTGCGAAACCGAAACCAGAGGGCCAAAGCTATATCCTGCAAACTAACAAGAATGCTGAGGACATTCTGTACAAGCGGAATTGCAAGATGTCATGGGGCGTGGGTAGTGTTTTTCTCCGTTTGAAGAAAAGACACCCGCAGGACAAAAACGTAAACACTATAGAAGAAGAAGAATTGGAGAGTGAATTGGCAGCTGCTACAGCCGGCTTAAAGTTGGAGGAACCGGTACGCGAGGTCCCATACCTGGATATGGACTCAAGAAAGGAGAATTTAGACAATGTGGCAGTAGATGAGAGCAAGGATGGGCTTATACTCCTTGCATCGTGCTATATGCCACATGCTGATGATGCACCCCCAGCGGAGTTCCAACGGCTCGTTAAAGAAGCCTACGGCAAGAAGCTAAAACTGGTAATAGGCACAGATGCAAACGCGCACCATACAGTATGGGGAAGTAAGGACATCAATGATAGAGGTGAGTCACTTATTCAATTCAAACTTCAAACTAACCTTATGATTGTGAACAGAGGTGAGGAGCCTACTTATATAGGTCCTACCTCATCTAACGTCTTGGACTTAGCACTTGTTAATAATGAAGAAATTTTTGTAAATGACTGGAAGGTGCTTAGACGGCCGTCCTTCTCTGATCATTGCTATATAGCGTTTAAAATTTTGTCTAAAGTTTCAAAGCTTAGGAAATTGTATAGAAACCCACGTAATACCAGGTGGGAGTGCTATACTAAGGACATTGAAAACAACTTATATCAGGCTAAACCAATTAGGAGTGAAGCTGATATTGAAAGATCTGTTAACTGCTTAACGAAAGTTATAACCAGGTCATATGAATCAGCTTGTCCCCTTTCGTGCATTAAACGTAAGTCTAAACCTCCATGGTGGAGTAGTAAATTAGACGTTCGGAGACGTAAACTGCGTGAATTCTTCAGATTGGCTAAATACATAGAACAAACTGAATGCTGGTTGCTAGCAACCCATCTTTGCCTAGCACGATCTGTAAAGTGAATGGTGATTGGACTAGTTGCAGCCGGGAAACGTTGGAGGTTCTCTTGAACACACATTTCCTAGGCTGTACGGAGATCTCCTCTCGCTCTGAAACTACAAATGAACTGGATACTGAGAACTGTGACGTCATTTCCATTAGTAAAGTGGAATGGGCCATTAATTCTTTCCAACCTTATAAATCACCAGGCCCAGACGACATCTTTCCGGGCCTACTTCAATATGGCGGACATAGGATAATTCTCTGGCTAACGGAATATTCAATGGCTATCTTCGACTAAATTATGTGCCAAGGTCATGGAGGACAGCTAAGGTTGTGTTCATACCAAAAGCAGGTAGGAGTAACCATACGTATCCAAAAGACTTTAGGCCTATCAGTCTACCATCCTTTCTGCTGAAAACACTAGAGAGAATCTTGGATATACACATAAAAGAAAATGTATACCCAAATATTCTGTCTTCTAAACAACATGCCTATACAAAGGGTAGATCAGTAGAAACAGCACTCCATAATGTTGTCGAGCTGATTGAAAAATCGTTACACTATAAGGACTATGCTATGGGGGTATTCCTAGACATTGAAGGCGCTTTCAATAATGTCTCTACGGACACAGTTATGGAAAGCGTTAATCGGTCTGGTGCTCACATATTAGTCAAGAAATGGATTGGCAATCTCTTAAAATGTAGAATTATATCTGCAGAATTAGGCAATGCCACTATAAACAAGGAAGCTCATAGAGGAACTCCCCAAGGAGGAGTTTTTTCACCTCTTCTTTGGACGCTTGTCGTGAATGACATTCTCATGGAATTCGAGGGTAAAGCAGCTAGGATTACGGCATCTGCGGACGACATAGCCATTATCATAACTGGTAAGTTCCTCGACACAATTAGCTCCATTATGGAGTCCTCCTTAAAGGATATTCATAGATGGGCAGCCAGGGTAGGTCTGAACTTGAACCCTGAAAAAACAGATCTCGTAATTTTTACCAGAAGGAAAGTTACGGAATGGAGAACACCAAAATTGGACGGTATATCACTCTCGCCCAAAACACATACAAAGTACCTGGGAGTTATTTTGGATAGTAAACTGACGTGGAAACCCAATATAGAGGATAGAGTCAAAAAGGCCACCACTGCTCTGTACGCATGTAAAAAGATGCTGGGAAAGACATGGGGACTTTCAGCTAATCTTACATATTGGACCTACACAGCGGTAGTTAGACCAATTCTACTCTACGGAATACTTGTATGCTGGAGGGCGACTGAGACGAAAGCATACCTAAAAAAGTTAGAAAGCACCCAGAGACTGGCAGAACTCTGCATCACTGGAGCTCTGAAAAGTACAGCTACTGCAGCCTTAGATGTTATGTTGGACCTTAAACCAATAAAACTAACCGCTTTGAACGCGGCATGCAAGTCCGTAATCCGACTGAGAATAACAGGACAGATGTCGTACAAACCATTTGGTCACGGTAAATTGCTGGAAGACATGGAGTGTAACTCGGACTACATCATTCCAGAAATTAACTTTCTTGAAAAACCACATATCACTATAAAGGAAGAAGGCTATCTCGAAGGTCTTAACTATAGGGGGCATAGTTTCAATTTATTCACTGATGGTTCAAAGATGGATGAAGGGGTAGGAGCTGCCCAGAGCTCAGTATAGAGGAATCTTATAAACTTCCTGATTACTGTAGCATATTCCAGGCGGAAATCTATGCAGCCAAAATGGCTGCAGAATTAGCTTTTACCCCTCAAACCATGAATGCGCGTGTGAATATATATAGACAGTCAAGCAGCAATTAAGGCTATTTCAGCAGACTGTAACTACTCCTCGGTTGTGCTCATGTGTACGAATGCCCTAAATTGGCTATGTGCTGACAGACAAGTACATGTTTTTTGGGTACGAGGACACATGGGGATTGAGGGAAACGAAATGGCAGATACACTGGCCAAAAGGGAAATCCAATTACCTGTGGAAGAAATGGTATATGTTCGGAAACCAATTCAGCACTTGAAAGGGATCTTAGACTCTAAGATGAAGGAAGAAGCGGAGGAAAGTTGGCGTGTGACGAAAACTTGTAAAACTTCTACAATCATGTGGAATTCCTATGATCCTAAATCGACTAAATTCCTTTTACCACTAACCAGAAGAAACTGTAGACTTCTAGTGGGGATATTAACTGGACACTGTTGGACGGCTTCATATGCCGTCAAAATAGGACAAATACTTGACGGCACCTGCAGGAAATGTAAGGAACCTGGGGTAATTGAGACAGTAGAACATCTACTGTGCCACTGTCCGGCTCTAAACCGCACTAGATATGACTGCCTTGGTGATTTCGTAGTCTTGATCTTGTATCGGGAATAGAAATGTGTAGGCTGCTAAGGTTTGCTAAATCTGTAAGGGAGTCATTCGATACAGGCACCGCGAACTAGGCCGCCATACTTGAAGATTTCTTGTCACATTTGGGTATCGCTAAGGATCAAACTTGGTCTATGCGAGGTCCTTGACCACCCAGACTAACCTAACCTAACCTAACCTATGTATTTAATATGTGTACTGTTTTATTTATACTTCAGTTAGAAATATATCTGTGGCAACATGGAATAATCGCTTAAGTTGACTTAATCGAAAAATTGTTGTCTCATCGTTATATTATTTGCATACATATCATTGTAACAACTGCAACTTTCAACTGGGCGTAATATAGGGTAAAAAAGCTAAACGTGCTTATGTATATTTAAGCGATTATCCCATGTTGCCACATATATAATTATTATAAAATCATATAGTATAAATAAACCATTATATATAATTTAGGTGTTAAAGTCAAAATTAATTGAAAAAAAAATAACTCATGTAATAATATTATTAGCAATAACAAACGAAAAAACTTCTAATAATAAAATATAATTTATTTACATTCGTTATCCAAACACAAGAGTGGATATATGTATATTAAAATATATGTACATACTCATTATAGAGTTGGTCTTAAAGTCAAGCTTATTCCTGCGTTTAGTTTCGACTAAATTTAGCTGCGAAAATATCATTTCAGAAGCATTAAAACTAAACAACAAAACTAATGATGTCACCAAAGCTTTTATCATTGATAACACTACGTGACAGTTTTTGACCAAATGTATCTGACACCCAATACTAATGTAAAATTGTTTGCTGAATCCGAATATGAAGTCAAAATCGTCATAAGTAGAACAGTTTTTGAGATATAGCCAAATTACCATTATTTAGGTTTTTAAAAATGATGTGGCTTAAATGCAAATATCTTCAAAAATATTCGTCGGATTATACACTTTTTATTTTCGTTAAAAGATAGTAAAATTACTAAAATAAACATACACCGCATGTCAAGATTAGTCGAGAAATGATAAAGAAGTGGACAAAATTTCAAACTTCATTAAAAATTTTATGATTTTTTGCAATTTTGCTGTTTTAAAATTTTCTTTTTTTAACCAAATAATTTAAAATTTTAAGATTTTTCTACAAAGGACATTAGCTAATTTTAATACAAACATTTTCCGCCCTACAAGGTTCAGATTGGTGCAAAAATGACAAAGCTACAGAAGATTTAGTGAATTAACCTTTTTCGGTTTTTATTAAATCTAGAACCCAAAGGAAGTAAATACGCAGAATTTGAAAAACGAACGCTGTAGGGGCCAATTTCACCAACTTATTTAAATATCAATTCATATTTACCCCCTGTTTGTGTAAGACGTTTGACTTGGAAATCTTGGCGTTTTTGTAGTAGATTAAAGGAAACTTGTACCACTTTTCTTTAATATATTACAGAAACGCCAAGATTTTTAACTCAAACGTCTTACACAAACAGGGGGTAAAATGTAATTTTTCCATACAAAAATTAATGAAAATCGACATTTATATATGAATTGATATCTAAATAAGATTGATGAAATTGGCCCTAACTGTTATAAACATTGACAGTTCACAATTTCAAAATGTTTGCTTTACGTTTTAATTCTCTAGAAACGCTGAATTCATATTAACAAAAATAAAATGCATAGGGCTAAACATGATTTTTTTTGCCAAAACAATCCGAACAAGTTTTGCAATAAAAGCGTCTTTTTGCGTGGTTTTTAGCCTGCCGTTGGTAGCTTTTTGTCAATTTTCATCATTTCGCAAATTTTTTTATTTATTTACATATACAGTGACTTCCACTACTGTTCATAAAAAAAAAATAATATTAAAAACTTTTTTTAAAAAAGGTATAAATAAAAACATACAGCCCAATCATGAACAACAATTCCGTGCGAGTTTTTCCACTTTTCCCTTTTCTCCTATTATGAATTTGTTTTCCCCCTTTTTTTAACAAATGCGGGAATAATAAAACTCTCCGGGAAAAAAGTAGGTATTATGAACGCCGTTGAACTTGCTTTTTCCACTAAAAATCTTTCCCTTGCAAAACAGAAGGGAGTTTACATCAATGATAAGCAAACACATACATATGTAATGTAAAAGAGAGAAAATTGCATGCTTGTACGAATGTACGTGTAAAAAAGAGCATAAAAAAGTGCCCACCGGCGGCCTTTTGGTGATCAATGGTTTACATAAAAACATAGTTGGTACACAATTAAAACACAATTTATATACACAAACTTCTATTTTATAGTTCTTGTATATAAAAAACACAAGTAATGTCCAAATTCAACGCAGGCAAAATAAAATTTTACGCATGATAACATCGGCTCCATGGTACATCAAAAATTCAAATATACATCGTGATTTGAATATGCCACTAGTGACTGAAGAAATTGCAGAATACGCTGGCAAATATTTAACAAAACTCGAATCACATCCTAATCCGCTTGCCCGTAATATTTTGAACTTTACTGGACACATCCGCCTAAAAAAGAGGGACACAATGGCTCTTATTCACAGCACTCCAGATGGGACTTCTTGAAAATACTTTTATTTTTTTCCTTTTGATTATCACTACTTACATATGTATTATATATAACTACTACTAAGCTTATGTCCGACATTGGTCGGGCCTAATTATATTTTTTAGATTTAAGATTTGAATACTTATTGTTAGTTCATATATGAAGATACAATAAATAAAAATCATGTATAAAAAAAAAAGTAATGTCCAAATAAAGCAGTTATAAACTCGTAATGCGGTGATGCCACGTATTACTCTTTTTTGTTCCCAATTAATTTATGATTGGAGGAATGTTTTCTCGAGAAAATTATTTTCCGTGAGAAATAAATTCCGAGGGAATATTCATGATTGGGCTGATAGAGTTTTTATGCTCTTATATATTACTTAAGTACTGTCTAATGTTTTAAATAGAATAGTAAACTAAAAACATTTCCTGTTTTAAAAATAATAAAAAATTAAATTTTTTTTAACACTTGTGTAACCACTGTTGTGCCTCGACACTTTTGATCATTTAACGTCCTATTTTAGTATTTGATGTATCCACCCTTGGCTTTTATTACGAGCTGGAGTCTGTTTTGCATGCTGGAATACAAATTTCTTAGGATGGATTTGTCTATTTTCATCCATTCTTCGTTAACTACATGCCAAAGCTCCTCAAGGTTTTTAGGTACAGGACTTCTCATTAAAATTTTCTTTTTCAAAATGTTCCACAGATTTTTTATTGGATTTAGGTCCGGAGATTGGGGTGGCCAATCCAATCATCTAATATTGTTATTTTGAAGCCATTCCATAGTTTTTTTCGCCTTGTGTTTTGGGTCATTGTTCTGCATTAAGAGGACATCGCACCCAAAAATTTCCAAGCTTGGTAGATAAGAATCCTCTAATTGTCTGCCTTCATAATACCATAAATTTTACGAAGGATTTCTAATTTTTCTCCTTGGAAACAGCCCCATATCATTAGGGAACCTCCTCCAAATTTCAAACTGTTTTGAATATTTTGTGATGATGAAATATCATTTTGCACTAATTTTGTGCAAGGTGAATTTGACATGTACCAGCAAATAAGCTTTAAATTACAATGAGTTACACAACCGTTCACAACATTTTAAGCAAAGACATGTAGAAATGCGGGACTAAGTCAGTGTTGTTTTTGTAAATTTTTTATATATGTATGTAAGAAACCAATCTCACCAGTAGAGTAGAGAGTGAGAGAAACAAAATTTAGCACTCATAAAGAGAAAAATATTTACAATAATAAAAAAAAAAAATTTATCAACAGTCGTGGAAGTCACTGTATGTACTCGTAAGATTGCACTAATTTTTATTAACTTAATAAAGCAAAATTAAGGTAAATGTAATTAAAAAATATTAGCACTTTTATAAGCTTAGGCATTCCTGATGACATTCTACAACATTCAATAAATATAGGGAAAAATGTTGTAGGTGTCGTAGCAAAGGTTTCTATTGAAATTACGAACAACATATTTACAACTATTGTACAACTTGAGGACCTACTGCACTTACGGCCGTATTATTGACAAGTTTGAAAACTAGTTTAACGTGAAAACTAGTTTTATAGGCAATTAAAAAATTAGTTTTGAGAAATTTGGTATTATTCATTGTAGTTTTGAGCGATAAAACTCGGATTTTGAAAACTAGTTTTATTGAAAACTAGTTTTCGTCAAAACCAGAAAAAGCTGGCTTTGGGGTAGATAAAACTAGTTTAGCCTCTGTTTCACATTATTAATTTGAAAAAATGGCACGCCGAGCAGCACTGCAAGAAATGGGGATGGCCGAATTCTTAACAGATAACGACGATGATACCAGTTTCAACTCTGACGAAGAATATGAAGACGTTCTCCCTCGTCGACCATATACACTACGAACCCATGCAGAAGTTGATGAATGGGACGATGTGGCCTTTCGTCAGCGATTTCGAATGAAATGAATGCAGGGCGGTAAGTTTCTATATTTAAGTGCTCGCTATTAAGTAGAAATAATTCGTGCTTCCACAGATGCCGTTCTCTCACCACTGAGCAGAGAGTTTTGATTCTGCTGCGATTTCTGGTGTGCTTCTTCGAATTACGCTCCATATTTATAAACCACAATGAATTTGAAACACACAAAAACAATAAAAATTAATTAAAATTTGATGAAAATTAGAAATGTCAAAAATTCCGTCACCAAACAATTGTTTGAACATTAATTTTTGTATCAGTTGACTGAAAAAACTCTCCACTTATATTTATAAATCCACAAGATAGACAATAAATTTAAAAAAAATTTGTGTATTTTTCTTTAGAAAGTCCGTACTAGCAAATGGAAATTTCGTTATCAAATTTACCAACCTGAATTTCCGTAATTTTTTTTAAATACAGTTTGTATGAGAACCTGAAATTCCGTATGAACTCCGTACCAGGCTTTAGTAGCTAAAATAGAACTAAAAACAAAATAAATAACATTAAACACATATTACAATCAATATTTATTCAAATCGAACTCACGAGTAATATTTAAAACAATATTTTGTTTTCCGCAATGATTTTAAGCACTCAAAATGTAAACACTGCCTGCGATAGCATGTGTTTCGATGCAAAATATTGCACAAAACTAGTTTTAATCACAAAACTAGCAATGCGTTTGAAAACTGAAACCAGTTTTTTTTCATATGAGAATAATACCAACTTTTTTTTAAAACTAGCTTTGAATGAATTTCAGATTTTTTCCACGAAAACTAGTTTTCACGAAAACTAGTTTTCAAGCTAGTTTTCACGAAAACTAGTTTTCAAGCTAGTTTTATCAAAAGTGAATAATACGGCCGTTACAATATGTTGTGAATTGAACAAATATTTTTAATTTTACAAAATGTGCACAAAATTTAAAAAGGCTATAACTTTGGAAGAGTGAGAGCAAATTCAATATTTGTTTTCTTTTAGGGGTGCCAGACGTACTGTTTTTAGCAGTACATGTACAGTTTTTTTTTTAATTGTACTGTTTTATGCAGAACACCCAAAACAGTACACAAATGTACTGTTTTTTGGACTTTGTACTTTTTTTGTACTTATTTTGTTTTACTAATTATGTATTTTTATAAAATAATGCAAAACATAAGTATCTTTATTTTAATATTTGATAGCAAAAATTTTGTTAAGTGTACAGAAACACGAAAATATTAAGAAACACCCTGTCGTAGTAATACACATCGCTTGTTTACAACGTTGTTATTTCTTTAATGTATGTATTATCACGTATTTACATATATTTGCAACAGAAAGTCTATTTTTGCAAAAAGATTAATAGAAACACTAAGTTGTTTAAAGACAAAAACAGTACAAACATCACGGTAAGATAAATTACGAGTTTAATTATTAGATATACAGTTTGTCAAGAAAATGTTGTGACATAGCTTAAATCGTTATAAATTTTGATTTTTATCATAAATATTTTTATTTTTCTTTGCATTATGAAATTTTTGGTTATGGATTTCATTTTATTTACATTTAAGTGAACAAATAGTAGTAAGTTATACGCAAAATTAAAAAGTGAGAGCATAAAATGGTGAGAGCATGAAATGGTTTTTCGTTGACAGCGCGAGTAAGGTTGGCTTTATAGCTGGTAAATATGGAAGTTTTAAATTGTTATTAATGTATTGACCTCAAACATGAGGCACTTTGGGTAAGAACATGGTATCCTTTCAATTGCGGTAAGGTTGTGGATATTCCATCTCAAGGTCCAGATCTATGCCCTATTCAAAATTTATGGATTTATTTGAAAAATAATATTTCCAAAGGTTATTTCAAGAACTAAAGGGAGTTTAAAACAGTAATACGAGGGGAATATGAGAAATTTCAGCGGAATATTTGGAAAAGAAAATTTTTTTCCATGAGAAGTCGTCTTACAAGCCGATTTAATACCAATGGGGAAAAAAAATTATTTTTGTACAACTTAAAATCTTTCCTATTTTCTTACTATATAATACAAGGATGTAAAAACATTTTCTTGACAGAGAAATTTTTGAGTTTTTTTGGCTTTCATGTAATTTTTATGCTCTCACTTTTTAATTTTGCTTATAACTTACTACTATATGCTCACTTAAATGTAAATAAAATGAAATCTATAACAAAAAATTTCATAATGCAAAAAAGGAAACAAATATTTACGATAAAAGTAAAAATTTAAAAGGATTTTAACTATGTCAAAACATTTCCTTGACAAACTGTATATAGTCGCATAAGTGCATGTGGTCTGTATTTCAAAAAGTTCTTTTTTAGGAATGGATGATGAGGAAATAATTTCCGACGACTCTTTAACAGATAAGTCGACTACAGATGCAGAAGTAGACTTTACAAAAATTACTGAATTTTTTAACTATAACACATTTTGTGATAAAAAGAATATTTTTATTTTTATGTAGAATTGACACGACTTTCAAAATATGTAAAAGCATTGCCTCATACAATCTGGGAGCAAATTATGGCATTCGATACAATTCTAAATTTTAAAATATTTCCAATACACTATTGAAATATTTCGTAATTTCGTTCGATAAAGAGTGCTGTAATTTGCCCCCTGAACAATTTAATTTTACACACAATGCAACTCCGACCAAAAAACGAAATATTATAATCCAAAAGGCCTTTTATTATGTCTGTATTTATAAAAATATTTTACATTTGATACAGCATATATGTATATTTAAAATGAATTTACCTTTGTGCAAAAAAGTTCATAATATTGGCTAAGATCTCATATATTTGAAGTGTTTTTTAAATTATTATTTTTTGCTTAGTGAGTTAATAGTTCAAAACATGTAAAGACTTGAATAAATAGCTTTTTTTCGTAAAAAAAATTTACTGTTTTTTCTTAATTGTACTGTTTTTTTGTCCCAGGTGTACTGTTTTTCCGAATTCCAGATCTGGCTACCCTATTTTCTTTAAATGACTCAGAATTTATCCACCATTTAAACTGCGTCATCAGTTTTTTTTAACTTCAATAGAAATTTAAAAAGTTTAAAGGCATTCTGCCTTATCGTGGTTGGCGTATTTCAAATACGACTACGACTATTTCGTAATAGATTAAAGAAAAAATGTTGAAGTCTTCTTTAATCTATTACTAAAGGTCGTTTCACACTATAATACAAGTATTAATACTTTTGTGGAAAATGCAACTCTGACATGTTGAGTTGTTGTTGTCTTTTGAAATTTTTGAAACAGAAATTAGAATAGGGATGCATTTTCGTCAAAAGTATTAATACTTGTATTATAGTGTGAAACGGCCTTAAACAGTCGTAGTCGTATTTGAAATACGCCAACCACGATAAGGCAGATTATTTTTAAAATTTATAATTAATTTATCAAAAACAAAAAAATTCATAAAAGGTACCCAAATGAGCAAAAAACATAACCGAAACTTATATTATCTGCACAGGGAAGTAAAGTTTGAACAATTTTCTTTTAAAAAATTGACTTAGTAATAAAAAAAATTCGTGCTAATGGATCGCGTAATTGACAAAATTAAAATCGATTTTAGCGACCTCTAAACCCCTTCCGAAAAATCTGAAAAAAAACAAGAATACTTTACCCTATAAGCTTTAAAAAAATGCTGGGGTACCTATAAAAACCGAAAAAAAAAATTTTGGGACACAATAATATAGATATTTCTATATTTACTTGATTTTATAAAAGTGGGATAATTCAATTTTAAAGCAAGATTGGTTTTTTCGTTTAAATTTTTTTACCTTATCGAAAATACTGATAACTAGCATTCACTTTTCTTTTTGTATCTCTGCTACATTTATCAATTATTTTCGACAATTTCGTTTGCATGATTTTATTAGTTACGTACAATGTTTCCCACTGACTAACCGATTGTAATTGTATTTTGACGGCGATAGGATGCATAATTTTGGACGGTTTGATGTTTGAACAACGCAAGAGAGTTATGTTAATGGTAATCTGTGAAAAAACTGGTTTTTTAAAAACTGTCTTTTACAACGTTATTCGCGGCTGTCCTTCAATTAATCTTCAGTAACTTTATCATTTTTGCACCGATCTGTATTCTATTAAGCACAAAATGTTTCTATTAAAATAATCTAACGTGACAAAACCGAAAAAAATTAATTGGTTTACAAAAACTAAATTGAAAAAAGCGAAATTGCAAAAAATCATTAAAACAAGCAATCCATGGTTGCTTTACTAATTTTATATTCTTTCAAGTAGAAGAAAGAAATAAAAAATCTATCTAATACTTACCAAGACTCTTTTATTATAGTGATATCATCTTTTTTAAAAACCCAAATAACGGTAATTTTAAAATATCTCAAAATCTGTTCTACTTTTGACCATTCTAACTTCAAATTCGGATTCAGTGAAAAATTCCAGGGTGTTTTTTTTAGAGGTATAGAACTTCGAATTGAAATAAAACACAAGAAAATCGTTTTAATGTCCATCAATTTGGCTTTATTGGAAGGATAATTTTATGCCATTAATGTTTAAATATGATTTCGGGCATGTGGCCACCGCGGCTGGCTCGAATAAAGCCAATTCTACAGGTCCAATTTTCAACCACTTTTTCGAGCATATGGGGCCCGTATGTTGGCAATAACGCCACGAATGTTGGCTTCCAAGTTCCCTAACGTTTCTGGTTTGTTGGCGTAGACGAGCGACTTCACATATCCCCAAAGAAAATAATCCAATGGTGTCAAATCACACGATCTTGGTGGCCAATTGACAGGTCCATTCCGCGAAATTATGCGCTCATCGAATGTTTCCTTCAATAAATCGATTGTGACGTGCGCTGTGTGGCATGTAGCGCCGTCTTGTTGGAACCACAACTCATCCACATTCAAAATCTTCCATAAAGTTGATGGACAAAGCTCCAATTGCTGTGCACGGTGGCGAATCGATTCATTCGGGTCCTCTTCAACACTTTGCTCTACAGCGGCAATTGTTTCTTCGGTGCGCACTGTTCGACGTCTCTGCGGATGCGTATTATCACATAGAGTAAACGTAGTGCGAAAACGATCCATGGTTAACCGAATTAATTGCTCTGATGGACGATTATGTCGACCATAAAATGGACGGAGCTTGCGGTAAACTTCGCGAACTGAACCATTATTTTCGAAATAAATTTGCACGATTTGCCAGCGTTGTTCTTTTGTCAACCTGTTCATGATGAAATGGCAAACCAAACTAAATATTAATCACTTGACAGCTGACAAAATGGCCGCCAGTTAAAAAAGTGATGCCAACTTAAAGTTCTATACCTCAATAAAAAACACCCATTATTATTTATATATTAGCATGAAACAAAGAATACAAGATACATTTGGGGTATTCAGATGGTACTCATAAATTAACACGTTTTAAAGTAATAACACGAAAAAACATAATCCTGTAAGCAACCCCTCATAACCAATGATGATATTTTGGTGCGTTTCGGGTATTTTTTGGTGCTTTTTGCCTCATCATAAACGCGAAATTTTGGTCAGTACCCTTTATTAAAAAGGGGATATTTTAAGTGCTTTTTAACAATTTCTCAGTGCTTTTTTGTGAAATAAAAATATTTTTAATTTACAAACCTAATGTACTTTTAAAAGCTAATAGCAGCATCTTTTGACTGAGCCTTCTTAAATTGTTTTTAATGACAATAACGGAAACTATGTTAAAAACAATTCAGAAAACTTTTCATAATTGGTATTAAAAAATTAAAATTCTTCTTGCAAAATAGAAAACGGAAGTAACTGGAAAGTACCACATAATTCTCTGCATAATAATTTATTGATAGTAGTACGCAATAAGCATTTATTAAAGTTTACACAAATATTTAATCATCCTAGAACAATTGACAGCATGAGGTTGTCAGTTGTTTTAGACAACGGGTAGCCAAGTCCCAATTTTTTTGGTATCGTATTGACGTGCTGTCAATGTTGGCAACTGGAATAAGTATGAATATGGCAAAAACAAAAACTTTTAAGTTACTTAAGGAAAAAAGTGATGCTTTTAATGCTTTTGTATGTTTAAAATATTTTTCAGTAACATAGATATGTATCTTAATCTAAGCCTAAGCTTCACCTATCAAATAACTAACACCGATCATATAACTACTAACATTTTGAAAAATTGAGACATTATTAGATTTAGTTGAACTATAGTGAATTTTAATCAGAAATAATTTCTTAATCAGGCTTGAGTTCAGTAATTTCAATTCTTATGAATGAAATATTTTTATTAATTAATGTGAGTATCTAAAGAAGAGAAGAAAAATTAAACTAGACACTATTAGCTGGGGGAAATACCGATATTTTTCTGTGCAGCCACGCACTTCATCAGCACCCATGTCTATCTACTGGGGTAGAGATTATTATTAACATCAGCTATTTAACCTGAAAATCTATGAAAGTGGAATATGAGAATTGATTGTGTATACAATTATTGATTTGCCTTTGGCAAACACATTTGTAAGTATCACTATTCATTTAATTTTTGACCATTCTAACTTCAAATTCGGATTCAGTGAAAAATTCCAGGGTGTTTTTTTTAGAGGTATAGAACTTCGAATTGAAATAAAACACAAGAAAATCGTTTTAATGTCCATCAATTTGGCTTTATTGGAAGGATAATTTTATGCCATTAATGTTTAAATATGATTTCGGGCATGTGGCCGCCGCGGCTGGCTCGAATAAAGCCAATTCTACAGGTCCAATTTTCAACCACTTTTTCGAGCATATGGGGCCGTATGTTGGCAATAACGCCACGAATGTTGGCTTCCAAGTTCCCTAACGTTTCTGGTTTGTTGGCGTAGACGAGCGACTTCACATATCCCCAAAGAAAATAATCCAATGGTGTCAAATCACACGATCTTGGTGGCCAATTGACAGGTCCATTCCGCGAAATTATGCGCTCATCGAATGTTTCCTTCAATAAATCGATTGTGACGTGCGCTGTGTGGCATGTAGCGCCGTCTTGTTGGAACCACAACTCATCCACATTCAAAATCTTCAAAATCTTCCATAAAGTTGATGGACAAAGCTCCAATTGCTGTGCACGGTGGCGAATCGATTCATTCGGGTCCTCTTCAACACTTTGCTCTACAGCGGCAATTGTTTCTTCGGTGCGCACTGTTCGACGTCTCTGCGGATGCGTATTATCACATAGAGTAAACGTAGTGCGAAAACGATCCATGGTTAACCGAATTAATTGCTCTGATGGACGATTATGTCGACCATAAAATGGACGGAGCTTGCGGTAAACTTCGCGAACTGAACCATTATTTTCGAAATAAATTTGCACGATTTGCCAGCGTTGTTCTTTTGTCAACCTGTTCATGATGAAATGGCAAACCAAACTAAATATTAATCACTTGACAGCTGACAAAATGGCCGCCAGTTAAAAAAGTGATGCCAACTTAAAGTTTTGTACCTCAATAAAAAACACCCATTATTATTTATATATTAGCATGAAACAAAGAATACAAGATACATTTGGGGTATTCAGATGGTACTCATAAATTAACATGTTTTAAAGTAATAACACGAAAAAACATAATCCTGTGAGCAACCCCTCATAACCAATGATGATATTTTGGTGCGTTTCGGGTATTTTTTGGTGCTTTTTGCCTCATCATAAACGCGAAATTTTGGTCAGTACCCTTTATTAAAAAGGGGATATTTTAAGTGCTTTTTAACAATTTCTCAGTGCTTTTTTGTAAAATAAAAATATTTTTAATTTACAAACCTAATGTACTTTTAAAAGCTAATAGCAGCATCTTTTGACTGAGCCTTCTTAAATTGTTTTTAATGACAATAACGGAAACTATGTTAAAAACAATTCAGAAAACTTTTCATAATTGGTATTAAAAAATTAAAATTCTTCTTGCAAAATAGAAAACGGAAGTAACTGGAAAGTACCACATAATTCTCTGCATAATAATTTATTGATAGTAGTACGCAATAAGCATTTATTAAAGTTTACACAAATATTTAATCATCCTAGAACAATTGACAGCATGAGGTTGTCAGTTGTTTTAGACAACGGGTAGCCAAGTCCCAATTTTTTTGGTATCGTATTGACGTGCTGTCAATGTTGGCAACTGGAATAAGTAGGAATATGGCAAAAACAAAAACTTTTAAGTTACTTAAGGAAAAAAGTGATGCTTTTAATGCTTTTGTATGTTTAAAATATTTTTCAGTAACATAGATATGTATCTTAATCTAAGCCTAAGCTTCACCTATCAAATAACTAACACCGATCATATAACTACTAACATTTTTAAAAATTGAGACATTATTAGATTTAGTTGAACTATAGTGAATTTTAATCAGAAATAATTTCTTAATCAGGCTTGAGTTCAGTAATTTCAATTCTTATGAATGAAATATTTTTATTAATTAATGTGAGTATCTAAAGAAGAGAAGAAAAATTAAACTAGACACTATTAGCTGGGGGAAATACCGATATTTTTCTGTGCAGCCACGCACTTCATCAGCACCCATGTCTATCTACTGGGGTAGAGATTATTATTAACATCAGCTATTTAACCTGAAAATCTATGAAAGTGGAATATGAGAATTGATTGTGTATACAATTATTGATTTGCCTTTGGCAAACACATTTGTAAGTATCACTATTCATTTTCTGTTTTTCCATTTTCTATTTAGGTTAGCACGAAGTTATATCACTCTACCAATGTATGTTTAACTATTCTTACTTATCTTTTACGATCATCACATTAATTATTTTTACTTATTCGATGCACCATCGGTACATACATATAAGTATTATTGTAGTGGCTTTATGTTACTTTGTTTTTGCTTTTCTACAGTTGACTTAGCTTTCCAGCATTCTGAAGCAGTTCTGGCCAAGTGAACAGTGATCGCCAAGTGAACATATTTTTGTCACGTGCCCATGATGAATTAAATGAGACATTATTAGATTTAGTTGAACTATAGTGAATTTTAATCAGAAATAATTTCTTAATCAGGCTTGAGTTCAGTAATTTCAATTCTTATGAATGAAATATTTTTATTAATTAATGTGAGTATCTAAAGAAGAGAAGAAAAATTAAACTAGACACTATTAGCTGGGGGAAATACCGATATTTTTCTGTGCAGCCACGCACTTCATCAGCACCCATGTCTATCTACTGCGGTAGAGATTATTATTAACATCAGCTATTTAACCTGAAAATCTATGAAAGTGGAATATGAGAATTGATTGTGTATACAATTATTGATTTGCCTTTGGCAAACACATTTGTAAGTATCACTATTCATTTTCTGTTTTTCCATTTTCTATTTAGGTTAGCACGAAGTTATATCACTCTACCAATGTATGTTTAACTATTCTTACTTATCTTTTACGATCATCACATTAATTATTTTTACTTATTCGATGCACCATCGGTACATACATATAAGTATTATTGTAGTGGCTTTATGTTACTTTGTTTTTGCTTTTCTACAGTTGACTTAGCTTTCCAGCATTCTGAAGCAGTTCTGGCCAAGTGAACAGTGATCGCCAAGTGAACATATTTTTGTCACGTGCCCATGATGAATTAAATGAGACATTATTAGATTTAGTTGAACTATAGTGAATTTTAATCAGAAATAATTTCTTAATCAGGCTTGAGTTCAGTAATTTCAATTCTTATGAATGAAATATTTTTATTAATTAATGTGAGTATCTAAAGAAGAGAAGAAAAATTAAACTAGACACTATTAGCTGGGGGAAATACCGATATTTTTCTGTGCAGCCACGCACTTCATCAGCACCCATGTCTATCTACTGCGGTAGAGATTATTATTAACATCAGCTATTTAACCTGAAAATCTATGAAAGTGGAATATGAGAATTGATTGTGTATACAATTATTGATTTGCCTTTGGCAAACACATTTGTAAGTATCACTATTCATTTTCTGTTTTTCCATTTTCTATTTAGGTTAGCACGAAGTTATATCACTCTACCAATGTATGTTTAACTATTCTTACTTATCTTTTACGATCATCACATTAATTATTAATGATGATCGTAAAAGATAAGTAAGAATAGTTAAACATACATTGGTAGAGTGATATAACTTCGTGCTAACCTAAATAGAAAATGGAAAAACAGAAAATGAATAGTGATACTTACAAATGTGTTTGCCAAAGGCAAATCAATAATTGTATACACAATCTGTGCAGCCACGCACTTCATCAGCACCCATGTCTATCTACTGGGGTAGAGATTATTATTAACATCAGCTATTTAACCTGAAAATCTATGAAAGTGGAATATGAGAATTGATTGTGTATACAATTATTGATTTGCCTTTGGCAAACACATTTGTAAGTATCACTATTCATTTTCTGTTTTTCCATTTTCTATTTAGGTTAGCACGAAGTTATATCACTCTACCAATGTATGTTTAACTATTCTTACTTATCTTTTACGATCAACACTGATTTCTATAAAATTTTTGCAGTGTTACCAGTGTTTTTGCCGAATCGCGGGTAATTACCCGAATCAGGTGTAATTTTTATGTGCAAGTGTAGCGCGTGGGTAATTCCTCTCAGGTGTAATTTACGGGTAATTTGAAATTCGTTTGTTTTATATAATAAATCGTGTGTGTTCTGGCTTTCACATTGTTTTCACACGTTTTCTTGTGAGTTCGGATGTTAAAACACATGGTACACCTGCTTAAGTTGAAATTTAGAAAATACAAATTAATAGTATGTGTTCTAGCATCCGAATTTAGAAGAACACTATTTGCAAATTGACGATTTCAAACTTTTAGATTTTTTCGTTTTCGATTTTCTTTTCACTTGTTAACAGTCTTGTGAAAAAATACGAATTTCGCTTGTTAACAGTGAAAAAATACGAGTTTTTTGCTCAAAATCGAAAACGAGAAAATCTAAAAGTTTGAAATCGTCAATTTCGAAATTGTGTTCTTCTAAATTCGGATGCTAGAACCAATACTATTAATTTGTATTTTCTAAATTTCAATTTAAACAGGCGTAGCATGTTTTAACATCCGAATTCAGAAGAAACCATGTGAAAACGATGTGAAAGCCAGAACACACACGAATACATACATATATAATATAATAAATAAACAAAATGAAATATCATAAATTATCGTCTGATACCGTTGATCCTATTTTATTATTTAAGGAAGGTATACAAAAAACAGTAATAATAATAAGCAATAAGATATGAGGTAGATTTATAATGAACTACTTATTTTTACATGAAAGTTAACATTTATTTTCATCAAAAAAATTATAGTTTTAGATAGCAGAATAAAAAAAAGAGAGTTTTTTTGCCATCGGAAGCTCATTTTGAGAAAATTTTAGTAGACCTTAAACAATATTTTTGAAATGTGCCAAATATTTATTTTAATATTGGGTGTAATTCCTTTAAAATCGGGTAATTTTGGCTCCTGCGAGGTGTAATTTTGAATATATATTTTGGTAACACTCAGTGATGCCAACAATTCAGAGGCAAAACGAGCCAACGGAGTGGTCAAAAAGAGCTAAATCTAAAAATTTGTACTTCAAGATTTTTTAACATTAATAAAAATAATAGTAAGAAAAAATAAAAGATCCATTGCTAAAACGGTGTATGTACTGCAGCATATAATACAAGATTCGCTTGCGCAATTTGCGTTTGTGTTGGAACTTCTGGTGAAATGATATACTTATATGTCTAGGATAGCACAATATCGTTAATGCTTTCAAACGGCGTACTAAATCAAAATATTTCGATGTTATAGTTCAATTGCAACATTTGCAAAAAGCTTTAGATGGATCTTTTGTTGGTTTAATCCATTTTTTAAACGAGGAATTTGTTTTCTAAGCTTTCCTATATTTATGGCAGTAAGAATCCATTTCAATAATTTGTCAAAAATTTTTTAATTATTCAGAAACAAACACACTTCATAAAAAGCATAAATCGAATAAAGATGCTTGTTTTGTAAAGATTTTTGTTTGCGGCTTTCAAACTTATTATGTTTGTATATTGTGATTCTCAATATATTATTAAGAGTCTTACTATAAACATACGAAGATTGTCAGCTAAATTTAAAAATTTTTTGGGTTGAAGTCTACTGACGAGTTCCAAAAAAAAAAACAATTTTTGTATATATTTCTTCTAAATAGCTTGGACTTTAATCTTCTAGAAGTGCTTTAGCTTTTACGTCTAATTCAATAGAGCTAGCTTTCCATTTTTGTCGAATATTGCACATATAGGGATCTGATGTGCATAATAGAATAGGAATCAAGTCTTCATTAGTACAACATCTGGAAATTTTTCGTGTATTGTGCTCGCTCTGCAGTCTTTGTTTCTTTGTTCTTCCGCTTCTTCAGACAGATCTCTATTGGTAGCATATTGTGTTGAATTACTTGTTCCCCATGGTACACAATTTTGTGAACTGTGGATGGGATTAATCTCCAAGAGTATTTTTCGTTGTAAGGTACAGAGTACTCTCCAAATTTTTTTTGCATTTATCTTTCTGCTGCATGCTAGAACTTGTTATATTATGTTATTATGTCTTATTACTTCCAAGTCTACACCTGTAATAGACGCTGCAGTTTCTGGATCTGAAAAAAATCTCCTTGCTGTATTTCCATCATTTGTGTTTCCTTTTCCTTACTTTGGCTGATCGATCATTAGACCTAATTCTAAACATTTTTCTTGAATTTATTTTTTTTCTTTCTTTCTGTTTTCTTCAATTTCCTAATTTTTTGTCACAGTTTCGCCTAAAGGATCAAAATCCAAATGATAACCTAATTTAAGAATGTGCTCCATAAAACGAAATAGTTATGGCGAGTCTCCCTCACTCTCACTCTCACCATAGAAATCAATTGAATTTTGGTTTGGTTATGGCTATGGCGTTATGGCTATGTCACGTCTAATTTAAGCTTTATCACCCTGACTCCGTTGCCATATTCGGTTCAACCATTGCAACCACGCGCCGAAAAGTGGTCTTTTTCATTCGAAATCGCTGATGAAAGGCCACATCGTCCCATTCTTCAACTACTGCATGGGTTCGTAGTGTATATGGTCGACGAGGGCGAACGTCTTCATATTATTCGTCAGAGTTGGAACTGGTTACATCGTCGTCATCTGTTAAGAAGCCATCCCCATTTCTTGCAGTGCCATTTGTTTCAAATTAATAATGTGAGGGTGGCGTTGGCTGAAGTAGTTAGCACGTTGACTACAAAACCGAAGGTCCTGGGTTCAATCCCTGTATCGAACAGTCATTAAATAACACCACGCATTTTTCTGATGTGCATTAGTGTTCCTTGTATCAGTTGTTGTAGGAAAGTTCAAGTGATGAAGGCATAGTCACTGGTCACTGAACTATACCGACTTCAGGAGATACTAATCCTAATGTAACATCAGAGCGCCTTCCTTCGTTGTGTAGCAGAATCATCGGCGAAGTAAAATAATCAAGGAAATGGCTACAAAACACAGCTTCAAAAAAAAAAATTAATACGCCTCATTTAACATCAGAGAGGCGCTGCAACACAGCATTATTAAAAAAACGTGCAAGAAGCAGAGTTGTAAAAGAATGAAGCTTTCCTCTATCTCTCCCTTCACCAACTGTCTTCTCTAACACTATCCCTTTCCTAAAGAAGGTAACACCTAGTAATAGTAGTAGGCATTAATTGCCTGAGTGTTACTTCTCTTTAAAAAAAAAAAATTAATAATGTGATACAGAGGCAAAACTAGTTTTATCTACCCCAAAGCCAGCTTTTTCTAGTTTTGACGAAAACTAGTTTTCAATAAAACTAGTTTTAAAAATCCACGTTTTATCCCTCAAAACTACAATGAATAATACCGAATTTCTCAAAACTAATTTTTCAATTCAAACTTATCAATAATACGGCCGTAAGAAATTTTACAATGCGCTCTAAAATGGAAATTATTTGATATTTTGTAAATAAATATTTTAAAATTATGGAACTATTAATACAAAGTGAAGAAGTGCTTGGAAATCAAGTTATTGTATATAAAAAATGCACAAATAAATCACAAAATACAACTTTTTATCAGTGGATCGATATGTCATATCGTTTATTTTCACTTTCCAGAGGTCAATGAAAATATGTTTGTCGTTTTCCTTCCAAAAACCCTTATTTTTCCATAATTTTTTATTGTTGCTGCTGCATCCATTTTTAAGTTGAAAATCTTTCCAGCGGCATCTATTGTTATTCACTGGCATAAACATTATCAGCTGCTGCCGGCCATTTAAGCTTGGCCTAAAGAGAACAACAAAAGATTATCACTTTTTTGTATTATGAATTTACCACAGCGAAAACAGGGTTGCATTTCATAAAACCAAATTAAAACCAATTCAGAAATTGTTTTAAGTTGGATTTAACAAAAACAATTTGTATGGTAAAACCAGGTTTTAACAGTTGGTTTTAATGTTAAAACCAACTTTTATTAAAACCAAGTCAATGTGAAAACACTATAATGCTGCCATTTACTAGTTTTTTCAAACGATCGGTATCTAGCGTGTTTAACAACCGTTCGGCAGTGTGGTCAAGAAGATCTTGCAATTTTATTTCTGCTGAAGAGGAAGTGACAGTTATAGCAGTTTGTGGAGGTAAGCATTCTTTTTTTACTTTGGAAAAAACCCAGAATTCCAAGGAAATCTTGGAAAGCCACAGAACAAACAGTAGACGTGCTCCCATGAGTCTAGTCACAAAAATATTTTGCATACATTTTTTTCCAGAATTTCCATTTTAATTTTAATTTAATTATTATAAAAAAACAAAAATTTTTTCGCTAATTGCAGTATCTTTTTTAATTTTGTACTTCTACCTGAAGAGTACTTGACATACCTTTAAAAACATGATAAATCAATTAAAAACGCAAAGTATATTTGTGACCTGAATTACATATATAAATTTTCTTTATTTTAAATAGGCAAGATATTTTTGTAACCAACTGTACATGATTTAGAAATACGTATATCCATCTAAAAAGCGCCTTTTATAATAGCGGTTTGATAAAAAAAGAATAAAATACTTCAAAAACTAGCATTACAGAAAAAACATTTTTTTAACTATTTTACTCAAATTTTGCTAAATATTTTGACCTTGTGTCAGAAAAATTGTTCTGGTGCTCACGGTCGGATCGTCCCGGGTGTACAATGGATATAGGGATTTAGAGGAGAGTTTCGGCTACAAAAAAGTGATAATCTTTTGTTGTTCTCTTTAGACCTATGGAAGTTATGCTCTGTTAAGTAGGAGAGTTTAGGAATATTTGGACCTTTTTAAAAAACAAAAAAAAAATTAATTTCTAAAAATTATATACACCTTATTTTTCTAGTTCTGATAGCTAACAAACAAGGTAATTATACAAAATTTATTGCGATTGAATATCTGATAAAACCAAAAAGTTATAGACGTTTAAAAATCAAAAGCTTACTAAGAAATTTCGCATTCTAGCAAAATACTGTAAATGTCCTTTTTGAGTCACCCTGTTCACTGTGATATATATAGGACATCAACCTCCTTATATTTGGAGTATTCTTACTCCTCCTTAGAGTATTTACATACGTGTATGGATTAGTCGCATTATCTGTAGGGAATATACAAAACTATACATACATACATATGTACATATGTATGTATGTATAAAATATATGCATACATACATATCGTCGGATAAAATTACTGCTTCCTAGAAGCGTTTTCGTAAGGGAGACTATGTTAGAAAATCACTTGCTGTCCCAATGAATGAATAAGGAGTTTTGTTTGTGCGAAATTAATCAGCTAGAAGCAATACATTCAACTTCCAAAAAGCCATAATTGTTTGCCTTACCAAAGTGCTTCACAGAAGCAGTAATATATAATTTGTGTGTACTCAGATACAAAAGTTACTGGCTTGTAAATTTATTTACTTTTCTTCTCTATTTTGTTATAGAGCCTGCCTTATGTTAGTGCTTTTCAGAAGCAGTTTTCGAAGCTTTTGTAATCAAGTAAAAAATACATTGCTTCCAAATCAGATTTTTTTTCTGGGTAGTTACTGGCCAGCCGCATGGAAAAATTTTGTGTGTTTGAGAAAATCGTTGAATAATGTTTTTTAGAATATTTAGAATATTTTCTTTAATAATAAATATGTTTTTATTTGAACGGGTCTGGCACACGATGTCGAAAATAAACTTTCCTATTTTGTTTTCAATATAAGTAAGCGATAGAAACTTTCTTGTCGACATCGCGGGTCAGTCCGTTAAAGTTTCTATGCTTTTTACGATCAAGGTGAAAGTGATTAGGATGTACAGAAAAAGATAAAAATGTTTGTTGCCATACCAATCACGACAACAATATTGTTCACTTCCTTGCAAGTATGTCCAATGAGAAATATAAAAGGGGAAAATAACATTATATATCCTGACATCAGTTCTCGTTGTACCTTTATAGTGAACAGACGTAATAGCGGAATTTTTCTTACATACAAACTAAACAAAAAAAAAATCATACAAAAAATATTCGTAGTACATATTAACTTTGATAAATAAGCTTTTTTTGCTTTGATAATATTTTTACATATAGAAATAACAAAAACAAAAAAACCGTAAACAAAAAAACATACAAAGTACCCTTGAGGAATACTCTGTATGAGTACCCCAAAGGAAAAAAATAGTGAAGTGAGTTCTAACGGCAGAAATGCATATTTTACTGTGAGTTTTGATGCTCATAATAATAACTGAAGCTCTTAATAAAAATCAAAAATCTGATAATAGACTTTTTCTAACGGCAAAACCACAGTTTCGTCAGCGATCAACTTCGCTTTGTCCAATGCCAACTAGTGAATCGTTAACAATATTGCCTAGTACTTCCACATTTAACTCAGCGATATCACCCGCCTCGGGCTCGGGGTCGTCACTTAAACAAGTTGTCACTGAAAATAAGAGTAGCCCAAAACCCAAGGTCCAAGTCGGAATGTACAGATACATTTCAATTTTAAAGCGCGGGCGAAGCCCAAATTCTACTAAAATTGCATCTGCTCCAAAGATGTCTAGGGATAACAGCGCATCCTCTACTAATCGGCAAAACCGTTTTAAAATATTGCAAGATGACAATGACAAACCCGCTGAATCTGCGAACAAAACTTCCAAGCCGCCACCAATCTATTTAAGAGAAAAAAACTCAAACGCTCTTATTAAAAAATTAATTTCGGTCATTGGTGAGAATAAATTTCACATTGTTCCAATAAAACGTGGTAATACTGATGAAACGAAAATTCAAATTTATGAAGAAATAGATTTTCGAAAAATGGTTTCTGAATTTGAAAAAAGTAAAACAAATTTCTACACATATCAGCTCAAGAGTGCTAAAGGTATGCAGATTGTGTTGAAGGGCATAGATTCCTATGTTGCTCCTGAAGAAGTAAAAGATGCTCTCGTCCTCCAGGGTTTTAAAGTAAAAAATGTATCTAACATAATATATAGGGAAAAGATCCCTCAACCTCTATTTCGCGTTGAATTTGAGCCAAATGATATAAAATTGAAAAAAATGAGACCCATCCAATATATAATTTAAGATATCTCTTATATCGAAAAATAACCGTTGAAGAACCACACAAGCGTTCAGGACCCGTACAGTGCCATAATTGTCAAGAATATGGACATACTAAAACTTACTGCAAATTACCTACTGTTTGTGTTGTGTGCGGCGAATTACACGGCACTGCTAGTTGCAATAAACCAAAAGATCAAAGTGACAAAAAATGTAGTAATTGTGGAGGTAATCACACCGCTAACTACAGAGGTTGTCCTGTGTACTCTTTCGTCAAACATACTATGAGGCAAACACCTAAATTGGCCCCAGCCCAATCAGCAAACGCTTTATCAGCCACTATTGCGCAAGTGAACCAACCAGTTAGTTCCCGTGTATCGTATGCCGATGCTGCTAAGACAAATTCTATTCATACACAAAATGTTTCACCACCAAATAATTCAACAAATACAAACTCGAACTTTAATTTCAATCGCCTTGAAGCTACTATTGATAATCTGGTGCAAACTATAAATAATTTTACAACAAATATGACTAGCATGATGCAAGAAATGCTGCGAATGCAGAATACATTGCTTCAAGCTTTAGTTAACAAACCATGAACACGTTAAAAATATGTTTCTGGAACGCAAACGGCATTCGCCAACATAAAAATGAACTTGAGCACTTCCTCACGGAAAAAAATATTGACATAATGTTGGTCTCTGAGACTCATTTGACTTCGAGAAGTCTTTTTAAAATTTATGGCTACACCTTATATGATTCAAAGGACCCGAGAGGAAGAGCATGCGGTGGATCAGCAATTTTAATAAAGTCAAGACTCAAGCATTATATTATTGACAACATTTGTGAAGAACATTTACAAGCAACGAATATTTGTGTCGAAAATTTTTGCACTAATTTTGTCATATCATCAATTTACTCTCCTCCTAGATTCGCAATTACTGAGGATCAATACGAGGATTTTTACAAATCTCTGGGCCCTTGTTTCGTAGCAGCTGGCGACTATAATGCTAAACACACGTTCTGGGGTTCGCGTCTTATTACACCCAGAGGTCGAGCGTTGTTCAATACAATTTCCAAAATGGGCTTGGATGTCATTTCGAGTGGGGAGCCCACTTATTGGCCTACTGACATACATACATAAAATTCCGGATGTAATAGATTTTGGCGTTATGAAAAATATCTCTAGGGATTTAATTCAAATTGAAGATTCTCTAGATCTCTCGTCCGATCACTCTCCCACGATCGTTACAATTTGTAGCCCATTAGGAAGTGATTTACCTCACCCATATGTGAATTTGATAAATCGTGTTAATTGGCTGCGATTTAAAAAATATCTTAGTAGTCATTGCACGGAAAATATTACGCTAAGAACACATGATGATATTGAATCTAACATTGCCAACCTTAATGAAAATATTAAACAGGCTGCTGAACATGCCACTACCGCCCATCCGCAGATTAGGTTAAATAGAATTTATTCTAAGGATATTGAACGTCTCGTAAGTGAAAAAAGAAGAGCTAGAAGAGAATGGCAACAGCACAGATCACCCCAACTTAAAATCAGATTTAAAGAGTGTACTAAACGACTCCAAGACTTGCTTGCATTTGAAAAAACTGCATCTCTTAAAAATTATTTGGAAGGTCTTGATGTCACACCAGCATCTAATTACTCTTTGTGGCGCTATAGTGCCATCCCTGCAAATTAATGGGACACCCTATCCTTCGTTCATTTAGATTATATTTGTGTAAGCACGACCAATAATAGGATAAGTTAGGATAAGTAAGAACATGAAATAAAGCTCTCACGCACTGAGTAGACAACCACCAAAAGAACAGCAACTTTTATTTCTAAAAGATAAGAAGGCACTATATGGCGACCGTGACAGGACCAACAACAAAAATTAAAAGCGTACACATTGATGTTAATGCCGGTTGAACTAACTTAAATGTTACTAAAAAATTAAACATAAGAGATTTCTAATTAGAGTTCTAATAAAAAAAAAAAAAAAAATTAATAAACAAATAACTTTAAAGCTTTATGTGTGCATATTTACATACATACATACATATGAGAAAAATAAAACAAATATACAATTATAAAAAAAATATATGTATATAAAAAAAAAAACTGTACCAGTGCTATAGTGGAATAACTGTTTCCAGGAAAAACTGTAACAGTGCTACGGTGGAAAAAATGTTTCCAGAAAAAAAAACTGTACCAATGCTACAATAAAACAACCGTTTAAAAGAAAAAAAAACCACAGGTACATACTTAACGAAACAAGATCAAAATTATGAAAAAAAACTGTGTGTTGAAAAGAGAATTTTTTTTCCTACAAAACAAAAAAAAAATTAAATTGTGGTTATGTCGTTCTTAGTATACTTATGTATGTATGTATACAATGCAAATTCACCTTGAAGTTGAACACAAATAAAATAGGAGAAAAAGGCTCAAATAACTTAAAATAATTTCATTTAATATAAATGCAGACTAAATCAAAAGATAAAAAAAATAATAAATCTGCACGATGAGCAATAAACAAAGAAAACAATGCACTAAATAACTCCTAGTAACAACAAGATAGAAGAAAAAGCAACCAACATGTACAACAAAATATCAACAGAAGAAAACAAGAGAGACATGCTACAACACAGTAAGCACAAATAAACCCATCAACTTTCCCAGAGACGGTGTAATAATAGCAGTGATTTTTTTTTGTTAGAACTAGGTATCTTATATATAATAAATAAATTATAATTATATTCACATTCTACATTTTACTAAATAATTAGCACTACTTAAAACTATTATTACATACATACATATCTACAAATTTAATAAAACTTATTTTAATATCCTACCACAACAAAATAACACCCTATAAATGTAAGCATGACTATACATATGTACATATATTAAACAATTTGAAATAAATACATACTAACAAACATGTACATACTTTCATATATTTTGAATTGTGACAAAATATATGTATATATACAAATGCATAAATAAAACAAACAAAATAGTGGAATGAAGAATGAGAAAGAGAATTCGTTGCTTTAATTTAATGTGAGCACCTCAGTGTTGCCAAAACGGTATTAAAAAAAAAAAAAATCAAGAAATAATTTTTTTTTTAGTGACAATTACAGCGAGTGTTTTTTATACACTTCTATATTTTTTTTATAAAAATTATCCCTGCTTATCATACCTATAAAATGAATATAATTAATAAAAATTCTTTTATCAGAAAGTTTACTTGGTTTTTCTATGCGTTTAAATTTTATGAAAAGTTCTGGCAATACTGACTGGCTTTCCGAAAGAAAAAACATAAATACTAAAATAAAAAAAAAATAAAAAAGTAAATAAATACAGTGAAGAGCAAAATATCACACTTAACCAAGTGATAACATTAACATTTTTTTTATTTTATGAAAAAAAATCTCCCTTATGTTTAATTAAACTTAAAATCTATATTTTTCAACAGATTTTTTTTAAGTAATTAAACCAATACGTTTTAATAAATGTCAGAGTTTGATAAAACAACGTTCAATGAACTAGTATTTGCATTTTATAAAATAAAGAAAAGGGTTTTGCAAAATAGACCGTTAACACAAAACGTTAATAAACTTAACGAATATATTTCACTTTTAATAGAAACTTACAACGACTTATTGGAATATACAGAGCCAAGACATACACAATTATCAACCCCTAGTAGAAAATCAGTTCTTTCAAAAATTAAAAATTGTCGTCAACTTTTAATCAACTGCTTTACAAAATTAGATTGTAAAATAAAAGTGCCGGAAGGAAAAAACTTATTTTCGTTTATAAATAAAGAAGTTGTGTTAGAAAGTGATAGTGACAGTGAATCTGAAAGCAATCCCAATTGTGATAACAAGTATAGCATTAAAATTTCCAGAAATATGGCTACACCGGATCAGAAAAGATCATATATTGGCATGTGTGCGTCCATTATAAGAGACAATTATGATGGAAACCCACTGTCCTTAGAATCATTCCTTGACAAGATAGACTTAATAGAAGAATTGACTGAGCCACAATTAACAACAACTTTCGTACACTTCATTAAATCTAAATTAGAAGCAAAAGCTCGTGAAGCATTGCCAGACAACGTTTCTACCATAACTGAAATTAAAGCTGCTTTAAAAACAAATATTAAACCGGATAATTCGAAAGTTATCGCGGGAAAAATTTCAGCGCTTACGGTTAAGCATAATAATTATGCAGAGTTCTCAAAACAAGCAGAGGATCTTGCTGATGCTTTCAAACGTTCCTTAACTGTTGAAGGCATAACAAAGAAAAAAGCTCATGAGATGGCTATTGAGCAAACGGTTGCGATGTGTAGATTAAACGCTAAATCAGATTTAGTAAAGTCAATTTTGGCATCTTCGTCTTTTTCGGATCCAAAAGAAGTTATTGCGAAGCTAGTAGTAGAACAAACTGCTGAAACAAAAGAACATCAGGTTTTGGCAATTAGGAATCAAAGTAGCAACAGAAACAATAATACTTATCAGAATAATAATTTTTCGCGTTATCGCAACAACCTTAACCGTGGCAATAACCGTAGATATTCTAATAATAATAACAATAATAATTTCAGAAGAAACAACAACTTTTCTTCAAATTATCGACCAAACAACAATTATCGTGGCAATGGTAGAAGTAGAAGACCACCAAATGCTAACAATCAACGGGCCTCAGTGAGGACTTTAAACATCCAAGGCCCTCAACAGCATATGTTGAGGGAGGAGGAAAACGAAACACAATATTAGAACTAAATAGTCAAAATTCTAACAAATCAGTATACAATCTAAACCTTTATTATACCGATTTTATAAAACTAAATTGTATCGACGCCAATAAAACTTGTTCGTTCCTTGTTGATTCACAAGCCGACATCTCTTTAATCAAAATTTCTTGCTTAAAACCAAATATTTTTTTGAATGAAAATGAAATAATCAATATTACAGGTATTACTTCAAATTCTTTAACTAGTTTAGGCACAATTTGTACAAGCGTAATTGTTTCCAATTCTATAATTTCGCAAGTTTTTCACGTCGTAAGCGATAATTTCAATATCCCATGTGAAGGCATATTAGGGAAAGATTTTCTAAAAGATAATAGGTGCAAAATTAACTATGAAAATATGACCATAACAGTTTGTGACAGATACAAAAGATTAATAGTGCCAATATTGCAAGGAACTAAAAATTTTACTTGTATTATCCCTCCAAGATGTGAAGTTTATCGAATATTTAACTTATGCGGAATTACAGAACCAATGTTTATAGATTCGCAAGAAATTTGCAAAGGTGTATTTGTCGGAAAAGGCATAATAGACTCCAACAATCCTGTCGTAAGAATAGTAAATACCACTGATGAGTTTAAATGTATACAAAATGACAAAGTCAAAGCAGTACGTTTACAAAATTTTTACATATATTCGATAAATAAAAATGAAACAAATGTGGAGCGTATAGCCAAATTAAAAACCATACTAGAAAATCAAATGCCGAATGATGTAAAAGACAGTCTTATGAAACTTTGTGAAAAATATGCAGACGTTTTTGCTTTGGAAGATGACAAAATGTCAATAAATAATTTCTATGAACAAAAACTCCGATTAGTTGATCAGTCCCCAATATACATAAAAAATTATAGGCTTGCTTATTCACAAAAGGATGAAATTAATAGACAGGTGAACAATTTATTAGAAAATGATCTGATTGAACCTAGCTTTTCAAATTTTAATAGTCCACTAATTCTGGTACCAAAAAAAAGTACAGATGATCAAAAGTCTTATAGGATGTGCGTAGACTATCGTGCCGTTAATAAAAAGCTTATAGCCGACAAGTTTCCGTTACCTCGCATAGACGATATTTTAGATAATTTAGGTCGAGCTAAATATTTTTCTATAGTTGATTTGTTTTCCGGTTTCCACCAGATTCCATTGCATCCCGACTCACGTGATGTTACCTCTTTTAGCACGGACAAAGGATCTTTTCGATGGAAGGTTTTACCCTTTGGATTAAACGTAGCACCTAATTCGTTTTCAAGAATGATGTCCATAGCGTTTTCTGGACTTTCCCCTAACCGAGCTTTCTTATACGTAGATGACATAGTCATAGTCGGTTGTAGTAAACAACACCATTTCAGTAATTTAAAAGGCGTTTTTGATATTTTAAGGGCACATAATCTAAAGCTAAATCCATACAAATGCAAATTTTTTCGTTCTGAAGTAACGTTTTTAGGGCACAAATGTACCGCGAATGGTCTTTTGCCGGATGATACAAAGATAAATGCCATTAAAAATTATCCAGTTCCAACAGACAAAGACGCAGTAAGACGTTTTGTTGCATTTTCAAATTATTATAGGCGGTTCATACCAAATTTTGCTATAGTAGCATCACCATTAAATCGTTTAACGCGAAAAAAAATACACTTTCATTGGGATGAAAAATGTCAACAATCTTTCGATCATTTAAAATCAATGTTATTATCTCCTAGGATCTTACAGTATCCAGACTTTTCCAAATCATTTCTTGTAACAGTAGATGCTTCAAAACTTGGTTGTGGAGCTATTTTGAGCCAATCTTTTAATGGTAACGATCTACCCATTTACTTCGCGTCAAAATCATTTAATCAGTCAGAACAGAAGAAACCTACAATTGAGCAAGAGCTGCTAGCAATTCACTTTGCAATAACACAATTTCGACCATATGTCTATGGTACTCACTTCACAGTTAGATCAGATCATCGTCCATTGATCTATCTCTTTAACATGAAAGACCCATCCTCAAAACTGACCCGAATAAGACTGGAACTCTCAGAGTACAATTTTACCGTCGAATATATCAAAGGCAAATTCAATGTAGCAGCAGATGCTTTGTCAAGAATCACAATAAATGAGTTAAAGAATATTTCAAACAATCAAGTACTCGCCATGACAACTCGTTCAATATCAAAGAAACCAAACAATATTGAGCTAAAATCACCTCATGAAAATGAAAAACTTCTAAATTTAAAAATTTATGATAAATTTTCTCATAATTTTAGTAAGAAATTAGCAAAAATAAAAACCGCAATATTTTATAATGATAAACATACAAAAACATTACGCGTAAATATATATAGAACATTTAAAAAACTGTTATCCCTAGACTTTGATTTCGTTAACGAAACAATTAGTTTTGACTATTTGCTTTCGAGGCTAGAAAAAGAAGCCAGCGTTCAAGGAATCTATAGTGCAGAATGGTCAAAAGATGATTTATTTTTCAAAATTTTTACAATACAAAAATTAAAAGATTACGGTAATAAAATACTAAAGACTTTTGAAATAATACTTACTGAACCTATCGTGATAGTAAAAAACGAGGATGAGAAGATCAAAATAATGCAAATATATCATAACGACCCAGTATTAGGAGGTCATTGCGGACAGAAAAAGCTTTATGCTAAAATTCGAACGAAATATTTTTGGAAAAAAATGACGAAAGACATAGCAACCTTTGTGAGAAATTGTACAAAATGCTGTTTAAATAAAGTTAAGCCAGTAAATACTGAAAAACTTACTTTGACTCCAACTCCAAACAAACCATTTCAAATAGTTGTTCTAGACACAATAGGTCCGTTACCGCAAACCGCGTTTGGAAATAAATATGCAATAACAATCATGTGTGACTTGTCAAAATATTTAATCACAGTAGCAATACCTGATAAATCAGCCCAAACGGTTGCTAAGGCAATTTTCGAAAACTTCGTATTAGTCTATGGGAAGATGGACATTGTAAAATCTGATTTAGGAACGGAGTTCAAAAACGAAATTTTTTCTGAACTTTGCAAGTTTTTAAGAATTGAAATAAAATTTTCAACTAGCTACCACCATCAAACTTTAGGAACTGTGGAACGCAGCCATAGAGTTTTCAATGAGTATATTAGAGCATATATCAGTGAGAACATATTGGACTGGGACACCTATCTGAAGTACTTCACTTTCTACCACAATACGACACCTAACACAGTTTTCGACAATAAGTTTACTCCTTTTGAGTTAGTTTTCGGCAAAAAGGCAACAATGCCTAACGAAATAAACAACAACATCGATCCAATTTATAATATTGACAATTATATTAAAGAAGTTAAATATAGACTTCAAAAAACTAATCAACTTGCTAAAGAATTGATAGAGAAACATAAAGCTACCAATAAAAAGTTTTACGATAATTTTGCAAAACCAATTACTTTAAATATTAATGATAAAGTTTTACTGAAGAAAGAACCATACGATAAACACAAGAGTATTTATGATGGTCCATATATAGTAACAAAAATTGATGATACTAATGTAACAATTTACAATGAAGAAACAAAAAAAGAAAAAACTGTACATAAAAACAGAGTAAGAAAATATTAATAAAACTTTATATATGTATATACTTTAATTAATTTCCATTTATTTTATTAGTAAACATTTTTATTAAAATTAACATCACATACAAAAACAAAACAAAAGTTTTAATATCTAATTACTTTTTGATTGCAAATATAAAAATTTTTATAATATGTAATAATATATTAAATTTATTTTAGTAAACTAGATATCCAAATTATGAAACAATATTTACATAAAATTTCATGTAATAATATAAAGATCATCAAATAACCAAGCTTGATCACCTTGATTATTTCATCATCTTTTGTAATAACCTTGAATATTTTCTAAAAAAAAAAATTAAATTAAACTTAACTTTTCCAAGGACAAGCAGTCAAAGCATTTGGGTGAAGGCAATTCCTGGCGGGTCAATGACCACCAGTCGAAGGGGTAGTAATCTTGGTCACACAGGGCACTCCCTCCTTCATCCCGAATGTTTCAGGCTGTTTGGTCTTGAATCCAAATCCATTTAAATTTTAACAACATGTTAAATCAAAACGAAAAAAATTTAAATTAAACTTGTAATAAATTTAATTTTTTTTCTCGAAAAGGGAAGGTAGTTATTCCCACATCTTAAATTTTATAATTATATAAACTTTATATTAAATAAATTTTTGATTTAACTCTTTAATAAAAGGGAGGTATAGTGCCATCCCTGCAAATTAATGGGACACCCTATCCTTCGTTCATTTAGATTATATTTGTGTAAGCACGACCAATAATAGGATAAGTTAGGATAAGTAAGAACATGAAATAAAGCTCTCACGCACTGAGTAGACAACCACCAAAAGAACAGCAACTTTTATTTCTAAAAGATAAGAAGGCACTATAGCGCGCTGCTAGAAAGCTTAAAACACCAGTTGAGTTTAAACCACCTCTGCGCACATCTACAGGAGCTTGGGCAAGAAGCGATACTGAAAAAGGTAAAATATTTGGTGAGCATTTAAAATCCGTATTCACAACAAACACGTGTTCAGGTGCTGTTGATTTACCAAATGTAGCTGCGCTACCCCCTCGACCAATAAAATTTAAGACGCGTGATGTACAAAAATTAATTGCAGAACTCAACCCGAAAAAAGCTCCGGGTATTGATGGAATTAGTAACCAGATGTTGATGAAGTTGCCTCGTATAGCTATTAGAATCCTGTTATTCATTTTTAATGCTATTTTACGACTGGAGTATTGTCCAAATAGCTGGAAGCTTGCCAAGGTTAAAATGATTCCAAGGCCGGGCAAAGATCTTACCAAAGCTGAGTCATATAGGCCAATAAGTTTACTGACAACAAAGTCAAAGCTCTTTGAAAAGTTACTCATGATAAAATTGTCCCCAATTCTAACTGATAATGAGTGCATACCGGATCAGCATAGCACCATTGAACAAACTCATAGATTGGTTCAATTTATAAGAAAAACTTTTGAAGAAAAAAAGTATTGCTCTGCGCTGTTCATTGACGTTTCTCAGGCATTTAATAAAGGTTGGCATGAAGGCCTAATTTTAAAATTAAAGACTTACCTACCAATAAACATTCTAAATCTGCTGGAAAATTACATTATTGCCCGGAAGTTCACTGTTGTGGAAGGAGACTTTATGAGTACGCCTGCAATAATCTCATCAGGTGTGCCACAGGGGAGTATACTGGGGCCAGTTTTGTATTTGATTTATACTTGTGATATGCCATTGAGCAGTAACATTCACACATCTACATTTGCCGATGATACAGCCTGCCTTAGTATGCACGAAAACCCTCACGAGGCTTCCCGATATCTTCAGCAACATATTACTCAGCTAGAACTATGGTTAAACATGTGGAGAATAAAGGTAAACGAACAGAAGTGTACTCAGGTAACATTTACCTTAAGAAAAGACACTTGTTCCCCCGTTACAATCAATAATCAAATTGTTCCTCAAAACCTACATGTGAAGTACCTTGGTATACATCTTGATCGAAGGCTCACATGGAAATACCACATTGACTCTAAGCTAACGCAAATGAAACTGAAACTAACTCAGATACATTGGCTGGTTGGTAGAAATTCAACCCTCACCCTAGATTGTAAACTTTTAATATACAAGTCACTCTTAAAACCTATATGGTGCTACGGAATTCAGCTATGGGGTACTGCTTCAGCTTCTAATGTCGAGAGAATCCAACGAAGGCAAAACAAAATTTTACGGTTAATAACATCGGCTCCATGGTATATAAAAAATTCAAATATACATCGTGATTTGAATATGCCACTAGTGGCTGAAGAAATAGCAAAAAACGCTGGCAAATATTTAACAAAACTCGAGTTACATCCTAATCCGCTTGCCCGTAATATTTTGAACTTTACTGGACACATCCGCCTAAAAAAGAGGGATACAAGGGCTCTTATTCACAGCACTCCAGATGGGACTTCCTGAAAATACTTTTATTTTTTATATTTTTTCCTTTTGATTATCACTACTTATGTATTATATATAACTATCACTAAGCTTATGTCCGACACTGGTCGGGCCTAATTATATTTTTATATTTAAGATTTGAATACTTATTGTTAGTTCATATATGAAGATACAATAATTAAAAATCATGTATTAAAAAAAAATATATATATCCTGATATATTCAAGATATCGAAAAACTGAAAACAAATTTAAGTAAAGTTCACATTAATCATATGTACATACATATGTATATAATCGATCAATAACTAAATTTTTTTAAATGTTTCATGCGGGGAACCAGTAACCGTCCGACGATATGTATAAACAAAAATTCAACTATAAAAATCTATTAACTTTATTCACGTTTAAAAACAATCGGTTATGTTCTGCATTCCACGTGAAATTACATCGTTCGGAAATTGTTGTTGTAAATAAATATTTCCAACAATTCTATGAAAATTCCGCACGTTTTACTTTCGCGTGGAATACATAACTTCCCCTAATACTGTTCTGGCATCAAACTTAAATAAACGTAATATTGTTTATAACTTAATACAGTTGTTTTTTGTTATTTTTAAAATTTCATCAAAAAACAAAAATTTTTGTTTCCTTTTGCTTTTGTTTGTTTAGGTTCAAAAACATATGGTTTCATTTTACTGGCAAAAATTTTTCCAGTAAAAATTTTCATTTACTCAGTAAATTAACTGTCATTTTTCGCTCTCAATTCGCCCTCTCATTTATTGAATTCTTGTACGCGAACGCAATCCAGTAAAAAATAGTACAAATTTGTACAAATTTTTGAGTTCTCGAATGCACTTATGTATATGTAGTTGAAATAAAGTTTTAATTTTTTGGCTCCCGAGGTACACTAGTGTCTACTTTCGAATGAACTTTAACATTTTACAATCAGTGACTATAAAAATATGACTTTTGGCTGCCATCTCGTAACATGGTCCACAGTGCACCGTCGTTTTTGAAAATTCGAGCCATCGCTCAATAAATCGATATTTTCAGCACTTAAATGTATTTAAACTGAAAAATGCGTAAAATTTTACATGATATTAAACAGTTTTTAGTTACAAGAATTTTATTTTATGTAAAAATATTTGTGAGGCAGCAGATTGTATTTAAATTTTTTGCAAATATTTTTTTACCATACTACTTTTCTACCCTTTGACACACGTGCTTAACTTGGGGCAGCGTTAACTTTTGTCAAGTTTTCCCTTTTTTTGGAAGTTTTTTGAGATGCCAACAAGTTTTTTGAAAAATATAAAGTTTTTTCAAGTTTTTTTATAAATATGTCCATAATTGAACTTTTGCAGTATATTGAATGAAAATATTAAGTGATGTTTGTATGCAATAAAACGATCTTATATTTTCTCACTCCCTTATTACTGCAACAGTGTCTAAAGGGTCAGTTAGCCTAACCATTTTCATTACTTTTCACATAACAATATCGATCAGCTGTTTTCTTTTAAAATTTTGGTACTTTTGTAAAAAAAAGTTTTTGTTTGGGAAAAAAAGTTTTTTTTTTCAGATTTGGCAAGTTTTTTAAAAAATACATATGGTAACGCTGTTTGGGGGCCACACGCAGTGCTGCCAGAATGATGATTTTATCATATTTTTGATGATTTTTGGAACAAAATATGATTTTAAGATTTTTTTCTCGAATGATGATTTTTAATTTTGCAAATTATGATTTTTACGCTCAATACTCGTACATACATACCCAGCAAAAAATTTTCGAAATTTTGCAATGGGTAGTACTCTTTTAATGGCTTACAAAGTAATGACTGATACTTATTTATGTAATTATTTTATGTGCATAATAATGACTGCCTACAGGGCAAATAAGAACTTATTTATATCATTACGTGAAAGTACTTATTGTAGTGCTTTCCAGTTAATAAGATATCTAGCGAAAAATTTATTGATCGTGAAAATTATTTTAATTAGAAAAACTAGCAAATTAATTTAGAATAAGTTTAAGCAAAAATTAATCTTTAAAATTTTGCATATTTGTAAGCAAAAAATAACCCATTAGATTTTGAGTACTTTTAGGCAATCAGTAATACATTAAATTTTGCATGTTTGTAGGCAAAAAGTATAGGGTACCGCATACTTTTTGAACTTCTCAAACAAAAATAATGGGTTATTCAGTCAAATTGTAAGTACTTACCAGGGTTACCGCTAGGAATTTTAGAAAAGTCGCACAAAAGGTCGTTTTGTGAAAATAAAGTCGCAAAAAAAAGTCGTTTGAGAAAATAAAAGTTGTACCTCTTTTTTAACGTTTTTTATTAATAAAAAGCAAACAAAACAAAAAAACAATTGAAACAAAACAAAAAGCTTATTGCAGAATCCATTTTTATCATATTTCACAACACATGCAGTTGCATTATACATGCTTATATATGTACCCAGCAAAAAATTACACATTACCATATAATGACTTACTTTTCTGATTACCAAATTTCATTACTCGCTTACAAATCACATTACCCAAAATTTAAAAAAAATTATATACAAGTTGCTAAATGAAGAGAATAATTGTTTTAGATTAAATAGATTACGTGAACAAGTTGCCAAATAAAAGAAGTAAGTACTTCTCAAGAATCGATTATTTTAGTCTCACGCCTTGTTAAAATCATTAAGTTGGTAATCCAGTAAGGAACAGCTTCCACCAAAAATGCTTCGTTCCAAACCCGATTACCTTTTTTGAAATTTTTTGTTGTACCTGAAGATTTTAGCTAAAACTATTCTTTGCAACTTCTACTGAAAATTTATGAAACATTTCTTGAATACATTTTATACATGACATGCATGTTGCAAAAAAGTGTTTCCAAATGAACAATAATCTATGAATTGCTTTTAAATTTTGCCGACGTTATTTTGACGATTTTTTTTATAAAAATAATCAAAGAACTTTTATAGTTTACTGGAAATTAACTGTTTTTTTGAGAAGTTTCACAAAAAAGGGTAAAAAGTCGCAACAAAATTAAAAAAAGTCGGAAAAGTCGGTGACAAAAAAAGTCTCACATAAAGTCGCAGACCGCTAAAAAAGGGTCAAATTGCGACTTTAGTCGGGTGAACGGTAACCCTGGTACTTACGACTGAGGAGTACATACACTTTTTTGCATTCTAGTAGGCAAAGTATTTTGCTGGGTATGTATGTACAACTTACTCTGTTATTCTACAATGTTTATCAATAGCTATGTATACCTATAAAGAAAACATTTTTGTCCCAGCGAAAATATTCGTCTACATGAAAACAGGTTGGTAAGGGGGAGACAGCACAAATTTCCCTCCTCCTCTGGGGACATTTGAAAAAAAAAAGAATAAGACAACGTCACTTTGCAAGCAAAAATAAAAAGAAAAAAGTCATCATAGAGAAATGACGAAAAATCGGCCCGGAATATACTCAAATCCTGGAAAAATCTATACCAGATCGTTTAAAAGAAGTCGTACGTAGCGAAAGAAAATGAATTTGCTTCTAATGCATCTTTACATACACAGAAAAAAGTAAAAACAATATTCAATTAAAAAAACCAGGATTCAACTAAAAAATAATTAGTTTTCAACCAATCACGGAAATTGTAGTATTAACTCATCCATTTTAAATGAAATTTTTTTCGATGTTTTCAATTAAAAATATTACATTAACTAAAAATTTAATTGATGGTTTTTTAAATATTCAAATAAAATTTAATTGAAATATTTTTAAAGATTCGATTTAAGAATTAATTGAAATATATTTTAAGATTCATTTTAAAAACAAATTAAAAATTGTTAAAGATTCAGTTGAAATAGTAATTGAAATATATAAAAAATTTAATGGTATAAAAATATAAAAAGCTATGTTATGTACATATAAAAAAATTTCCAAAAATGGAAACATTTGTCTATTGTACCAAAAACCTAACTGATGCATCGTATGGCCCAATTCATACGAGGATTTAAAAATCTTGTTTTATTTTTGATTCTCTTTAAAAGTTGCTTCCAAAAACATTTTACATTCATACGATGATTTTTTCCATGTTTCTAGTTTTGATTTGTTTTTCTTCCAAAAATTGTATCAGTGTTGCCATTAGATTTTAAAAAAATTCGTTTTTCCCTACATGTTAAAAAATTTGTTTTGTAAACCTTTTGTAAACCAAAATTATTTCTTCTGAATATTTGAAGCTACAGTAAATAACTTAAAACTTGACATATGTATGTATGTATATATTTAATTCTTTTGTATTAAATTATTCAAAGTGACTACTTCTGCCTTCGAAATTAATGCATACTTTTCTACGGTTTTTCAGAAATTATCTTATAATACAAATATAACACATATCTATATTTGGTTTTCTCTAATCATGGAGTTTATTAAGATTTAAGTTAAATAGTTAAGTAATGTCCTTAATTATTAAATCATTGTTTAATAGATGCTCATTTCCTATTTCCTGGGGTGCTTGCCATTAGAAGAATAGAGGGAAGATCCTATCCAAATACAGGCATTGCGACACCAAAATAATTAGATAAGTCTATGTAATTACGAGCAAAAACAAATTTTTAAACGGAGCAAAAATATACTTTGCGTATAGTTATTTTTACATTTATGCGCAAAAAATGCAATATGAGAATACAAAATACCTACATTTTGGCCAAAATAAAATATTTGTCCGATATTCCCTACACTCCTATATTAGTGACAAAAATACTTACAGGTAACACTGTTTTCTATTAAAAAAAAGCTGTTGTCACATTCAATGAAAAAATAAAATAAAGCAACATACCAAAAATTAAAATATGTGTAAAGAAAATTTGAAAAAAAAAACACGGAGAACGGAAAATGTGATTTTTTTTCTACCCCCTTTGCTTTTCTATACAGTTCGCCTACAAACTACAAAAATCGTGTTTCAAAAAATCATTGAAAAATCAACGTGTGAATTAGGGCTATGGCTTTTGAAGTTCTAATGGAACACAAAAGTGTAATGGCCGTATTTCGGTGTTTAATAGTATTGCATAAGTGTAAAGGCAGAATATCGTAGACTTTCTTTGAATTGCGTGTGTATTTTGTGATTGGATTTTGAAGAAAAGCTACGATATTTTCCATATGTACTTACACAAGACCTTTTTGCGTCGAACCCCAAATACCACCAAGGTACTATCTTTACCATCCACATTTGGTCTATAAGCTTGTATTTCTTATTATTATTTGCTTGTTATTTCTCAACAAAAGGGATCAAAATGAATTTCTGTTTATTTTATTTTAATATGAATAAAAAATTCAACGCATGTCAATTACCACGAATCAAAAAAAAAAAAAAAATAAGCCGAGTATTTTTTTTCTCCCATATAAAATATCAAAACCAATTAAAAGATTAATTGAGTATTTTAATTGAAAATGTTTTTTCAAAACAATCACCCTTTTTCCATTTGTCGACATCGACGTGACTTTAACACAATACTAAAAAATTGGGGCTTGTATACCCGTTCTCGAAAACAACTGACTCCTGTTGGCAGGCTAATGCCATTTACTAGAATTAAGGGAACGGAAATATATTGTCATTAGCACAAAATTGTTCTCGAGAGCGAGTAAACAAGCCCCAATTTTTTGGTATTGTGTTAAAGTTACGTCGATGTCGACAAATGGAATAAGGGTGAATGTCCCATACTATAAAAACAGGTCGATTTTCATGCACAAAAACAAAAGTTACATTATTTATATACAATCAATATGTAATAATTGTTAACCATTTAATAGTATTCTGAGTTAAGCTCTGTTGATAAAAATATTATTTTTTATAAGCAATCACTTAATTGAATAATTTTTTAATATTTTTTTCTGTGATACTTTATATGATAAGAATATTAGCAATGTCGAATACTATTTTTGTTTGAATTTCTTAGCTAATTTTTTATTTAATGCAATTTTTGTATTAGTTACTTTAATTATCTAATTTTTTTAATGAATACAATTTGAAAATGCTTTCTAAGTTCTTTTTGTAAAATATGATAGTAAATAGTTCTTTATTGATGAAAACAAAATAACTTTGGTGTATGTCGAATAGTTTTTTGTCCACTGTAAATATGTCAATTGTTACTTTTTTATTGGAAAAAAAATTGGACTTGTGATGATTTTTTTCTTCAAAATATGATTTTCTTTCCGACAAATGATGATTTTCTTCCCAAAACTTCTGGCAGCCCTGGCCACACGTTCAATTTTTGCCTTTCAATTCCATTCAATTTGTAATACACTCATACTTTTTTACTAACACAATCAAACTTTTTAAATTGAAAATTAGATTGCTTTCAAATTCACCTATCCGTTTATTTGGCAATTTAATTTTCAATTTGAACAGCTTTTCACAGCACACATTGATTGAAGCTACAAATTTGAGTTGTTTCTTCGTCGGTGTCTTTTAAAAAATGAAATTGACTATCAATTTGTGTCACAGCTATCAATTTCTAGGAATTTTGACACACAGTATGTGTAATGAAATTGAAAGTAATTTATTGAACGTGTGGCTGCAGTGTAATAGAAATTCATCATCTAGAATATTGATTGCTTCAAATAAAAATTAATAAAATAATAAAAAGAAAAATAAAAATAGAATTGTTTGCAAATGATCCCAAATTGCACTAATTCCAAGATGTAAATTTCATTAACTGCTTTGGAATTTTCGCTACGTGTTTTTATGATTTCTCTGTGCGGTATACATTTGTCTGGATATACTTACACCACTACGTCGTTTTTCACGGTATTCTGATCCATCACAATTCTCTTCATAAGTACGTATTAACGGTTGACCCAATATCGCTTTAACAATACTATCTGGTCGATCATTTATTATTAAAGATGGTTCCTTCCGACGTATTAATTGCTTAGCCACTTCCACGTCAGTAGGAAACTTCTCCATAAACGAGTTACCACTATTAAAGAGTGCTGTAATTAGAAAAAAAAGAAAGTTTAAATTTTAAATTTAAGCAAATATGAATCAATAAAACTTACAATAACCCTTTTTTATGAACTCCTCCTGTTTTGAACATTGAAAGGGAAATATTTGCTTACTGCTACGTACATATTCACTGAAATTAAATAAAAATTATGTTCAAAACCTTTGTATCTGAAAATGTGTTAGAAATATCTATTTGAACGTAAAGCCTAACAATACAAAAAAAAAACGTATTTTAAAACTCCAATTTATCAACTTCTCGATTGATAGACTGACTTCAATTCGTAAGTACACGGATTTTTTACATTTATTGCCGATTACATGATTTTTATAATAACAAACAGACACTTCCGTCAACTTAAACAGAAATTAATGTACAGAATTATTTAGTCAGAAAAATAATTTATTAATCGACCTCAAGATCAGTATTTTCAATTCTTATTACAGAATGAAAAATTTAATTAATTAATGTGATTTTATAAAGAAGTGCAAGGTGGTTCGTAATTTTGTTGAGTATTTTAGATGAGACATGAATTTGAAGGTTAAAATTAAAAAATATATATGTAGAAAATTTGGAAATTGACGATATCAAATTTTTTGATTTTCCCATTTCGTTTTGCTTGTATTCATGTGAGAAGAATACGAGTTTATTTGTTTCGTTAAAATCAGATATAGTAAAAATATAAACTGTTAATTTTGGTTGGAAAATTTTTCAAAAATTACTAAATGGAGGTATATTGAAGTCGTTTCCGGGTCCATAAAGAATCGGATAAGATTCGATCCAAATTTTACTTGTTTAATTTTTTGACATAAAGGAACCGGCGAACTGGCATCAAAGTATTTTGAAATTTGACCATACTAATAAGAACACCTTTAATATACATATATATATATATATATATATATATATATATATATATATATATATCTGTGTCAATAAATAATAATGGCTTGAGGTATGATGTTATGGCTTACGTATTATTTTCCAAGAAGACTTAAGTTAAAATATAAATGCGTATAGTTTTATTAATAATGACATTTTTTAATTGAAATTTAGTTGAGTGATAGATCTTTAAGAGAATAAGAATATGTAATAAAATGAAAAAGCACTTATGTATGTCAACTTAAGCCATTATTATTTATTGCCACATATATATATATTAGGGCGGGTCGATTTGTATAGAGGCAAAAAAATCGCTTAAATTAAAAGGGAAATCGTATTCTAGGGATCAAAATAAGAAAATTTGCCGAAGGAACCATACCTCTAAAATGTATTTTGATGTCCCGACTTTTGATCCGAAAGGTCAAATTTTCTTGAAGGGTCAAATTTTGAAAAATCTCACTTTCACCCATTTAGAGTTCCTCAATCCGACCCACCTATGCCAGTGGCACACCCCCTGGTGTGGAATCTCACAAATTCGAACCGTCCAGAAATTTCAATGTATTGGACGCTCTGAAATTATAACATGTGGTTCTAACTTCTGGAAGTGTTTTTTTTGTTTGTTTTAATTTCCACCAGAGAATATTTTTATTTTTTTTTATTTTGAACTGAATAGGTGAAAACCCACATTGAAAGCTCTAAAATTAGAAGGGGTTCTAATTTTTAGAAGTTTTTTATTTTTTGATGCAGAAAATAGCGATGAGGAGGCTTCAGATAGCAACGACATCGATATTATCTACACAGCGCCAGCTATTTCTCACTTAAAAGTCCTTGAAGGCATCAATAATGTTATAAAATGGTGCAAGACCATTGATATATTTTCCTGGAAACACATGTCTAACATTTTGGACGTCCGTAACGATATCGTTGTATCCAGTTTAAATAAATCAAAAAACCAAACAAGTGTTACTGACGTTATGTTAAAAACCAATTTATAAAGGCTTAATAGGTAAAATTTTTTATGAAAATTTGTCTTAAAAACCCTTTGTAAAGCCTTAATAATTTTTATAAATAACGCCGTGCATAAGTAAAAGAAAAACTTTTTAAACTTTTTCTTTTACGAATTTAATATGTTCAATTAATTATGTGTTAATAAATGAAAACTATTTTGAGTTAAAATAAAGCTTACATAACTGGTTTTATTATAAGTAGGATCGCCCTGTGGTCTAAATTTGACCACTTGAAACATCTGTGTACAAACATAGATGGACACGACATAGTTATCCTCTTAAAATGCTTCATAAGGGTGTTTAAAGTAGAAAATATTAAAACGCCGATTTTTTAGATTTATTTTAAACTTAAAAGTCGATTTATTAAATATTTTGTTTTTGTGGCTTACAGAGTTATTGCACTAAGCGTCTCATATGTACTGCATTAAAAATTGCAGTAAGCAGTAAATTTACTGATTACTGAAAAAATTCAGTAAATTTTTACTGGCAATGAAATTTAATTTGCATTACCAGTAAAATCGTAGGGCCGTATTCATAATAAAATTGTAGCAAGTGGCAAAGTCTTTTTTAATCAAATGTTTTAATTTTTGTATGAAAAAAATTTAGGCAGTTGGTAAAATGTCATTATGAATACGGGCATTACTGATTACTAAAAATTCAATTCACCTCATCATATAATAAATCATTTAGGCACTTTGTAAAAATTGTAGAAAAAAATTTTAGTAATCAGTAAAAATTTACTGGTTAAAAAATTATTTTTACTGAAATTTTAGTAGTACTGCAAAGTGCCCATCTGTGGTAAATGCCTTTACTTTTACTCTTTAATTTTTAATTCCTGTTGTTCATCGTTTAGTTGTTGCTGTTCTTGTTGTTGTGTACGCATTGCAATTAAAATAAATAAATTATCAAGTCAAATAAAACAAACAAAAACCAGCAAATTCCTATGTATTTACAATAAATAAATTAAAATAAATAAGTTTGTGTTCCTTCTTTCAATCACTAATACACTCATACTTCACAATGCGGTGTGATGACGATCTTACTCAAAATTTGTGATTGTATTGTGAAAAAGAGGAAATGACGATTTTTTGTTTAAAATCCTCGATTTTTTAAGTCAAATTGGGCTGCTTTTTATGAAATGTCTACTGTTATAGCGAGTATACAAGAGTAGTAGGGAACTGGGGATTCGGGCGCCGATTAAAATTGTGAAATTTGGGTAATTAAAATTTGAAATTTGAGAATTTCAGTACAAAATTTTAAAATTTGGGTAATTAAAATTTTAAAATTTTAAAATTCTTGGAAATTTGTGAAATTTGATACCCTACGAGGGTGGGTCAATAAGTCCGTCCAACTTTTTGTTTACATAAGGAATTTTTTGTTTACATAAGGGGTTTTGTTTGTTTAATACATACGAGGGTGGCTCAATAAGTCCGGGTTTTTTATGACCGTGGGAATTTGTATGTGTGTATGTTTGTGGGGTGGATTAAGGGGTTTCATATGAATAAGATTTCATAAGTAGATATATATGCCGACGGGAAAATCATGAGATGATTTTTCCTAGTACCAACGGGAAAATCATGCAATGATTTTTCCTAATACTAATGGGGGTGAAATAGTGAAAATTTATTTTTCTTAGTGCCTACGGCAATACATGATTTTCCTAATGCCTACGGCAATATATGAATATTTTTCCTAATGCCTACGGCAATATATGAATATTTTTCCTAATGCCTACGGCAATATATGTTTATTTTTCCTAATGCCTACGGCAATATATGAATATTTTTTTCAAATGCCGACGGCAAAACATGATTGTTATTTTTTCCAAATGCCGACGGCAAAACATGATTATTATTTTTTTTCAAATGCCGACGGCAAAACATAATTATTATTTTCTAATACCAAAGGGAAAATTGCCAGTGTTGCCAGACTGTAAAAATTTCTTATCGTAATAATATATCAGTAATATCAGAGAAAATATTTATTTATGTGTTCACATGTATGTGAACACCCATACTTGTGTTCACATGTATGTGAACACCCATACTTGTGTGTGGGGGTTTTCAGCTTGATAGTCGCGGGTAATTTAATATTTTGTGTATTTGTTTAAGAAATATATATGTATGTATGTATGTATGTATGTATGTGTCTGTATATGTATGTATGTGTATGTATGTATGTATATGTATGTGTGCATGTATGAATGTGTGATCGTGGGTACTTGTGCGTGGAATATTTTGTAGAATACATATATATTTTGCAAGGTAGTCATTTTCTTTGTCTACGATTATTTTAAAGCAGCAAACTAAGTACAGTCAGCAGCAGAGAAACTAAAAGTAAAATTTATGAATGCTGCAAGGATAATGCTTCTAATTTTAGTATAAATACGCCAACATTTCTAACCAACACATCAGTACGTTATTGTATTTACAAGAAGTATCATCAGCAATTGTGTTAAAGTGAAATAATAATAAAATAATTAAAAATGAGTTCATCAGGTTATCAGTGTAATACATGTAATAAGGTATACAAATACCAAAAGTCCTTTTTGGAGCATGTTAAAAACCATAGTGTACAGAATCAAGTGGTCGTAAGCCGGGGCATAAATCAAGAGCTACCGCAGACATCTTTTCAAAATCATCAAAATTCATCATCATCATTCATTCATCAACAATATCCTTCTCTTCAGTATCCTCAATATCAGTTACCATTAAATTTTCAACAATACGGTATGCCATGGAATAATCAGTTTTTGGGATACAATTATAATCCCAATGTGATGCAATGGCAGCCTCTTAATTATCATCAACAAGAGTACCAGCATCAACAACAAGATCATCAAAATCAAGCTCAACAACAACAACAACAAGCTCAACAACAGGGTGTGGGTATCCTTGGAGGTAATTTATTCGACGATGCTATGGACATAAGCTTACCGGAAAGTGATGGAGAAGTAGAAGAAAGAAGAGAAAAAACTCTGCCAACTCCAATAAATACTTCGCATGCTAGAACAGATGAAGTAGAAGCGAATGTGCGATATTATAAAATATCTAAAGCATTCAAAAACCATATTGCCACTTATGCAATTTTAAACAAAAAAGACCAACTTCTGTTGGAAGAATTTGTTGAAGAAAATAAAAATGTTTTTATGGAGCGACTTCAAGTGAATTTAAGTAAGCATTCAATAATTAAATTTCATGTGAGTATTGTGGCGGAGTATATAAAAATTGTTGGAGAAGAATTGGAGTTGTGCATAATATCACATGTAGCCAAAATGAGTTTGCTGACGAGGGCAGATAGCATTCAAGAATTATTCCGTAAGCAGGTTGCGGAGATTTCAACCAAAATGTCCGAATTTGAAGAGCGAGATTCTGGTTGGACTTTGTCACGCATAGTCCGAGCAGAAATCAACATCAACAAATCTTCACTCGTTAAAGGATCGACCTGGATATCCACACCTCAAAAATTAGCAAGAAAATTTGCTTGCATCAATATACAAAATGATGATGACTATTGTTTCAAGTGGTGTATGATTGCTGCCATGGATATTACCCAATACAATCAAGAACGTTGCAGTTCTTATAATATTCAAGACATTGGTGCAGAGACGATTGTTACGCGAAATGGTGTAGCGTTAAATTTCAAAAATTTAAGCTTCCCATTAGGATTAAACAAAATAAAAGAGTTTGAGGTGAACAATCCAGCAATAAGTGTTAATGTATTCGGCTATGATGAGGGGGCCAATCAGATTATTGGTCCTTATTATGTCACCAAGGACGAAAAAATTAGCCATGTAAACTTGTTGCTTTTGGAAAATGGTGAAGTTCATCACTACATTTTGATAAAGAACATATCAAGGTAAGTTAAAAAATTATACTACACTTTAATTTAATGATACATATACTTGTTTTATATATTTTATAATAGATACATTTTACTTATAAACTTTTATTTTACTTTTTATTATTTACAGACTTTTGATAAATCAGACTACAAAACACAGAACTTAGTTACACATCTGCAATAGCTGTCTCCAATATACTCATACGGACACCATCATGAGTACACATAAGGAGGAATGTGGGAAGATAGTCACAACTATGCCATCAGGTGAGGATGCCATTCTTAGTTTTAAGGGACATCAACGAAAAATGGATGCCCCGTTTGTTGTTTACGCGGACTTCGAATGCGTATTAGAGGATATAAGTAATAGTGTAAGTAGTAAAACAAATTTAATAAAAAAGCACACACCTTGTGCCTTTAGTTATTTTATTAAGTGTCTCCATAGTAATAATTTAGATAAGCTTAGAATATATACGGGGGAAGATGCCTCCAAAAAATTTGTAGAATATTTAATTAAGGATTGTGAAGATATATATAATAACTATTTAGTTAACAATAGACAAATGGATACTTTATCCCCTTCAGATACTTATAATTTTTATAGTGCGGTGAATTGCCATATTTGCCAAAAATTTTTAGGCAAAGATCGTGTTAGAGATCACTGCCACATTAGTGGCAAATTTAGAGGCGCAGCCCACAATAAATGTAATTTAAATTACCAAATTCCCAAATTTATACCAGTTTACTTCCACAATTATTCAAATTATGACTCACATCTTTTCATTAAAGAATTAGGTGAAATTTCATTGCAACTGAAAGTACTCCCTCTCAATAAGGAACTTTATATATCCCTCTCCCAATTCACAGAAATGAGTGATGGCCATAAGCTTGAAATAAGATTTCTTGATACTATACGCTTTATGGCTGAGAGTTTGGAATCATTAGCCTGCAATTTGTCGGATAATGATTTCAGCACTATAAGGTCCTTATTTCAATCAGAAAAAGAATTTCAGCTTATTAAGAAAAAAGGTATTTTCCCATATGAGTACCTAAATTCATTCGAAAAATTAGATGAATGCCAGCTGCCTTCACGCAGTGATTTTTTTAATAAGTTGAATAATAAAGAGTGTTCTTTAGAGGAATACTCACATGCTGTAGAGGTATGGAATACTTTTGGTTGCGAAACAATGAAAGATTACATGGAACTTTACTTAAAAACAGACGTCCTCTTACTGACAGATATTTTCGAGAACTTTAGAAAAGTTTGTAAGGGAATTTATGAGCTCGATCCTTGCCAGTATTATACAGCACCTGGCCTTTCCTGGGATGCAATGCTCAAATATACAAAAATTGAGTTAGAATTATTGACAGACATAGACATGTACAATTTTATGAAAAAAGGTATACGTGGGGGGATAGTACAGTGTAGTCAAAGATATTCGAAAGCAAATAATAAATATTTGCAAGATTTCGACAAAGAAAAGCCCTCAGAATTTCTCGTCTATTTAGACGCTAACAATTTGTATGGATGGGCGATGTCGGAATATCTTCCTCATGGTGGGTTCAGATGGTTATCACAAGACGAGTTGAATCTGGATCCAAACAGCATAGCTGATAATGGAACAGACGGTTATATTTATGAGGTTACGTTGGATTATCCCTCTCATTTACACGACTTGCATAATGATCTTCCTTTTTGCGCTGAAAATAAGAAACCTATGCAAGCGAAGTATAGCAAGTTGATAACCGATTTCTCTACAAAGCAATCATATGTGATACACTTTAGAGTTCTCAAACAGTGCTTAGAATATGGCTTAGTTTTAAAGAAAACTCATCGTATTCTAGCATTTAAACAATCTCCATGGTTAAAAGGCTATATTGACCTAAATACCAGACATAGAGCCACTGCTAAAAATGCTTTTGAAAAAAATATTTTCAAACTACTTAATAATGCAGTGTATGGTAAAACCATGGAAAATGTGGACAAGAGGAGAGATGTTAAAATTGTTAATAATTGGGAGAGGACGAATTGCAATCATTTAGGTGCCCAAGATTGGATATCAAAACCAAATTTTCATAGTTTATCTATATTTTCTGAAGATCTTGTAGCAATCGAAATGACTAGAGTCAAAACCTGCTACAATAAACCAATTTACTTAGGATTTTGTGTACTCGAGCTGTCCAAATGGAAAATGTATAATTTCCATTACGGGTACATGCAACCTAAGTTTAAGACAAACCTCTCATTAAACTATATGGATACTGACTCTTTTATATATTCAATAAAGACTGACGACTTTTACGCTGACATAAAAAATGACATACATGAACAATTTGACACATCGGACTATCCTACAGACAATATTTATAATTTCCCCATAGTAAATAAAAAAGTAATTGGTATGATGAAGGATGAAAATTGCGGTAAGATAATGACAGAGTTTGTTGGGCTGCGCTCAAAAATGTATTCATTTAGCGTAGAAAACCAAGATGATATTAAAAAATCGAAGGGGGTAAAGAGAGCCATATTAGATAAATATAGTTTAGCTACATATAAGAATTGCCTATTTAATAAGATTAATGTATATGATAGTATGTTAACATTTAAATCTAAGCTACATCAATTATATACTAGCGAATTAAATAAGGTAGTATTAAGCTATGGAGATGATAAGAGAAAAATTAGATCAAATAATATAAACACTTATGCATGGTATCATTTTCGTATTAAGGAAACTAACCCTGAATACGAACTTGACATGTTGCTAGATGAGATTGCTAAAATGCAAGAAAATCTTAGTTAATTAGTTAAGAAAAAATATTGTATATAAAATCCTATTTATTAAGAAAAATTGTTGTATATAATATCTTAGTTAATAAGAAAAAATATTGTATTTATATCCTATTTAATCAGAAAAATTGATGTATATAAAATCTTATTTATTAAGGAAAATTATTGTATTGTTGTTAAAATGAATGTAAAAAAAAGCCTAAGAAATATTATTGTATTTAAATCCTATTTATTAAGAAAAGTTATTGTAAATAAACTATTGAAAAAAGAATGGAAAATGTGAGTGGTTTTTTTTTTATTTCTTTATTGACTTTACTTCGTTGGATCAAAAATTTTTGTTTTTTGCTTATTTGCAAATTCTTGTTTTCATGTCGCTTAAACATGCACAGTCTTGTTTTCAGGTTACTTAAACATGCACAGTCTTGTTTTCTTTGAGAGGTTCTGCACAAGAGAAATTGAATTTCACAATATTATGAAATTCAATTAGATATTTTCATAAAGAGAAATAATTTAGATAATCGGATAAAATCCTCATATTTTTGCACTACATACAAGTTTCTGTTATTTTATATTCGAACAGATGATTCCTAGTTTTCCTTTAGAAAAAAATAATACAAATCAAGGAATATTTTTATAATTCAATTTAATTTTATTTTATTATTTATACAATTTTATTTCATTTTTATTTAATTTATTTATAATGATGGAAACATTTCGTAATAGCCAATTATTAGATGTTCTAGTATATTTTTTCTTAAAAAATATATGGTACATCTGCAAGTATCAGGTCCCTCCTCACACTCAGGATGATACCAAGGACAGCTGGGGAAGTGTCCTTCAGTGTTGTCTTCATCTTCCATGACACCATATTCTTCGTTCTCATCCAGCATATTTTGGAAACATTTTATCATCTCCCAATGATCAAAAAGCCTGAAGCTTTCAAAATCTCTTATAAATTGATTAAGAGTACGTCTAATTTGGCTCATTTTATTTGCTGATGAATGAATGATGATGAATGTTGGAAGGTTCCTTTAAGACTAATTTGTTCTGTAAATTTTAAAATATCTATATGTTCTTTAAAATATCTATACTATCATCTCTATGTCATATTTCTTTTTAGCAGTCTATCTCTCTATAACCCTTTTCTCTCTATTCCATATTTCTTTTTTACTACTCTATCTCTCTCTAACCGTTTTCTCTCTATAACTATCTCTTTCTGTCTATCACTATCCCCCACTTATTTACTATTTCACCACAATTATTTTCGATTAGCCTTTTTGAAGTCATCATCACTACTTTTAAGATTATTTCCAGTTAAACATTCAGAGTGACAAGAAGTATCTAAATAAAATATAAAAAATAAAAAAATGGACTCCACAACAAATCTAATTGCAAAATTTAATGCTCTAAATAACAAAACTTTAATCCACGTAAAGGAGCTTGATTCTTCAACGAAATATACAATTCGAAATGTGTTACGTGTAACAACTAAATATGGACCAACCCTAAAAGTTGAAATGAATAAACACATAATGTTCCTGCCGAAACGATATAATATTTTAACTGATGACGATATCAAAGATCTTTCGAGCGGATCATATTGCCTAAGTAGAGAAGGTGAAGAAAACCTAATTGTCGAGAGTGAGCTGAGTGAATTTCTAATTCAAAATTCCCAATTTCCTGTTTGGCAATAATATATTAATTATGTATTTTAAATTATGAATAAAAAGACATTAAAGAGTTTTGTAAAATATAAATTTTTGTGTTTTATTTAATATTTTCAGTTATTTCATAAAGAAATTTAAGACATAAATGACCACAGGTAAATGTATTGAAATTCTGATGCTGATTATAGTTGTATTTTATATTTGCACCAAGATATTTGACTACTTCCCAAGGAGGTTGTAAGTTTCCAAAGCTGTCGAAATATTCTTTTTCATTGTTGTTTTTATAGTATGCTACCCAATGTGTACCAGGTCCTGTTGATACATCTAAGTTGATTATTCCACATTCAATTTTCTTTGTTCGTTTTGGTAGAGTATTCAACATGAAAACTCCTCTAAAATATGGAATTTTTATAGAGAAACGGTTTAGGTCCACATCAGATAGTGGTCTGTTGGGCAGCATCTTTAAGAGTTTTTTGATTCCTCTTTGTGAACTAAACCATAACCTTTTTTATATGGTTTTAAGTAAAGTCCTTTTCCCACTGCTATAGATTCCATCGCTTTATTATGTCTAGTTGCTTCATCAAGTTGATTTTTTGCATTCTTTGTTGCATTTACAGCTTTAGCTATGGCAGAACCTCCAGTTGTTAGACTACCAATTGCACCCAGAGCAGTTAAAATCGGTATTAGAGGTAAAAAACCACCGATTTTTGGAACACGTATTACACGTGGAACTACAATTTGAGACTTTCTTCCTTTTAATGATTTGTTAATAGTTTTTCGTGCAATTTTAATAGCTGAGTTAATATCTAATGGTTTTTCCTTCTTTAGTATTTTTGTTGCAGCTCTAATTGATGTTCTAAACAGTTTTTTATCATTTGGCTTGTTCTTTTTAACATTTTTCTTTTTCTCCACACCCATACCAAATTTAGTTTTGGTTTTCATTGCGTTAGTAACCATATATGCAAATGATTTTTCTGCAAGACTACTGTCTTTTGCTAAAACTCGATTCCAAGCTGAATTTTCAAGTATTTTATCAGCTTTATGTCTAGTACTTAAATCCTTATTTTTTGAATACGCAATATCGTGATTTTTACAAGCAGAGTCCAATAAGTTAATACCTTTGTCACCTCGATTTAAACGTTTTTGTAGTTTTGTTCCAGGTCCACAGTACTGATACCCCGGAAGGTGAAGCTCAACAGGTAGAGAGATTATTATTTTATCTACTATACCTCCTCCAACGAAGGTGTTTTTATGACTAAACGTTTTCTGATATCGTATAACCATATTATCTAATTTTTTCTATAATAAGAGGTAACATTTATAAAATGTATTTAGTTACAAAAATGCAGTTAGTGAAACAACATAAAAATATTTTAGTTCGTAATATTGACGATTCAGTCAACATCACTTCAAAAATAAAGCATAGCCCCCTCTTACCAAATTCTATTCGTGCTCTAATAGTTGGACCATCCAATTGTGGAAAGACTAATGTTATGATTGGCTTACTAGAAAGTCCTAATGGACTCAAGTTTGAAAACATCTATTTATACTCAAAATCTCTATATCAACCCAAATATGAATACCTGAAGAAACTAATTTCACCAATTAAAGGAATGGGATATTATACATTTACAGATAATGAATCAGTTATTCCACCTGACAAAGCTAAAACTAATTCAATTATGATATTTGATGATGTTGCATGTGAAAAGCAGAATAATATACGTACATATTTTTGTATGGGGCGACATAGGGATGTCGATTCATTCTACTTGTGTCAAACTTATACTAGAATTCCCAAGCATTTAATAAGAGACAATGCCAATGTTATTATAATGTTTAAACAAGATGAGACAAATATGAAGCATGTTTATAGAGATCATGTTGGTGGCGATATGAGTTATGAAAAGTTTCATGAGATTTGTCGAGAGTGTTGGAAGGATAAATATGGATTTTTGGTGATTAGCAAAGATAATGAATTAAATGATGGACGCTACAGAAAGCAATTTGACTATTTCATAACTATATAAACTACTCTTCATAAACATTTACTTTAGTTATTAATCTAACTTTAAGCTTGATACATCTATTTGCTATAACCTCATCTGATACCTGATAAGCTGATCTGAAAACCAGACCAGCTACCTAATAACCTGATTTGATACCTGATAACCTGATCTGAAAACAAGACCAGGTCCTGAAAAGCTGATCTGAAAACCAGACCAGGTCCTGAAAAGCTGATCTGAAAACCAGACCAGGTCCTGAAAAGCTGATCTGAAAACCAGACCAGGTTCTGAAAAGCTGATCTGAAAACCAGACCAGGTCCTGAAAAGCTGATCTGAAAACCAGACCAGATCCTGAAAAGCTGATCTGAAAACCAGACCAGGTGCTAATAAGCTGATCTAATAGCTGATACCTCATCTAATAGCTGATACCTTTTATTTATTAAACATGGATGAGAAAATTTTAAAACAGTTGGTGTTGACAAGAAATGTCTTGAAGAAAAAGCTTCGTAGTATAAAAACTGGTGAAAAAGATACACGTGAACAACTAAGAGATACATTTAAACCTATAACAGAACCACTGAAAGAATTCATAAATAGTTCTAAAAAAATTCAAAGAATTCCCATTAAAGAAGAAAATAAAATGAAGAGAGAATTTGAAAATAATACAAGTTTAAAGTCTGAAAAACCATCACTCAAGATAGAGACAAGTACACCAAAGAAACTAGCAGAAGGAACAATATCTGATAATACCATATTATTTAACGAAACTAATACTAAAAATGATGATGATGAAGATGATTTTTACTCACAAACTTCCAATACAGAAGATACTTATACTGATTTATCAGTCTTGGAAGGAAATAATGAATTAGATACAAACTATGGTCCACATAAAGATTTCAATAATGAATGGAAATTCGGTGATAGTAAACTTACACTTAGTGAACATAAAATACAAGTTGGTGGCCAAATATGGGCTCTAACACCTGGACTATTTTCTCTAATGTTTTATAAAATACCAAAAAATTATGATAAATTTGAACTCGAAATCTATAAAAAGATTTTAATTACTACTAATGCATATAGAAGAGACTATAAACCTGATGGTCAAATTAAGGGTACTAGAGGATATAAATATAAACATATTATTAAGAAATTTATTGACGAGAAAAACCAGGATAATTTACCCGAATCAACAGGATCTAAGCCAAAAGGTAGCTACTTAGGTGATGGAATGATGGAATTTAACACCCATAAGCCCCACTATATATACTGGGATGATCCAAATGAGCTAGTAGATCGACTTCGACTACTGCTCGCATCACAAGCTGCAGGTCATAATAATCACAATAACGAGATTATATCAATTATTGAAGAACTACGTGAAGCTAATATAATACATTAACTTTAATAAAGTATATAAAGCATGTCTGTTGATAAATTTGGACATTATTTAAACGATACTAGCAACATAGTTTCTTTGAAAAATGCACCTAAACTGCTGGGGTTCTTTGTGGATACGAACAACAACATTGATGTCCAAAACAAAAGGATCAAAAATGTTGCAAAAGCTGTGGAGGAAAACGATGTTATCAATAAATTGTTTCTGCAAACTCAAATCGAAAAACTAGAAGAGAAATTATTAGCATACTTTAAGAGAGACAGTACTATAATTCAAGAAAATATTCAAATGCAAATTGAGGATCTACATCGCGAAACAAAATTAGATATAGAAGAAAATTATAAAATTGAAAAAGATATTCTAAAAATTAAAACATCCTTTGAAGAACAAATTGAACAGCTTAATGAGAAAATTTATAGATTAGAAAATTACATGTTTGTATCAATAGCTGAAAGTGCTTCAACTAGATCACAACACTCTCCAAAAAATCTCTAAAAACAACTTAATGTCTTCAAAAAGAAATTTAGTAAACGAACTCCATAAGCAAGCACGAAAACATTTTGTGCGTCGCAGAGTTATAATGAAAGGAATAGATGATCTTTGGCAAGCTGATTTAGTTGAAATGGGGAACTATTCTAAAGAAAATAGAAATTATCGATTTTTGCTGACTATAATTGACACATTCTCAAAATTTGCATGGGCAGTACCGCTAAAAACAAAAACTGCACTTGAAACAACTAACGCAATGGAAAATATTTTTGAATTGGGGCGAATACCAAAAAACATACAAACAGATGATGGTAAAGAATTTTTCAACAAACACTTTGAAAAATTAATGCATAAATACAACATTAATCACTACTCAACATATAGCATTATGAAAGCATCAATAGTAGAACGATTTAATAGAACACTGAAAGGAATGATGTGGAAAGAATTTAGCTTTAATGGTTCTTATAAGTGGATTGATATATACAAAGATTTACTTAATACCTACAATAGAAAAGTTCATCGTACCATTAAAATGCCTCCAATTAAAGTCAACTCAACAAATGAGGAAAAGCTGCTAAATACAGTATACAGTCATATGAAAATGTATAAAATGTCAAAATTTAATGTAGGAGATCATGTACGCATAAGCAAATATAAGCATACATTTGAAAAAGGTTATACTCCAAATTGGACTACAGAAATTTTTACAATTACAAGAGTTCAAAATACAAATCCTGCAACATACATATTAGAAGACTATCTTGGTAATCCTATTAAAGGTGGATTCTATACTGACGAACTTTCAAAAACCAGATTTCCAAATACATATCTAGTTGAAAAGGTGCTTAAAATTAAAGGGAAGGAGGTATATGTTAAATGGCTGGGATTTTCTAATCAACACAATTCTTGGATAAGTAAAGATGAAATATTATAGGTGCAAGAAAAACTAAATCAACAACAACATCATAGCAAAACAATAATAGCATTAATATTAAGAAACTAATGTTAATTTTAAAATAAGAAAATGAAATAAATATGTAAATTATGCTTATAAACTATACTGTCTACTAAACTTTATTTAATTGTAATCAGTCTGTTATAATGTCAATAACACTTACTCTGAGCTCTAACTCATCAGAATTATCTGCTAGTTACTTTCCTCCTATTGAATTACATGGTGCATATGAGTGTGCTCTAACTGATTTTCATTCATACAACAGTATTCCAAATGTAGACACCTACAACAATATGTTTCATATAGGAGAACATACAATAGAAATACCAATTGGATCTTACGAACTAAATGATATAGTTGATTTTATAGAAGAGCAATACAAACTACTCTGTCCAACAAATAAGATTTTTATTGAAGCCAATAACAATACAATGCAAGTTAAAGTTAATAGTTCCAAGGATACTGTATATTTTAATAAAGACAATACAATTGGAAAACTTTTAGGATACAATAACAAAATCCTAACACCAAACAAATATTATTATTCAGATCTTCCAGTTAATATTTTTAAAGTAAATCTCTTGCGAGTTGAAAGTAGTATCGCTATTAACACATATATGAATAACTCCAAATCGCATACACTTCATGAATTTCCGATTAATGTGCCTCCAGGCTATAAAATAGATGAGGTTCCAAGAAATCTCATCTATTTACCTGTGAACACCAGAGAGATAAGTTCACTAGCGCTGCGCGTAGTTGATCAACACGGTGATTTAATTAATTTCCGAGGAGAGGAAATTACAATAAGAATACATTTAAGGCCAACTAAATAATGCTAATATACAATACAAATACATTGAAAAATATAGCAGCAAGAACAACATCAACATTAAAGCGACCAGTACAACAAAAAGCACTAACAACATCAAATAAAAATTTTCTAAAGTCCTTGAATTTTAAATTGAAGACAAAATGAGTTCAATAATAGATGTCTTAGATAAGCCCTTGTCTGATGAGAATATAATCAAAAAGGACTATCATACATATGTACCATACTTACAATCTTACAACAATAATGATGAAATTAGAATTTCAATACAAAATCAAGATTTGTACGTGCTACCTAGTGAAAGCTACATTTATGTAGAAGGTTTTGTTGCTGATGATATTAACTCTAAATTTTCTTCATCATCGGACAACTTTATATTAAAAAACAACTTTGTGGCATATCTATTTGATGAAATTCGCTATGAGCTCAATGGAATTGAAATTGATCATACAAGATATTTAGGAGCCACAAGCACCATAAAAAATTTGGTTTCTATGTCACCAACAGAAAGCAACGTGATGCAAAATGCTGGATGGAACAAAATTGACGATGTCACCCTTGTAAATGGCTTTTTCAATTTCTATGTACCTCTAAAAATGCTTCTAGGATTCGCTGAAGACTACAACAAAGTTATACTAAATGGAAAACATGAATTGATACTCTTGCGCAATAAGAACGACGACGATCTTGTACGCTGGAGTGTTTCTACTAAAAAAGCTAAACTTACAATTTCACTAATCTCATGGAGAATCCCACATGTACAATTATCTGACTTTAGCAAATTGAATATGATTAAAATTATTAACAATGGTGCTTCTATACCTATGGCATTTCGCAGTTGGGATTGTCATTTCAATCCACAATTAAATATGGGAACTAGCCATATTTGGAATGTTAAACTAGCTGCAAATAGAGAACGCCCTCGTTTTGTATTGATTGCTTTTCAACAAGAAAATAAGTTTGTTCATTGTGATTTGACTAATTTAAAAGTACATTTAAATTCAGTCTCATATCCATATGATGATCTTAACATAAAGTTCAAAAATGAACGATATGCAATTCTATATGATATGTATCTAAGATTTCAACAAAGCTACTATATGAAAGAATCTCAACCGCTTCTAACTGCACCAGAGTTTAAGACAAAAGCTCCTATTATTGTAGTAGATGTCAGTCATCAGAATGAATCACTCAATAATGGACCGATTGATATAAAAATAGAATTTGAAACAGCAACTAATATTGGAGCAAAAACATCAGCTTACTGCATTCTTATTCATGATCGTATAATAGAATATGTACCCATCAAAGGACAAGTGCGAAAAGTCTTATGAATTGACTAATATGGAAAACAACATAATTTTCATAGACGTACAAGGTTTCAAAAATAATTCAAATGATTTCATCGCAAAAGAAGTAGCAATTGTTTTCAACAATTATGAATATAACAATTTCATTATAAAACCCCCATTTGATATCAAATGCTTATCAATAGAAAAGCAAAGAGAAGCAAAGTGGCTAACAAAAAACTATCATCACCTAAGCTGGACTGCTGGATCAGTTTCATTTCAAAGCGTTTGCAATTTTATAAAAGTCAACGCAAGATGTTCTAAAATTTATGTAAAAGGTGAAGAAAAAAGATGCTGGTTGGAAAAAATTTTATGTCGAAAAATTTTTAACGTTTAGGATATAGGCTGCATAAACTTTAAACAAATGGAAATCAAGTATCCCGAATATTTTTATTGTAATTATCATAAATTTGGTGCTTGCGCACTAAAAAATGCTATTTTACTAACAAAAGAAATGTCTTGCTTTAATTAAACTTTTTCACTTTTTAAAATATGAATGTATGTATCATTATAAAATTAAAAAAAAAAAAATTTTAAACAATAAATGCATCAAAAATTAAATAATATACAAGTGTTTTCTTATTTCAAATACAAACTACATAAAGGAAAGAGAAGGAAGTGGGGAGGAGGAGAAGTTAACTTTTTTGCTTACTTGCAAATGCTTGGTTTTTGTTTCTCTGCTGCTGAGTGTACTTAGTTTGCTGCTTTAAAATAATCGTAGATAAAGAAAATGATTACGTTGCAAAATATATATGTATTCTACAAAATATTCCACGCACAAGTACCCACGATCACACATTCATACATGCACACATACATGCACACATACATACATACATACATACATACACATACATACATATACAGACACATACATACATACATACATACATACATACATACATACATATTTCTTAAACAAATACACAAAATATTAAATTACCCGCGACTATCAAGCTGAAAACCCCCACACACAAGTATGGGTGTTCACATACATGTGAACACAAGTATGGGTGTTCACATACATGTGAACACAAGTATGGGTGTTCACATACATGTGAACACATAAATAAATATTTTCTCTGATATTACTGATATATTATTACGATAAGAAATTTTTACAGTCTGGCAACACTGGCAATTTTCCCTTTGGTATTAGAAAATAATAATTATGTTTTGCCGTCGGCATTTGAAAAAAAATAATAATCATGTTTTGCCGTCGGCATTTGGAAAAAATAACAATCATGTTTTGCCGTCGGCATTTGAAAAAAATATTCATATATTGCCGTAGGCATTAGGAAAAATAAACATATATTGCCGTAGGCATTAGGAAAAATATTCATATATTGCCGTAGGCATTAGGAAAAATATTCATATATTGCCGTAGGCATTAGGAAAATCATGTATTGCCGTAGGCACTAAGAAAAATAAATTTTCACTATTTCACCCCCATTAGTATTAGGAAAAATCATTGCATGATTTTCCCGTTGGTACTAGGAAAAATCATCTCATGATTTTCCCGTCGGCATATATATCTACTTATGAAATCTTATTCATATGAAACCCCTTAATCCACCCCACAAACATACACACATACAAATTCCCACGGTCATAAAAAACCCGGACTTATTGAGCCACCCTCGTATGTATTAAACAAACAAAACCCCTTATGTAAACAAAAAATTCCTTATGTAAACAAAAAGTTGGACGGACTTATTGACCCACCCTCGTAGGGTATCAAATTTCACAAATTTCCAAGAATTTTAAAATTTTAAAATTTTAATTACCCAAATTTTAAAATTTTGTACTGAAATTCTCAAATTTCAAATTTTAATTACCCAAATTTCACAATTTTAATCGGCGCCCGAATCCCCAGTTCCCTACTACTTACAAGTATGAAATTAGTCACTGGTGTCATGCTGTCGTACTTATGAAGTATACTTTGTAGTATGAAAATCAAAAATTTTTTATTTTTGTGGGCGGAGCTTCGCTAAGTACGATAATAAGTATTGTGTATCATGCTGTTGTACAGCAAAATTTGTTTCATGAGGAGCTAATTTAGAAAACGCAGTGTTTCTACAGCTCAATTTTAAAATTAGTTTTATATAACGGATATTTTAATTTAAAAAAAAGAACATAAAACATTCCGGGCAATTATGTAAAAAATTCCGCAGGAAATTTCTCCCAGGGAACAATTCCAACTAATAGCAAATGATAGGGAAAATAAAAAATTCTAATTGGAAAAGGGAGAAATTTCCTGCGGAATTGTTTACATAATTGCCTTAATTATTTTAACCATTCTCTACAACATACCCCTTTTGTTTTTGCATTATTTTTTTTATTCCTTTTAACTGCAGTTCACTAATTATTAATAAATCCACCACATTATTCATTTATCCACGTGTATTGCCTTAAAACTTTTCTTTTAAATGAATTAGTATGATTTGTAGTAACGTGTATCTGAAAACCCGTACTACAACTCATACTACGCTAAGTACGAAATTAAGTATCGTGCATACCCTGCATTAAAATTCATATATGCATGCCCATTTTGGTATAGTTTTGCACTCTTTCTTAATAGTTTATTGTTTAATTTAACATTTTTTTGTTGATGGTTTAGCGTTAAATAAAAATTACATGCGTATGTATGCAAGTATGTATGTTGAATTAAAAGAAATTTTATGTAAATGTAACTCGTATTTTTTCCGAAATTTAGTTTTTCAGTGATTCCAAAAAATTCATTTTGAATATAACACTTTCTATTATGTTTTACCTTCTATTGTAAAGTTACATTGAGCCTTATTACGGGTGTCGTAGTACGACTATTTTGTAATAGCTTAAAGAACATTGCAGCATTTTTTGTTTAATCTAGCACAAAATCGTCGTAGTGGCTTCGTGTAGAATTCATGTATGAACACGAATTGTTATGTTATTGTTTGGTAATAAATACATTTATAAAATAAAACATATCGTCGATTGGTTTCTGGTTTGCGGCACAGTATATCCAAAATACATTATGTCTGCAGCAAACCAGAAACCAACAGACGATATGTATACATGTTTACAAAAAGTACATTTTGATTTGTCCGATTTTTTAAGTATGAAATGACGATTTTTTTGTATTTTATCGGTATTTCGATGATTTTTCGATAATTTTATCTGGCAACCCTGGTTCCTGATCAATACACATCAGTGTTGGCAAAGTTGGTACAATTGTACTTTTTTTTGGTAACAGTCAAACTCGCAAAGTACAATAGTACACCAATGACTGGTTTAGTACATAAGTCTTTTGAAAGTAAAACGCACCGAGAAAATCAAAAAAATGTGAAGTCGTCCATTTCCAAATCATTTTTCTTCTAAATTCAGATGATAAGCATATGATACGTGTATTAATTTGTATATTTTAAATTTCACATCCCAACTTACAAGCAAATTTGTGAAAACGATTCGGTAGCCAGAACAAAGTCGATTATTTATTAAAAACAAATAAAAATATGTAATTTGAACTAAAAAATATTTTAGTACAATTAAGGTAAAAAAGTACAATTTTTAAATCTTATTGGTACAATACCAAATTCTGAATGCCATCCCTGATACACATGCAAAACATTTCAATTAAAAGATTATAGTTGCTGATTTGCATACTGTTAAAAAGAGACAAATGTAGTGTGCCTATTAATTATCGCACTAATCAAAACAAACAGCAGAAAATGTATACTTAGTGAAAAATACAAGTGAGTTTTACAAAATTAAATTATATAACTTGTAGTATTGATTTAAAAACAGATTGTGAAAAAGATTATTAGAATTAAAAAAGTGAATAAAATTGATTTTAAATTGATCACGGATTTCATTTAAATTTTCGTTCAAAAATATTAGTTTTTACCTTTTACTTACTTAAAGTATACAACACACGAAGAAAACATTGAAGAGGATTCGACGACTGTGCAATCTGTGTTCTGTTGTTCACTGAACAACTGACCGAAAATAACAACTGAACGAAAAGAACGAACTAGTTCTTTTTGTTGTTGGCAACAAAAAGGAACAATCCGCAAAAGGAACAACAATGCCCAACTCTAGTTTAATGCAACATAAATAAAATTTTTGGAAAAAGCGCGAAAAGGGGCTAGTTTTAAACGTTTATGTTGAAAATTAAAGCCAAAGTAAAGTAATTTGTTAGAAAATAAATAACTACCATGAGATGAACACATAGCTTGATATATAACATTTCAATAAGGTACATACATATTTCATTTACATTTAATATTACATTTCAATAAGGAAAATACGTTGATTAAATAGTAAAGGTATTCATTTCAGTTTTTTTCTGTTGGAAAAATGAAAAATTTAATTTTTTTTACAACAAACACAGGAAAAAAATTCCATCAAAAGTTGAATTTAAAATTTAAACTTTTGGTGATTTTTTTTCCTGTGTTTGTTGTAAAAAAATTAAATTTTTCCATTTTTCCAACCAAAAAAAACTGAAATGAATACCTTTAGTGTATATGTATCACTATCACTACATAGTATAAAACAAAGTCTCTTTCTCTGTCCCTATATCCCTATGTATGCTTAAATCTTTAAAACTACGCAAGGATTTTAATGCGGTTTTTTTTTAATAGATAGAGTGATTGAAGCGGAAGGTTTATATGTATAATAACATCCATTAAATAGTGGAGAAATACTGTTATTTTTGAGGTTTCTAATGTAATGTAAATAATTAAATTTTTTTCCGCTTACATTGCAAACGCAGGTTGAACCCTACGAGATTTATTAAAAATATTGTACTAAGTATTGTACACATTGAAAAGGTCTACAGAAAACTCCGCTATGGTAATTATGTGTCTATCTCGGTCATTTTTAAACCGATTTTCGGAGTTCTTTTTTTGTTTGAAAGGGTTTGCCTAGAGTTGGGTCCCATAATTTTTTTTTTCCAAAATCGGAAGGGGAAATTTGCTCCCCTCTGGCATAACTCGGTCATTTATGAACCGATTTTCAAAATTCTTTTTTCGTCTGAAAAGATTTTGCCTTAAGTTAGAACTCATAATTGTTTACGAAAATCAGAGGGGGAAATTTGCTCCGCTTATGCATATCTCCGTCATTTATGAACCGATAACACAAAGTGAGGGAAGGATTAGCCTAGAAAACCTTTGTGTCTTGATAGGCAACATCCAAGAGTTAGTCAACAATGTCTATCCTGACATCGATAACATAAGTTATAAGACAATATCTTTGTTTAAAGAAAGAGCGATTCTGTCACCAACTAACGAACAAGTAGATAAGGTAAATAACTTGATTCTTTCAAAGATTGATGCGCCGACGAAAATATATTACTCGGTCGATACTCTTCTCGATTTGGAAGAAGCTATTAATTTTCCTACAGAATTTCTAAACTCTTTGAAACCGTCTGGACTCCCTCCTTACAAAATGGTATTTAAAGTAGGTTGTCCTGTTATTTTATTAAGAAACCTGAATCCACCTAAAGTTTGCAATGGCACTCGTTTGCTGGTAAAATCACTGAAAACTTTCATAATAGAGAGCACAATACTCACAAGATGTGGTACCGGAGAAGATGTATTGATTCCCCAAATCCCTCTGATACCATCGGATTTACCCTTCCAATTTAAACGTTAACATTTTCTGGTAAAGACATCTTTTGCAATGACCATTAATAAATCGCAGGGTCAAACCTTCAACGTTGCAGGCTTAGATTTGAGCGTTAACTGTTTTTCACATGGCCAACTGTATGTCGCTCTTTCAAGATTAACTTCTAGAGAAAACATGTTTGTATTGTCTAATGACAAGAAAGCTGTGAACGTTGTATATAAAGACATTCTGTAATATATTAATTGTTGTAAAAATAAAATAAATAGGTAAAAATGTAAAAAATAAATAAGTAAAGATGTAGTGTATGAATTTAGATATTCCAAAGTTAGCAGGAAATCTTCATGGTTTAGGGAAAGAAGAATTGTTTTACTTTAAATTTAACGCGTGCGGGTCTCGGGCAGTAATGAATAAATCAAAACTACTGGACCGATTTTAATCATTTTTTCAGTGAATGACATAGGCTATACATCTTATACCCGTGCGAAGCCGGAGCTGGCCGCTAGTATATTGTAGTACAGTAGTAGTATACATACATACATGCATATGGCTACGTAAGTAAATTTTAAATTTAATAAATAAAAATCTGTTTTTAGGCTATACTGAAAATCTTTGAAAGCACAAACATTTTTGAAGAAATTGCACATTTTTCCAAATTGTTTTTTTCTTTTTTAAATTGGTAAAGCAAAATAAGAGAAGAAAATTAGTAAAACAATGCTGTCACGTTATTTCATAAGTCGATATTGCTAGATTAAAGGAAGAAAAAAGTTCGTAAAAATTTAAATGTAGACATATCGAGCAAAAAGTTGAAAGGGGCTAAAAGGGCTGAAAGATAACTGTAAAAATGCTAGATAAACCCGTTTTATAGTTTCGGGCCAACAATTTTTGTTCGCGTTTTGAGTGACTGAAAACGGGCTAAATCTAGCCCGAAAAGGGCTAAGTTGGCATCACTGCATACATACCTAGAGAAGAGCATCACAAAGACCAGGCAAACGACGCAAAACGGCTTACTTACAAGCCCAGACGTGGGGAGACCGCCAACGACGCGTTATGCTATAAACACAATTGGGACGAACGACAAATATTTCGGTGCGAACTTTCGTCATAAAAAATAAAACACATTTGTGCATATGAAAATGAACACAAAACCCCCTTAGAACGAAATTCGTCGTGTGTGACGAACTCTGAAATAGAAACAATTTTCTCTCTCTCTTTGCATACACAATAACCAAATTTATAAATTATGAGAGCAGAATTCGGTGAGTAAATTCGTCGTTATTGTGCTTCATACGACGAATTTACTCAGCGAATTCTTATCGACGAATTCGTTAACGTTAACGAAATTCGTCGTTCGTCCCAATTGTGTTCCTAGCATTACTCAACAAATCCATTGCCAGAGAAGCCAGTCTAATACTACTCATTGGCAAAGCAAAATATTTTATTTGTGTAAATAAAAATTATTTGTTTTATTTTGTCTCAGTCGACAATTAAAATACAAGTGCCTGCTTTTGACATTATAGTTCGTACAAATGACTGAAAAAAATTTTATTGGGGCGCAAATTTGTATTGAAATGCTTACATTATCGTTCGCACTCATTTTCTTTCGACTTGTCATCCTAAACGCTTTTAGTGGAACGCAAAACAGATAGTTGTCGTTTAAAATGCGTGCGAACGAACATGAGTGACATTCTGGAACAGGCAGTTTTTTAATTTTTTTTTGAAAAATTTAATTTTTAACATAACCTTTAAAATGGAGTTTTTTTCAAAAGTTTAATTTCATGTAAGCTTTTAAAAAAATGTTAACGTTTGGCAAACCAAATGTAAACATATTTGAATACACTAAAATGTGGTTCATTTACTAGGATTTATCTCATATTGCGTAAAGTTGCGTAATCTGAATAATATTATTTTTTTGCAGATTCCTATGCTTTGAAAAAATTCGAACTTTTTGAAATTTGGTTAAAACAACCCTCAAAAAACTCAAAAAATTATATCCTTGTCCAATATGTCTTAAATAAGGTTGATACGTATGAGATTGACGATGATTGCGAAAAATTATTGGTGGGAAAGGTGGCGTACCTTTCTGCAAATATCTAGAAACAAAATAGATAAAAACTGGAAGAAGAGAAAATCAGTTTCGAAATGAAAACTTTTCATGGCTAAATAGCGAGATATCTTTCCAAATTAAAAAAGCAGCTATTAAAACTACTTCTTCCACTGTGAGAGAGGCTCCATTTTGCAAAAATTCGGAATATGGGAAAAGAAGAACAGCAGCGGAGCTCTCAATTGTTTTATAAGGGCAAACTGATTTACTTATACAAGCAGCAGCAACCTCAGCTGGGAAGGAAGGAAATTCTAACTTAGCTGCAGTTCTTAAGGAAACCATAGCAAGTCCAACAAGACCTTCCAAAATTAAAAAAAGTCAACCTAAACCAATTCCTCTTTCTGCAGATGAAGCTTTAGCTTTTTTCATACAAAAAAGTTTCACAACAACACGAAACTGTGACATATATCCCTTTCGCTACAAGTTTTAACTGAATGGTCCAAAAAATCTAATTTTTTGGATTTTTGCTACTATTGGTCTTAGAAACAATAATCAATAATTTTTTTTACAAATTTGCAACTCCAAAGCTGCTTTTTGCAATGTATCCATATGGATACAAATTAACTTAATGGTATAGAAAAATTCTTTGATTTTATGTTCGTTTATATTTAAATATATATTAGTTTTTCAACTTTTTTACTTACGTAAGTGAACATTTCTGCAAAATGTAATTAATTAGTAAGGCCCTTATTCATAAAAGATATTTTTGATTTTTTTACAAAGCAGTTTTTCATACAAAATTTGTTTTATAAACATTTTATTAAACAAAATTACTTTTTAGGAATAAGGCAGTAATAATCTAAAAAAGTTGAAAGCAAACTACTTCATAATATATGTAGCTGCCAAATTAAGAAATTCAAAATCGATTAAACTTCAATTGATATTGAATCATGCAATTACCTATATGAAAAACCAATAATTTCTTTATAATAATACGCCTTAAAGCATATCACTTTTGAGTCGCGTTTATCACTCGCATCCTTCACGTTTGTATCTGCAATATTTTCCGGCCAATGTTGATTTCGGTGAAATCGTAATGGATTACGTAAATCCGCCCATTTACAACGTTATTTGTTATTGTTAGTTCATCAAAAATCAATAAAATTATCAAACATTTTTAAAACCCACTTTCTATATATGATGGAAATTCTATACAATGATTGAATAAAATCCAGTTTGTCTATTTTTTCGATAGTGCAACTATGTTTGGTTTCGAAATATCTACATTTTTCTTCTGTTCACCACAAAATCTATCCAATACATCCAGAGGTTTATGGCCCTGTATAGTAGAAACTAGTTGCGCAAATCCTTCATTAAGCTATCTTAGCAGATACATATTGTCTGATATATTTATGCGGTAATCGAAGTTTCCACGACCTTCTGTTTTGAATTCTTTTCCAACTTTAAGTAAATTTTAACAAATCTATTTTCTTTAACTCTTCCTGGGATCCAGATCCCTTTTTGATGTAAGTTCACAAACTTAAAGTTATACATTAATTTTTAAAATAACTTGTGTGGTTGTTTTGCTCAGGAATATTTCTTGAAAGTTGTGTAACTATATGGCAAAAACTCAGAAAGCAGTAAGAACTTTTCCTCTGCTTCGGCCGAAAGTTGTAAGTCATTCCTCTGGTGCTACATAAAATGTCCATGTTATGGGTTTCCTGCCGTATATGGCCTTAATAGATCTTTTATATACTTTTTTGTAAAATTGTCAATTATGTTCCTAATTCTGTACAAATCAATCATAAAAACATTAAAAACACTGTTCTACTTTTCTATACAAAGTTTGCATTAAAGCATACCCACAACTAAAATTTGTATCCATATGGATACACGAGTTTTGAAAAAAATCCCACAGCTTTTATAATTATTTTAATAAAAAAATATTGATGCAAAATGCTGAGGGAAAAGGTTTTCTGTGTATTTATGACATAAAATGAGAGAAAAAATTTGTATTGGTTGACAAAATAGGTGAAATATTAAACCAACTTTTTGATAAAAAAAATTAATAAAAATAAGGTTTTTAAAAACCTATAATTTTTATTAAAAAACAAAACAATGCGAAATAAAATTTTATTTAAATAAAAGAAAAGAACTTAAGTTAATATATTCAATAAAAGTCCAAGTTAATTATATGTCCTGGGTCTTACAAAACAACTTTAAAAATGCGTGTATCCATATGGATACAATATACTGAAAGGGATATCCATCCTCACTATAACCAAATTCTAGCTGTGAAGTCAAAATGCCGACAAGAAGGTATCAAAATAACCGAGACCGTAGCAAGAGTTCTTTTAGAATCTGTTATGTTACATACTCCCAATAGAACTGTTGACAGGAAAAAGGAGTTTTTTAAAGCCGTAATGGAATCTGAAAATTCTGATTATGTAAAATGTGAGTTAATTTTTAGTTACGGATTTGACAGTAGCACAGGCCAAGCGCAATATAAGCAGATATTTCATACAACAAAATTTGGATGAAGAAAACAAATACGAACAAGAGGCGAATTTTTATCCGCTAGTTCAATAAATATTTTGAGTCAAATATGCCTAGAAAATTAATTGCAGTTAACTCAATTTGACTGAAAACTTAAGTAAAATAATTTTTTTTTAATAAAATAACAAAAAAATAAATAAATAAATTGATTTTTTTGCATCTAATTGGTCACCATTGGGTTAATTTTTTCCTAGATTTATCCAAAAATTCCTGTCTTTAGCTTCCCTCTCAATGTGACTCCAAAAAGTTTAATATTTTAAAAGTTGTTATTATTCGCACGGAAAAAGTAGGTGTTTGAAACATAGTGCTATGGTGCAAAGCAAAACAAAAGAAACAACTTCATTTTGCTGTTTTGACTATATATTCTGCTTTTAATATGTAATTTCTCTTAGTGGCTATATAAAAAAAAAGCGTTGAAAATTTAATTGTTTGTTTAAGAAGTATCGTCGTTTCGACAGTAAAATATCGCCGATATCGATATATCGGTAAATCAGAAGTATCGCCAATATATCGGAATCGGTATCGGTTACATCCCTAATAAATACCAATATTATATGTAAATACAAAGCCAAATGCATTGATATAACGCAAAAAGAAACAAATTATATTACTAAAAAAATATTACAAAATATTTCTTTGGGAATAGGACTTTAGTACAGAATAAGCATTCATTGAATCGTCTTTTTTACCAAAGAGAATAGAATATGTAATTATTTTGTAATTTTTCTTTTATTGCCTTACGCATTACTGCTTTTACTTTTATGAATTGTTGTAGGATTAAATTTTGAACGCCGCGTTCCGCTTTTGACAAATAAATGCCTCTAGGTCTCAGAGCACATATGTGCCAGATGTAAACTCGGCCTTAATTATTGTAAACTTTTAGCTATTATGCTAGTAGTGCCATCACCTTATTATTGCACCATAGCATTCAGAAAGTGAATAACGACACTCATCAAAGAAAGTGTACATACAAACTAAAGTTGCCATAATAAAATAAAAAAAAATCCCGGGAATTCCAGCACAAATTTCCCGGGATTTCTTTCCCGGAAAATATGCGGGATATCGGGAAATTCTGTATGAAAAACACTAGTGCCAGATGTAAAATCGGCCTTAGTTGTCATATATTTGTAGCAATTGTGCCAGTGTCATCACCTAATTATTGCACCATCGCATTCAGAAAGTGAATAACAACACTCATCACGGAATGTGTACATACAAAATAAAATTTCCATACTAAAATCACAAAAAAAAATTTCGAGAATTCCCGTAAAAAACCCCGGGATTTCTTTCCTAGAAAATGTGCGGGATCCCGAGAAATTCCGTATGAGAAACACAAATACATACACATAGCCCACAAAGTCTGCGTTCACGTTTATTTTTTTTACGGATTTAAAAATAACATACAAAAATGTACCTAGCACAAAAGTTTTTTTTATGTATTTTCTACTTTTAAGCTATAGCTAATAAAAACAAAAAAAAAAAACTAAATTCAACTATTAAGTTTTTCTTAACGGGACTTAACGGGTTTAACAATACGTAACAATATCTGGGCACCAAAAAGTCTGCGTTGACTTTGTTTATGTTAACTTTTTAAGATTTTCTGGATCCAATTTTGCTTTATTTTTATTTATTATAATTTAAATAATTTTATTTGCAAGTAAATAATTATAGATTTTCGAATATGGAAGCCAAAGGTTAAAAGTCAGTGCGTCGGAAAGAAAAATAGTTAATAAATGCAGGAAGAAGCTATTGCCTAGCTTCCCAAAAATCAACAAAACTATTGAGAAAACATATTCGTCCGTCCAACGCGTCATATATAATGTCAAAAATACAAGTATATTAGCTTCTACGTCACAATTCGGACGTCAAAAAATATAATCTATACGAGAAGAATGCAAAATAGTTAATATGACACAGAGTAATCCCCGTATTACACCCAAACATTTTATTGAACACGTTCGTCAGTCCTTTAATAAGAAAGTTTGTACAGAAACAGGCAGACAATTTTTACGGGCAACCCTACCATGATCTACCGATCATGGTAGGGTTGCCCGTAAAAACCATACATATCTAATGTGAACAGACATAAGCGTATCCAGTTTGCTCACGCCTATATAAATCGGCCTACTTAGTTTTGGATGATAGTAAATTTTTTATTATTGGCATAAAAGGCCGTCAAATACTCAATAGAAGCGAATTCTAGTTGCTACAGTTAAACACGGAGGTGGTGGAATTATAATGTGGGGTTATATGGCGGCTGCAGGTGTACGTTAGATGAAGTTCTGAGGAAGCATAGAAGTTGGTCATATCCATGCCAACAACGAACATTTATTCGAACGGCAAGTCGAAAGAAAACGTAAACATTTTCATACAAAATACTGTTCAGCTACGTCGAAGGGACTATCAACAATACGAACTCAAATGTCAAAACCACTCACTTGCTATTTTGCTTTCGACTGGTGCAATTTATCTGTCAAGAATCCAATAATGTTTGTAAAAAGATTAATTTATCACTTTATAATTTTATTTATGCATGACTTTTTTATACCCTTTACAAAAAAATGGAAAAGGGTATATATAGGTTTGTCCAGATTTTTGTAATTTCTACAATATTCATTTGCGGCCAAAAAAAGTTAGTTATTATGGATCCTTATGACTAGGAGATAAAAAAAAGACATGCCCGTCTGTCTGTACGGATTTTGTATGGGAGGCTTGAAATGCGTTTTTTGAAGCTCCCAAGCAAGTTAGAGAGCTCGGAGTTGGACTAAAACGACCGCGCTTGTCTTAGCACAATTCCTTATATAAATCAGCAAAAATGAATAATCGGTTCTCCCGAAGTTCTATATATATAGTTTTATCATACGTTTTAAAAATTGTATGAAAAAACTACCGTGCATAGAAACAAGAATAATCAAATTTCTAATTAACCCCACTAGCTACTCGGCTACCGAGGCTTGCTTACTTTTGGTATTTATTTGCTGTAGTTAAACATTTATTATTTATTTCATATTAAACCCCTTTTTGTCAGCTCTGCATAGACATTGTTCTTTTTCATTTTTTTTATACAATGATAATTTTGCTTGGCACATTCTTATTCCTGGAAATGCAAACGAATGTGTTTGCATAGAATTTGTAGTGTCATGAAAAAAAAACTATAGGTATACTATAAGCATTCGCACACGCATACATACATACATACATATGCATAAATATATATTCGAGCCAAAAAATGGTGGCGGTCAGAGGGGGACAAAGGGCTCCGCATCGTGCAGAAAGTTGAGGGTAAAAGCAAAAAAACGTACAAAAAATCATATAACTTTCCGGGGGTCACCTCTACAAGGGTCAAGTTATGACGAGCACCAATTAATTTTCTTTGCCCAACATTTTTTAAAACACACCGACCGCCTAACTCCTCTCCTTAAGGGGGCTCCCATACAAAGGGGAAATTTTTATAAAATTTACTCGCAGGGCTCTAACTGCCCCTAGGCTGTACCTATCGAAGTCAAATGTATGACTCACCTCCAATATTTTTTCATTACAAAGATTTTCTCTGATTATACTTATCATCTATCTTCAACCATTAAGGTGGTCCCCATACAAAAACATAGTTTTTTTAATAATTTTTTTAAGAAATCCGCTTTTTCCGCTTTTATGTTGCCTCCTAGGGGGGTAAAATGTAAGACCGACCCACAGTAATTTTTTACCTTCAACATTTCCTCCGAACATACCTATATCCTATCTCGACTCATTAAGGGTGCTCCCATACAAAGGCGAAATTTGTACAAAATGTACTCGCAGGGCTCTAATTGTCCCTGGCGCGTTCCTATCGAAGTCAAATGTATACTCAACTCCAATATTTTTTCAATACAAATATTTTCTCTGAATATACTTATCGTCTATCTTCAACCATTAAGGTGGTGCCCATAGAAAAAAATAGTTTTTTTAATAATTTTTTTTAAGAAATCCGCTTTTTCCGCTTTTATGTTGCCTCCTAGGGGGGTAAAATGTAAGATCGACCCACAGTAATTTTTTATCTTCAACATTTCCTGCGAACATACCTATGCCCTATCTCGACTCATTAAGGAGGCTTCCATACAAAGGCGGAATTTGTACAAAATGTACTCGCAGGGCTCTAATTGTCCCTGGCGCGTTCCTATCGAAGTCAAATGTATGTCCGACCTCCAATATTTTTTCAACACAAAGATTTTCTGTCAACATACTTACATCTGTCTTCAACCATTAAGGTGGTCCCAATAAAAAAAAAGAATTCTTTGCCAAATAACTAATTTATTTTTGGCATGTGTTGGATAAATTTTTTTATTTTGGGCAACGACTTGAAGTAAAAATATTTTTTCTTCTTCGTCGCAGCATAACGCACTGCTATAATATTCTATTAATTTTACGCCTCTTTCGGCAGCGTCGTTGACAACATGGAGTTTTTGCAATATCTTTAGCAACCCAGAGGCGACTACAAGGAATTTCTTGCAATGGTGTTACTGTTTCTAGGTGAAGGTATAAAAAAGTTTCACTTCGCACCACCAGGACCCACCAGGCATGCTCGTTGGATGGTGAAAGGGATATACTGCGTTAACATTTTCTTATTTCGAAAATATCTGGGTTTAACCAAGAATGAGGAGTCCGCGAGGTCAGTATATTCATCGTCACACTTTATGTAAGAGCTTGGTTTAGTGCGACTAAGGCCATCGAAGCTCCAAATAACGATTTGAGCTTTTTAAAGGCCATTGCTCATTATGATACAATTGATAACACAGTTTCGCAGCGTTTGGTGAAGAAATTGTGTGGACATCTCTGGTACCTTAGTGATGAACCTGTTGCTCTCGCATTACTTGACCAGAATGTTACCTGTGACATCAAAAGGAAAATGGCAAATGATATTCGTATTTTTGTAGAAGATAGAGAAAAATATGATGAAGAGTTGTCCAACGAAGAGGTGGACGAATCATCAAACGAAGACACCGGCAAAAGACGACAAAATAAAAAGCGGCGCCAGTGAAGAGAAAGGTAGTTCTCGCCTAGTCATTGGGTTCACAGGTGTGAAGCGAATTACCTTAGCTCTCACAGAAGTACTACAAAAAGTAATGAAGGATTTGAGCCATTATGTAACACATGGGACAGCAAACTTTTTTCCACGCTTCGGATTACCAACAACTTTTTTAAATAGCGATCCAGAAACCAGGGAACAACGTGAAGACTATAAGCAAGCGCTAAAGATATTGCAAAAACTCCATGTTGTCAATGACGCTGCCGAAAGAGGCGTAAAATTAATAGAAGATTATAGCAGTGCGTTATGCAGCGACGAAGAAATAAAAATATTTTTACTGCAAGTCGTTGCCCAAAATAAAAAAATTTATCCAACACATGCCAAAAGTAAATTAGTTATTTGGCAAAGAATTCTTTTTTTTTTGTATGGGCACCACCTTAATGGTTGAAGATAGACGATAAGAATGCTGACAGAAAATATTTGTATTGAAAAAATATTGGAGTTCAGTATACATTTGACTTCGATAGGAACGCGCCAGGGACAATTAGATCCCTGCGAGTAAATTTTGTACAAATTCCGCCTTTGTATGGGAGCCCCCTTAATGAGTCGAGATAGGATATAGGTATGTTTGGAGGAAATGTTGAAAATAAAAAATTACTGTGAGCCAGTCTTACATTTTACCCCCCTACGAGGCAACATAAAAGCGGAAAAAGCGGATTTCTTAAAAAAAATTATTAAAAAAACTATTTTTTTGTATGGGCACCACCTTAATGGTTGAAGATAGACGATAAGTATGTTCAGAGAAAATATTTGTATTGAAAAAATATTGGAGTTCAGTCATACATTTGACTTCGATAGGTACGCCCTAGGGGCAGTTAGAGCCCTGCGAGTAAATTTTGTACAAATTCCGCCTTTGTATGGAAGCCCCCTTAATGAGTCGAGATAGGATATATGTAGGTATGTTCGGAGGAAATGTTGAAAATAAAAAATTACTGTGGGCCGGTCTTACATTTTACCCCCTAGGAGGCAACATAAAAGCGGAAAAAGCGGATTTCTTAAAAAAAAATTATTACAAAAACTATTTTTTTTGTATGGGCACCACCTTAATGGTTGAAGATACATGATAAGAATGCTGACAGAAAATATTTGTATTGAAAAAATATTGGAGTTGAGTATACATTTGACTTTGATAGGAACGCGCCAGGGACAATTAGAGCCCTGCGAGTACATTTTGTACAAATTTCGCCTTTGTATGGGAGCCCCCTTAATGAGTCGAGATAGGATATAGGTATGTTCGGAGGAAATGTTGAACATAAAAAATTACTGTAAGTCGGTCTTAAATTTTATTTACCCCCCTAGGAGGCAACATAAAAGCGGAAAAAGCGGATTTCTTAAAAAAAATATTAAAAAAACTATTTTTTTGTATGGGGACCACCTTAGTGGTTGAAGATAGACGATAAGTATGTTCAGAAAAAATCTTTGTAATGAAAAAATATAGGAGGTCAGTAATACATCTGACATCGATAGGTACGCCCTAGGGACAGTTAGAGCCCTGCGAGTAAATTTTATAAAAATTTCCCCTTTGTATGGGAGCCCCCTTAAGAAGAGGAGCTAGGTGGCCGGTGTGTTTAAAAAAGATGTTGGGCGGAGAAAATTAATGGGTGCTCGTCATACATTTGACCCTGGTAGCGGTGACCCCGGGAAAGTTATATGATTTTTTGTAGTTTTTTTTGCTTTTACCTTCAACTTTGAGCACGATGCGGAGCCCTTTGCCCCCATCTGACCGCCACTATTTTTTGGCTCGAATATTTTTTTTTTGAAACCTCACAAAATGAGTGGTTCTTGCAAGTCGAAATTGAAAAATCGTAAACAACGCCATACCTAATGTACATATGTATATTGAAATAAATACCCAGCAAAAAGGGGATATAAAAACGGAATTAAATTATCATCACATTGCTACATTTTCATATAACAAGTTTTATTTCCAATTCAAAACAAGAGTATAGTAGTACATTGGTAGAGATTGTGCTTTGAGATTGAGAACAGCGTGGTTCGTATCATTCGAAAAAATTTTATTTATTTTTTGTTTTGTATTTACGTGAAATATTTTCATTAAATAAGTTTTATCTCTAAAGAGTACAGTAGCTCAGTGGTAGAGAGTGTGCCTTGAGAGTGAGAACAGCGGTTCGTATCCTGCGACAAAAATTTTTATTTATTTTTTTGTTTTGTATTATTTAGTGACACGATCGGATAGGGATCTTGCAGGGGTTTCAATTCATTAATTTTAATGGATATCAAAGTAGGTATTTTAATTCTCGCACAAATACATGATCTCCAATGACAAGCTAATGTAAAAATCATGTATCATAGTTCACATAAATCGAACCAATGCGTCATCACTTGAACCCATGATTCAACACATGATTTATCTTTTTTTTTTTTTTTTGCTGGGTGGGTAATATGTTGAAATAATATTCAACGAAAAAGGCATGCAAAAACGGAATTAAATTATCATATTGATACATTTTCATAAAACAAATTTTATCTCTAACTATTAATAAGAATTAATACGTCAGGTGGAGGAGAGTATGCCTCAACAGTCAGAAAATCACGGTTCGTATCCTGGCTGCGTTGGTATTTTTTTTTTACGTGAAAAACATAATCGTTTTTTTAAGTTTCGTAAGAATTGACATTGCACATACATACATACCCAGCAAAAAATAAATGAACGCGTTCAAAATGAAATACTGTTTCATGCTTTCTTGAGCATTTGTTTCTTCGAATGCATTCTGGATATCACTGCAAATCGTAAATAATGCTATAGTTTTTGAACTCATTAAAAACGGATGCAAAAACGGAATTAAATCATCACATTTTCATATAACAAGTCTTATCTCCAGTGAATGACAAGAGTACAGCAGCTCAGTGGTAGAGAGTATGGCTTGATGTTGAGAACGGCACGGTTGGTATCCTGCGACAAAAGTTTTTATTTATTTTTTTGTTTTGTATTTACGTGACACATTTTCATTAAGAAAGTTTTATCGCCAAGATATAAGTAGAGTACAGTAGCTCAGTGGTAGAGAGTGTGCCGTGAGAGTGAGAACAGCGCGGTTCGTATCCTGCGACAAAAGTTTTTATTTATTTTTTTGTTTTGTATTTACGTGACACAGGCTACGTTCGTAAAAGCATTTATAGTGCAAGTCTGCAGCATCACGAACATCTAACGTTCAGAAATGCATAACTTGGCAGCACTGTTCAGCGTCAAACGTTTTTTAATGCATTTAATCGGCATACCTGCCGCGAATCTGTGCAAATGGCGCAGTAAATTATTTTAAGATGCAAGAAGTTGCAGTGGAACAATAAGTTGAATATATCTATGTATTTTGATGTTTAAATTACATGTTTCGAATCTTACCAAAAAATGAGATTGATAAGCTCGAAAATAACTTTGAAACACATAATCTTTGTGTTCAAAGGAGTTTTTTAATTTAGTTGTATTCTTTTTTTAAGGCCAATGCTGTTGTCATAAGAAATTGTCGCTTTGAGTTTCTTTTAAATTTTTTACTTACTATAATTTAAAAGAAAATTGTCAATATTTTCTTAAATAAAATTACTTGCCAATTTTAAAATTTTTTGCAGTTTGTTCAAAAATGTCAACTGAGCACAGATGTTGAGCAGTTGCAAAGCATGTGCAGCAGATAATCACGCATACGCAGTAAAACCTGGCAGAACTGCCGCATTGATGCATAAATTTGCAGCATTTACGAACGTACCCACATTTTCATAAAGTAAGTTTTATCGCCAAGAAATAACCAGAGTACAGTAGCTCAGTGGTAGAGAGCGTGCCTTTAGAGTGAGAAGAGCACGGTTCGTATCCTGCGACAAAAGTTTTTATTTATTTATTTTTTTTTTTTGTATTGACAAGATAATGTAAAAATCATGCATGTTTCACATAAATCGAACCAATGCGTCATCACTTGAACCCATTATTCAACACATGATTTGTCATGTTTTTTTTGCTGGGTATATACATAGATATGTACATACCCAGCAAAAAAGACATGCAAAAGAAATAGTTAATGCATGGCTTCTACTGAATATTCAATTTAGTTCAGAAAGCATTATTTTAACCCCTGTGTTAAAATCATGCTTTCTGACTGTTCAAAATGTGTGGTTGAAGTTTACTGACGATATGTTACAGCAACAATGAAATGCATATAGACATCGCTGAACCACCAGCAAATAAATTTAAAATTAAAATAAACTTATGACAATATGTCGAATAATAAATTTCTTAAAATTTAGAAAGAAATAAATTTGTACTCGCATTAAAACCAGAAAAATTTAAATAATTCCAAGGTTGGAAGTTGAAAAAAAAAATGGCTAAAAAATAACCAAAAATATTTTTTTTCAGTTAAAAATATTTTGTATTTTAGGAAGATCTTTACTCAAGCAAATTCTTTAGTCGAAAAAAAAACCGAGAGGTCACTTACTAAAAATTGCACTATCACAAAAAGTTATAAATTTTATCAGAAAACAAATATGTATGTATGTACTAATGTGTGTATCTGTATACTACATATATATACGTTGGTAAAGGGTATATAATATTCGACACAGCCGAATATAGCACTCTTACTTGTTTAATTTATTATTTATTTGTACACAATAGACACAAAATATGATTTAAAATATTATGGAACATTTTTGTTTTGATTACTGCTTTATATTCATTATACGAAGTACTTGCACAAAATTGTTGTTGAAATATTCTCATTGTCTAAATTTATATCGATTTCTTTTTCACAAAAATTCAAATCTACTGTTAAAAGTATTTATTTTTAAGCAAAGTGTATTTAAAATACACCCACATACATATCGAGCTATAACCGCTAAAATAGCTTAAGCGACACATTTTTTGGACTTCGTTTTTTTTTTTTTTGAGGAAAATCGAATATTTACTATCGCAAATAATCGATTTTGGTCAAAAAATGAGGTTCGAAAATTATGTCGCTTAAGCTATTTTGGCGGTTATGGCACGATATGTCTAAATAACGTCAAAATGTTGAAAATGAAGCAGCAAAACAGCAGAAATATGTTTAAAAGTAGAAGTACAAAAGTGCACAAGTTTCAATAGAAGCACGCCATATTTTTTATTAAATTAATTAAAATTAAATTTAAAGCAGTATGTTTTTTGTGTAAATAATGATAAGTGAATATGTATCCCGTGTTCAAAATGCAGGAATTATGTATAATAATTCGTCGCTGTTTTAACTAACTGACCTAACTGACACTTTGTAAATTTTACAGGAGAGGAGCTTTTATGATTGTTTTCTACATGTATTCTTATGGAAACGTCTGAAATATTTTTACTGGTATAGGCTCGACAGTTTACAGTCATAAAAATTGTGGACAAGGTCTATTGTGACTCATAAAGTCTAATAGTGGACTGAACTCATTTTTCAAAATGATGTCAGTTAGGTCAGTTAGTTAAAACAGCGACGAATTGTGAAGTGCAGTTCACGGCGTGACTCTAATAAAAACCGTGTTTATAAATATAATTTGCTTTCTGATATTCTGATCAGGTGCTTGGTGTATGTTTGCAATTTTATTGGATGAAATTTACTCTCACCCATGATTAAACATATTTTATTCAAAATTAAACATATTGCGCTCAGAAATAAAAAAAAGGTTTAAAAAATATAGTTGTGTAATTTTATGGCGAAAGTAGTCTGTAAAGTGTTGCCTACTATTATCGACCTAATTTTCAACAAAAGTGCTTTAGAGTGTATGTAGACTTGGGTCGAACTCGTTGACAACTTCATTTTTGCCACAAACCAATGATCAAACCCATGTAATTTAAATGGGTTTGATCATTGGTTTGTGGCAAAAATTAACTAGTGAACGAGTTCGACCCAAGTCTAAGTGTATGTGTTGTTGTTCGACTATTTAGTTGCATGTTTTTTTATTGTTCAATCTGGTTGTATTTATTCTCATTCAAATGAGTACATTGTATTGTTTTTAACATTTAAAGAAATCCACTGAATATAACGAAAATTCCTATCTGGCAATGTTTTGATTCATTGCCAAGGAAGAAACTTCAATAGACTTGTATCGAACTCTTTCAGTAGCTCGTTTTTGACACAAACCAATGATCAAACCCATGTAATTTAAATGGGTTTGATAATTGGTTTGTGTCAAAAACGAGATACTGAAAGAGTTCGATACAAGTCTAAACTTCAACTGACAAACGTAAGTGCATGCGAACGTGCACTATCGACATCATTGAATCCAACTTGACTCGATTTCGAGTGACTGGCTTTCAATCGCTTATATTTTCTTGCGATGTCGTTGAACAGGCATTACGTGAAGTATTAAAACAGCGTGGAAATCCAACAAAATATTATATTAAAACTTATTATTATTCATTGAATTGCAACTGAACGCAGACTTTTTGGTTCCAATATTTATTTATTTACAACATTAAATTCTGCTATATGAAAATTGGTAAAAGAAATTTACATGTTGTTATTGATTTTTGTAAATATAGGGTTTAAAAAGGATTTATGTGAAAATAAATTTAATCTCAATTTAACATATTGTCAAATCACTTGAAATATTATTAAGGTGAACGCAGACTTTCTGGGGTATGTGTAGCTCGAAAACTAAAAGTTAATTATTTGAAAAGTGTTTACTGATACTCTGCAAGGAGTGCTATACACTGAATAATGTATCAGCGCGAGCACTGGTAAACCTAAACCTGCAGAGGAGCATTACAGGGTGTTTTTATATATATAAATTATTTTATGAAAATAATTATTTTTTTTTTTAATATGAGAACATTTGTGGCTACATGAAATAAGGCCCAAACACAAAAATGAAATAAGGCCCAAATAAAAAATGAAATAAAGCCCAAAATAAATGAAATAAGGCCCAAAACAAAAATAATGAAATAAGACCCAAATAAAATGAAATAAGGCCCAAATAAAAAATGAAATAAGGCCCAAACATTTAACTTATTTTTTAGAATAAAAATTTTGGAACAAATCTAATTTAGGGACACCTCCCCAAAATTAAAAAAAAATATCCCATCATATAGTAAATTGAAAAATAAGAAAAAAAAATAAATAAAAATATTGGTGGCGAGGATTAGTTTCCGAGTTATGGTCCTCTGAAATTCTAGTACAATATTTTGATTATACGGTGTTTTTCAACGAACATGACCAATATTGGTATTTAAAAAATTAAAAAAAAAAAATTGATATCCTATAATGCAAAGTTTTCATGCCTAATAGCTTAAGGACTTTTACCACCATGGTGTTTCCCGAGACGGCGTAGCCTAGTAATGATTTTCTGCCTTGCAAAGTTTTCTTGCCAATAATGTGTTCCTGCACTGACGGCCTTCGGCCGGGCTTAAGGATTTTCTCCACCATGGTGTTTCCCGAGACGGCGCAGCCTAGTAATGATTTTCTGGATTGCAAAGTTTTCTTGCTCAATAACATTTTTCTGCATTGCCGGACTTCGGCCGGGCTTAAGGATTTTTACCACCATGGTGTTTCCCGAGACGGCGTAGCCTAGCAATGATTTTCTGCCTTGCAAAGTTTTCTTGCCAATAATGTGTTCCTGCACTGCCGGCCTTCGGCCGGGCTTAACGATTTTCTCCACCATGGTGTTTCCCGAGACGGCGTAGCCTAGTAATGATTTTCTGCCTTGCAAAGTTTTCTTGCCAATAATGTGTTCCTGCACTGCCGGCCTTCGGCCGGGCTTAACGATTTTCTCCACCATGGTGTTTCCCGAGACGGCGCAGCCTAGTAATGATTTTCTGGATTGCAAAGTTTTCTTGCTTAATAACATTTTTCTGCATTTCCGGCCTTTGGCCGGGCTTAACGATTTTCTCCATCATGGTGTTTCCCGAGACGGCGTAGCCTAGTAATGATTTTCTGCCTTGCAAAGTTTTCTTGCCAATAATGTGTTCCTGCACTGCCGGCCTTCGGCCGGGCTTAACGATTTTCTCCACCATGGTGTTTCCCGAGACGGCGCAGCCTAGTAATGATTTTCTGGATTGCAAAGTTTTCTTGCTTAATAACATTTTTCTGCATATCCGGGCTTTGGCCGGGAGAAAGGATTTTCTCCTCCACAGTATAGCAAACACCCGCGTCGCTTACTAATTACTTCTTGCATAGTCGGCAAGAAACAGATACATAATTGAATATTTGGGGTATTGCTTTAAAATATTAAAATCAAATTTTTGTTGAAATGAAATAACACCCAAATAAAATGAAATAAGGCCCAAATGTTTTTATGAAATAAAGCCCAAAAATGTTTTAAAATGAAATAAAGCCCAAAAAAATTAAATAACACCCAAATGAAATTATTTGGGCCTTATTTCATTTTTACGTTTGGGCCTTATTTCATGCAGCTAACATTTGTATGTATGTATGTGTTTCTTCTGCACACACAAAAGTACACATTTCAAATTAATTACGTAACAGTGGCATAATTGAATTCTTACATTTTTTTAGTTGTTAAAATTCTCAGTATTAACGATCCACAATCAAGATTTCTCTTCCTTATCAAATATTTTTTTATCGCATTGAAAAGTTAACGAACGGTAAAAATACCCTAAAAATAAAAGTGTTAGATCTACCTACCTCTTTTCGAAGTAAAATTTGTTAGAAACTACCTCTTTTTCACATCGAATCTACATCGGAGAAATATTTTGGGTTGGCATCACTGATCCAATAGCTCTTATTGAACTAACTAGTTCGTTCTGTTGGACACAAGTCCGGTCAAAAATTAAATGTGTTTGAAATAACTTTTCATTCGAACGCTCTCAAACTAGTTCAAAAAAAGCTGTTGGACACAACTCTACTTATTTGTGTTGATACCTTTCAGTAAAATAAAAAAAAAAGATTTTTAATAAAAAAATATATTTTTTTGGTCGAATTGAAGATTTTTGAAAAATAAATATGGCAATACTGGTTGATAGCTATATATATGCATAACTGGTATGCATATATGTGACAACGCATAGAGAAAGGGACCTAAGGGTAGAAAAATCAAGGTTGAGCAACACGTTCCTGACGTCATGAGATGTGTCGCTTTCAAATGAGACCAATACCAACACGCTCAGTGATGGTACACCAAAGATACGTGTATTTAAATCTTTAAAATGGCTCTCCTGAACAAAACTGGTTTTTACCCTTAGGTCCCTTTCTATTTTGCGCGTCACATATATATAGCATAGCTATAATAATCATACCCGTTGGAGTATCGATATGTATTGAGCATTCAAAATGTATATTTTTGGCTTTCTCTGGAACATACATAAAAAACAAAAGTTTCACTTACTATGCATTTTCATTGAAAAATTTAACCACACAATAGGGTACACGCTTTAAATGTTTTATCAGTCCTTCCGGATGCCGTGATGGTCCAGTCACCTCGCCCGGCCACCAATTGTTGCCTAATTTAACCCATACTATATCACCATCCTTGTAAATTTTGTCCTCCGACATGGTTCTTGCTTAATTTTTGATACAGTTATTTGAATAAAGTTGTTAATTTAATAAAATAGTTTATTGATTAAAAGATGATGCTGCTCTCTTATTTGCTTAAACGCCGGAATGGTCATCTTTTTCATAGTATTTCAGGATTTACATTTTGTTTGTGTTTCTGCTGTAAAATATATTGATAATTAATATAATTAAATTCTTGACGATCGGTTTTCATTTAAAAATTTGCATTTATAAATATATTTATAAAATTACAGCATCTTTACGAAAATTATAGATACATACTAATTGAAATTGGTATTTTTAAACAGAAATTTAGATTAAATAATAGTTTTGTAAATACTTATCTCTTGGCAGGAACGGCTGACCACATCAGTAGTTTAAATTTCAAATCCATTTAAAAAGTTGGTATGAAAAATTTTTATAATAGAGTTGCTGAATATTGAGGAAAATATTTGGTATGAAAAATTTTTATAATAGAGTTGCTGAATATTGAGGAAAATATTTTAACATAAAATCTATAATATAATAATTTTAATTTACTTACAACAATCATAAAATTTAATAAAGCTCTTTTGTATGTTTACGAGTATTATAAAAAATAACAGTTCCAAATATAAAAATGTCTTATTTTCATCTACACACTTTGTGTTAACATCTTCATTATGTATGTCGCTGTGAAATTAATTATTTTTTTTCATTAACAAGGGTCAACCATATTATTGAAAATTAATCATTGCAAATTTTGACACAGCCGTGGCTTTCTCATTGATTAATTATTAAATGTTGAGCTAGGGTGAACAATTACATATAACAACGTCCAAGATCCAAGATGTGCAGTTGAAATATACAGGAATGCTCCAAATTCCAATGGAAATAATTTCCGTATTTTAAAATTCCGATCGATTTTGTTTTAGGGTTTCAGATTCCGAACTATTTTGTTTATTTCCAAAAATTATAAAATCTCTACTTTTCAAATAAACTATGCCAGTGTTGTATACGACAAAGCAAAAAAACATGGTAAGTGAAAAAAAGCAGAGCAAATAATAAACAAACAAAAAATAATGTGGAAATATGAGTAAAAAAGGAGTAAAAAAAATACATCAGTTTGTTTTGTCTGTCTCAACAAGTTTAAGAAATTAAAATGATTATGTATAAATATTAACTAAATTAATAAAAAAAATCAATGTGATCAAACATACCATTTAGGGTTAGTTTCTTACTTATTAGTTAAACTCATGGCTCGATTATGGATGGCAACCGAACTTTAGTTGCCGATGTAACTAACAACGCAACTGAAACCAAAATTGGTATTATGTATGGCAGGGAAGGCATTGAGAATTTTAAAAATGTACCAACAATTTTCAAAAGTTGTACTTTTTTTACCTTAATTGTACTAAAAGATTTTTTAGTTCAAATTACATATTTTTATTTGATTTTATTAAAACAATCGACTTTGTTCTGGCTACCGAATCGTTTTCACTAATTTTTGTTAGTTGGGATGTCAAGGCATATGTTTACAACTATTGTAAGTTAAAATTTGAAATGTACAAATTAATAGCATGTGCTCTAGCATCCGAATTTAGAAGAAAAATTATTTGAAAATGGACGAGTTTACATTTTTTGGTTTTCTCGCTGTGTTTTGCATTCACAAGACAGTTTCATTGTTCAAAAGTGAAAATTGACATATGCAATCGTTTAAAAACAAATGCGGAGTGAAACTGGGGATATTCCCTAAATGTACTAAATTAGTCATTGGTGTAACTATTGTACTTTCCGAGTTTGAATAGTACCAAAAAAGGTACAATTGTACCAACTTTGCCATCCCTGATGTATGGCAACTTCCCCCAGTTTCCAAAAAGTTTTCGAAAATACGATTATGACAGGGGGCAAATCACCGCATTCGAAATCGAGTACTTTGTCATCGAAATGTTGTTAACGTGGATCACGGTAATCGTTATCGGAACGTATCTACTTGAAGTTGTACTCGATTGCTAATCTACTATCGAAAACAAGTAAACTCTAGCTTTTTGCCGCGAAACAAACCAAAGAAACAAAATAAAGGAAAAAAGAACGGAGTAATAAAAATATAAGTATTTTTCTGATATTTTTGCACAATTAGTTTAAAAAATATAGTTTTAATTGCTAATAGGGAAGTATATATCAATATAAAGATTGAAAAATAGACAGTGCAAAAAAATAAATAAGGGAACAGTCGCTTCTAGAACAAATACAAAATAAAGACAATGGGAAACAAAAATAAGTATTGGAGCAATTTATGATGGAAGATCCTGTTTCGTTTTGTGTTTCTTATTGTCATATGCTAACAGCAATGTAAAAAATAGTAGTAGGTAACATAAATTACGATCGAATACCGTGATCCAAAAAATTTTAGTCATCGAAATATTTCTCTACACGCAGGTGCACTCGATTTCGAATGCCGTGATTTGGACCCAGATTGGTAACTGAAAATTATGTAAGCAAAAATGCAAAATATAAGAAATACAAGTTCTTGAAAGAAAATCATTAATTATAAGTGCTTAAAACATTACTTATCATAAAAATGATTACTTAAGTCGAGTATATGTTATTACTCAAAATAAGTTTTAACTACCTATTTTTCAGCTTTAAGTATATTTTCTTTAAATATGCTTATTAGAAAGTCAGAAATAAAAATAATATTGCAATTACTTTTTAATTTTTCCAATTTTTTGCTTTTAAAACTATGCAGCAACTACAAGTTTGTGGTTGCCAATGTGGCAACTGAAATTACCACCTGTTAGTTGTTAGTTGCCACCCGTAATACCATATCGGTTGCCATCCATAATCGAGCCATTAGTTTCACATAGTTACGTTTTAGTTAACCAAGAAACAAATTTAAACAGGGTTTAACCGCCTATGCTGTTTTCCAGTAATGGATTAGCTCTTGTCGAATTAGATAGAAATGCCAAACTTTTTTTTCAATCTATATGTGGCATTCTTGAAAATATTTTATGTAAATAGGGCAACACTTAAAAAGCGATGTGAGAATTCTTTAAATTTATTTAAAAAAAAATTCAATAACTGTGTTTGTTGGAAATTTAAAAAATAAAAAGAATCATCAAATTCTAAATCCAACGAAATGGACTTTCTTTCCAATTAATTCATTGATAATTTTATTTAAAATAAAATATTTTTCGTATAACATCAATTTGAAATGAAACTCGTGCGTTTGCTGGATAAATAAATATTCTTGAAAAAATATGTAAGCATCCGCCTCATGCGCATTCGTCGCTGTCTCATCGACGACTTAATTAAAGAGGGTAAAGCTTAAATTAGACCTGACATAGCCATAATGCCATAACCAAACCAAAATTCAATTGGTTTCTATGGTGAGAGTTATGGCGTTATGGCGAGTTACGTATAATCAAATACAGTGTTGCCCATTAGTTTCGTTCGAACGGTTGTTTTCTATGGCTATGGTTATGTCATGTCTATTTGATCCTTAAAGGCCGGGGCACAATGAATCCATGATACCTTAAACTTCGCCTTTTTCAACTGACAGCTAAGTTTCTTATGAGGTCTGTTACATTCAATACGTCTCCGCCAATGCAAAGTACAACATTTGGTCAAGTTTTAACTTTTAGCGCACGTTGATTAGTTTTACAGCCATGCATCAGTTGTATTTTTGCTCTCTCTGTGTTTGTGTTTGTGGCAGCAAAAATTAACAGAGTACAAAAAGCAATAAAATAAATTAAGGAAAAGCTTAAGTTTAATAAGAGGGCGGCGTTGGCTGAGGTAACTAGTTACCACGTTTACTACAAAATCGAAGGTCGTGGGTTCGAGCCCGGTATCCAACACTCATTAAATAAAAACACGACGCAATTTCTGATTTGCATTAGTGTCCCTTTGAATCAGTTATTGTAGGAAAGTTCAAGTGATGAAGGCATGGTCACTGGTCATTGAACTATACCGACTTCACCAGATACTAATCCTAATGTAACATCAGAGCGCCCTCCTTCGCTGCGTTTGTAATACGCTTCTTTTAACACCAGAGGCGCTGCAACACTGCATTATTAAAAACGTGCAAAAAAGCAGAGTTGTAAAATAATGAAAGAAGCTTTTATCCATCTCTTCCTTCACCACCTGTCTTCTCTATCACTATCCCTTGCCTAAAGAAGGCAGCTCCTAGTAATAGTATTAGGCATTAATTTCCTGAGTGTTACTTCCTTTAAAAAAAATTAAAAGGGAGTACAAACTTATTGAAGCTGTCCAAATGTTTTCTTGCCTGTTTGATAAAAGTAAGCTGGAGTACCGAAACAGATAAAAAACGGAGAAGTCGTGGTCTTCTGCAGCAACTGCAACAGCCGCAACAGGTAAGCGGTGTTATTATTTCTATTTACGAGGGCAGATGAATAAGTCAGTGACTTATTGAATGAAACACAGTTTATTTTTGGCAAAACAAAAATTTAATTTTCAACATAATCTCCTTTTAACTCAATACACTTAGTCCAACGTGTCTCCAGTTTTTGAAACTCTTCCAAAAAATAGGATTTTTCGAGGTCCTTAAAATGGGTATTTGGTTGGTCGTTGGAGCTAAATCTCGTTCCACCGAGCCATTTCTTTAGGTTTGGAAATAGGAAGTAGTCACTAGGGGCTAAGTCAGGAGAATCTGGCGGATGTGGTACCAATTCGTAGCCCAATTCACAGAGTTTTGCCATTGAGACTGCACACGTGTGCTCTCGTGCATTATCTTGATGAAAAAGATAATGGCCATATGGGGTCGTTTTCTTATAAATACCCATTAAATCGTTATAATAAGTTGACATAATATTCGCCGTTTATTGTTTTTCTCTTCTGAAGGTATTCGATGTGGATAATCCAGCGTGTATCCCAAAAAAAAACTGTTGCCATCACCTTATTGGCCGACAAACTCATCTTGGCCTTCTTTCGAGCAGATTTAGACTGCTGATTGGTCTCCGGAGTGCAGTAATGGATTCCTGTTTCATCCACGGTTATAAAATGCCGCAAAAACTCATTCGGATTGTGGTTAAACAACTCCAAACAATCCTTTGAAGTCTTCAAATGCGGCACCCATCTTGCAGACAACTTTCTTGAACCCAGCTGATCGTTTAAAATTGAAACCACACTGCCATATGAAACACCTATGGAATCGACAATCTCACGCACTTTTACTCTTTGATCGGCCAAGACCACATCGTGGATTTTTCTCAACATTTTCGGGTCCTTAATTGGCCGTCCAAAACGTTCAGCGTCATTTGTACTTGTGCGACCACAACGAAAGTCAATAAACCACTTTTATTTATTTTTTTTTTAAATCGATGGTGCAAAGTCCCCATAGTATTTATTGAGCTTTTCCTTTGTTTGATTGACGGTTTTTTTTTTGCAAAAAATGTTTAATGAGCACACGAAATTCACTTTTTTCAATTTTCTTCTCAAAAGGCGAGGGAGTCTGTTATTAACGGCTGCGAAACACAAACTTAATGGCACAGATTATTCAAATTTAGACAGGAGTCACTTGACACGAGCAGTGTTGCCATTTCAATCAAGAGCCGGGAAATTCAAAAAGACACTGAGTTAGTGAAAAAGGCACTGAGTTAAGTATTGAATTATTGTTTTGCTATTTGCTGCTATTGTTTTGTTTGTAATTTTGTTGCTTTTTTTCGCTAAAAATACCAAGTTAAATATCAAATATAAATATTTTTCCAACGTACTTACATGTTCAGTTCTCGTTGTACCTTCACAGTGAACAGACGTAATAGCGGAATTTTTCTTACATACAAACTAAACAAAAAAAAAAAAGCATACAAAAAATATTCGTAGTACATATTAACTTTGATAAATAAGCCTTTTTTTGCTTTGATAATATTTTTACATATAGAAATAACAAAAACAAAAAAAAAACCGTAAACAAAAAAACATACAAAGTACCCTTGAGGAATACTCTATATGAGTACCCCAAAGGAAAAAAATAGTGAAGTGAGTTCTAACGGCAGAAATGCATATTTTACTGTGAGTTTTGATGCTCATAATGATAACAATAAAAATAAAAAATCTGATAATAGACTTGCTGTGAGTTCTGAAGCTTTTAACAAAAATCAAAAATCTGATAATAGACTTTCTCTAACGGCAAAACCACAGTTTCGTCAGCGATCAACTTCGCTTTGTCCAATGCCAACTAGTGAATCGTTGACATTATTGCCTAGTACTCAGCGATATCATCCGCTTCGGGCTCGTGGTCATCACTTAAACAAGTTGTCACTGAAGATAAGAGCAGCTCAAAACCCAAGGTCCAAGTCGGAATGGACAGATACATACATTACAATGTATGTATCTGGGCGAAGCCCAAATTCTACTAAAATTGCATCTGCTCCAAAGATGTCTAGGGATAACAGCGCATCCTCTACTAATCGGCAAAACCGTTTTAAAATATTGCAAGATGACAATGACAAACCCGCTGAATCTGCGAATAAAACCTCCAAGCCGCCACCAATCTATTTAAGAGAAAAAAACTCAAACGCTCTTATTAAAAAATTAATTTCGGTCATTGGTGAGAATAAATTTCACATTGTTCCAATAAAACGTGGTAATATTGATGAAACGAAAATTCAAATTTATGAAGAAAAAGATTTTAGCAAAATGGTTTCTGAATTTGAAAAAAGTCAAACAAATTTCTACACATATCAGCTCAAGAGTGCTAAAGGTCTGCAGATTGTGTTGAAGGGCATAGATTCCTATGTTGCTCCTGAAGAAGTAAAAGATGGTCTCGTCCTCCAGGGTTTTAAAGTAAAAAATGTATCTAACATAATAAATAGGGAAAAGATCCCTCAACCTCTATTTCGCGTTGAACTTGAGCCAAATGATATAAAATTGAAAAAAAATGAGACCCATCCAATATATAACTTAAAATATCTCTTATATCGAAAAATAACCGTTGAAGAACCACACAAGCGTTCAGGACCCGTACATTGCCATAATTGCCAAGAATATGGCCATACTAAAACTTACTGCAAATTACCTACTGTTTGTGTTGTGTGCGGCGAATTACACGGCACTGCTAGTTGCAATAAACCAAAAGATCAAAGTGACAAAAAATGCAGTAATTGTGGAGGTAATCACACCGCTAACTACAGAGGTTGTCCTGTGTACTCTTTCGTTAAACAGACTATGAGGCAAACACCTAAATTGGCCCCAGCTCAATCAGCAATCGCTTTATCAGCCACTTTTGCGCAAGTGAGCCAACCAGTTAGTTCCCGTGTATCGTATGCCGATGCTGCTAAGACAAATTCTATTCATACACAAAATGTTTCACCACCAAATAATTCAACAAATACAAATTCGAACTTTAATTTCAATCGCCTTGAAGCTACTATTGATAATCTGGTGCAAACTATAAATAATTTTACAACAAATATGACTAGCATGATGCAAGAAATGCTGCGAATGCAGAATACTCTGCTTCAAGCTTTAGTTAATAAACCATGAACACGTTAAAAATATGTTTCTGGAACGCAAACGGCATTCGCCAACATAAAAATGAACTTGAGCACTTCCTCACGGAAAAAAGTATTGATACAATGTTGGTCTCTGAGACTCATTTGACTTCGAGAAGCCTTTTTAAAATTTATGGCTACACCTTATATGATTCAAAGGACACGAGAGGAAGCGCATGCGGTAGACCAGCAATTTTAATAAAGTCAAGACTCAAGCATTATATTATTGATAACATTTGTGAAGAAGATTTACAAGCAACGAATATTTGTGTCGAAAATTTTTGCACTAATTTTGTCATATCTTCAATTTACTCCCCTCCTAGATTCGCAATTACTGAGGATCAATATGAGGATTTTTACAAATCTCTGGGCCCTTGTTTCGTAGCAGCCGGCGACTATAATGCTAAACATACGTTCTGGGGTCCGCGTCATATTACACCCAGAGGTCGAGCGTTGTTCAATACAATTTCCAAAATGGGCTTGGATGTCATTTCGAGTGGGGAGCCCACTTATTGGCCTACTGACATACATAAAATTCCGGATGTTATAGATTTTGGCGTCATAAAAAATATTTCTAGGGAATTAATTCACGTAGAAATTGTGTAAATTGGCTGCGATTCAAAAAATATCTTAGTAGTCATTGCACGGAAAACATTAGATTAAGAACACCTGATGATGTTGAATCTAACATTGCCAATCTTAACGAAAATATTAAGCAGGCTGCTAAACATGACACTACCTCCCATCCGCAGACTGGGTTTATTAGACTATATTCTACAGATATTGAACGTCTCGTATGTGAAAAAAGAAGAGCTAGAAGGGATTGGCAACAGCACAGATCACCCCAGAATAAAATTAGATTTAAAGAGTGCACTAAACGACTCCTAGAGCTGCTTGCACATGAAAAAACTGCATCTCTTAAAAACTATCTGGAAAATCTTAATGTCACACCAGCATCTAATTACTCTTTATAAAGCGCTGCTAGAAAGCTTAAAACACCTGTTGAGTTTAAACCACCTCTGCGCACATCTACCGGAGGTTGGGCAAGAAGCGATACTGAAAAAGGTAACATATTTGCTGACCATTTAAAATACGTATTTACCCCAAACACATGTACTGGTGTAATTGATTTGCCAAATGTAGTCGCTCTACCCCGTCAACAAATAAAGTTTAAGACGCGTGATGTGCAAAAACTAATTGCTGAACTCAACCCGAAGAAAGCTCCGGGTTTTGATGGAATTAGTAACCAGATGCTGATGAAGTTGCCTCGTATTGCAATTAGAATACTGTTATTTATTTTTAATGCCATTTTACGACTGGCTCGTATTGCAATTAGAATACTGTTATTTATTTTTAATGCCATTTTACGACTGGAGTATTATCCACACAGCTGGAAACTTGCCAAAGTTAAAATGATTCCAAAGCCGGGCAAAGATCTTACCAAGGCTGAGTCATATAGGCCAATAAGTCTCCTATCAACAATGTCAAAGCTTTTCGAAAAACTGCTCATGACAAAATTGTCCCCAATTCTAGTTAGTAGTGGGTGCATACCGGACCATCAATTTGGTTTTAGAAGTCAGCATAGCAGCATTGAACAAACTCATAGATTGGTCCAATTTATAAGAAGAACATTTGAAGAAAAGAAGTATTGTTCTGCGCTGTTTATCGATGTTGCTCAGGCATTTGATAAAGTGTGGCATGAAGGCCTAATTTTAAAATTAAAAACATACCTGCCAATAAACGTTGTAAGTCTTTTGGAAAGTTACATTACTGCCCGGAAGTTCACTGTTGTGGAAGGAGACTTTATGAGCATGCCTGAAACTATCTCATCCGGTGTGCCACAGGGGAGTATACTGGGGCCAGTTTTGTATTTGATTTATACTTGTGATATGCTACTGAGCAGCAATATCCACACTTCCACATTTGCTGATGATACAGCCTGCCTTAGTATGCACGAAAATCCTTACGAGGCATCCCGATATCTTCAAGAACACATTACCCAGCTGGAACTATGGTTAAACTTATGGAGAATTAAGGTAAACGAACAAAAGTGTGTTCAAGTAACATATACATTACGAAGGATACTTGTTCCCCCATTCGGATTAACAATCAAGTTGTCCCTCAACATACTCATGTGAAATATCTTGGTATACACCTTGATCGACGGCTTACTTGGAAACACTACATTGACTCTAAGTTAACCCAAATGAAACTAAAATTAACTCAGGTACATTGGCTGATTGGTAGAAATTCAACCCTCAGTCTTGATTGCAAACTTTTGATATACAAGTCACTTTTGAAACCGATATGGTGCTACGGAATTCAACTATGGTGCACTGCTTCAGCTTCCAATGTCGAGAGAATCCAACGAAGGCAAAATAAAATTTTGCGATTAATAACATCGGCTCCATGGTATATAAAAAACTCAAATATACATCGTGATTTAAACATGCCACTAGTGATTGAAGAAATTGCAAAATATGCAGGCAAATATTTAACAAACCTCGAGTCACATCCTAATCCTAATCCTAATCCGCTCGTAATATTTTGAGCTTTACTGGACACATCCGCCTAAAAAAGAGGGATACAAGTGCTCTTATACTCAACACTCCAGATGGGACTGCTTGAAAATATTTTTTACTTTTTATTTATTTTTTCTTCCTTTTGATTATCACTACTTATGTATTATTTATAACTATCTTTAAATTTATGTCCGAGAGTGGTCGGGCCTAATAATTATATTTTAGATTTAAGATTTGAATACTTATTGTTAGTTCATATTTGAACATACAATAAATAAAAAATATGTATTAAAAAATAAATAAAAAAAATAAAAAAAAAGTACTTACATGTTTTTCTCCCTTTGAGTTTGATATTTACCTATCGCAAGATATTTGCGTTTATCGAATGGTTTTGACAGACGCTTTCGCATTACAGAGTGCGATGATACCAAACTTGCGAAGGTAAAATAATAGATGCGAAAGGCAAATGAGCAAACGCATTAGAGAGTACCAATCGTTCGATTTCGTACGATTTTTCTTACGCATTGTAATAGAGAGTAATCACCCTGTTGATCATTTGTTGTAGGACTGCAGGTACTTTATATTTATTGCTACAAAATTCGTAAATACACAGTTAATGACTAAAATCTGCATGCACCCATAACTTTTGGGGTTTAAAGAAAATTGAATTACTTCTTTGTGAATTGCTTTTTTATTTTTTGCATAAACATATTTATTATCACCCTAATTATTGCCATAATCCATTTTTTTAAATTTCTTCCCAAGTTTCCTCAAATCCCAAAAATTACGGGTGTATGGACACTTTAGTCCCTATCTGTAAATGTATTATTTTATTTGCTTGGAGAACGTATGCTGTGCCAACATACTTTGTCATTTATTCTTAAATTTATTCTTTTTCAGGTTTGCGCACTTCATTATATTTTTGTTATAGGGTTTTTTTAGCAAAGTTAAAATTTTAGAATGCATTACAGTTTTATGAGTGTCTTCTCCGATTGGCGTGTGAGAGGTGCAGAGCCTTTTAAATCCACCATTCTATCACAAAATTTAACATATCGTTGGGTCAACATGCAAAGGATCTAAGTCAACATTTTAAAATTTTACAGGGGAGACAAAAAACAATTAAATTACTTTCTAAAAAAACGTGGACTTGAGCTTTTGCATGTCAACCCCGAGATATATCGCACAGTAAATCATAAAGAGTCACAACTCAAAACTATAAAAGTGTTTTTGCTTTTTTATATACCAGTTAATTGAAGAAATCTATAACGACCGAAACAATTTCTTTTGCAATACAGTCTTCTTGAAGAATATAAAATACCGTTATGCTTGTTTTTATGTCACATACTTGCGTCATTTTTACAGTATTAACAGTTGTTTGCAACCACTCAGCATCTAAAATTTTTTGAGTTGTGACTCTTTATGATTTAGTGTGCGATATGTATTATATTTCCTGAGGACACTGGTTTAAGTTGATACCAGAAAATTGCTCAGCACTAAATTATTTATGTTATAGTTTCACTGAAACTCAGGGTTTATTTACCCAGTCATATATTTCAGATGTATCATATTGGCTAAATAATGCACTGGAGTAAGTAAGATTTTATACGGAATTCAACCAAATCGCGTTAGTGTCATTGTGCATCATTATTCAACAAAGTTATACCAAATTTCCAATGACATTGCAATAGTCAAAAAATCACTTTGTAATGCAGCAGCTAGAGCGTTTTTAGCTTCATTATTCTTAAATGTTTAACTTTAGAATACTTTTAAATGTTCCGATTTTATTAGAGCATAAAGATAAAAATTGGAAACAAATTATGTCCAACAATAATAAAATGAGCTTCACATTACTTAACTTACCAGTAAAGCATAAGGCTTTGCTTTTCTTTCAACCATCCATGTGGTTGGTGATGATTCCCAACTTATTTTTGCACGGCCACTATTTATTTTGTAATTTAAATATGAATTATATCTTTGTATAAAAAATTGAGAAAGTGTGCTGAACAGCCATATGTTATAATTCCATGCCGCTCCTCTAATATTTTATTAATTTCTTTCATTTTATTGTCATTAATTTTCTTGCTGTTTTTATAAAATTTTAAATATTTTATATTCTTTTTAAATAATACCGTGTTCAGACATACACCTTAATTGCGCAATTATTGCATTTTTTTTTTGCCATTAAGGCCTTAATTGAGCACAATTTACCATACAATAAGTCAATTAATAAATTGAGCAATTACTAGTTAATTGTATCACTAATTGCGTAAAACTCGAAATGCAACCCTGGTCATAAGTATTTTTATTAAGAACTGTGTTCAGTGAGCAGAAAAATTGCTATAATGGCGAGCCAAATGTCAAAAAATATACATACATATGTATAAACAAAACAAACTGAACAGACTGAACTCCAATAAATAAATAGATAAACAAAAAAAGAAATGGCAGGTCAAGGTGTTTTTTTTAATTCATAAATAAATTTATTAACAAATATCTTTTATAAATAGGAAAAAAATGGAGTGGAAGAGGCTTTCGTGGAGTGAGGCCAGTGAAGCTGCTCTATTGGAGTTGTGGCCATGTCGAATAGAGGAGCTTCGTGGCCAAAGATAAAACGATCACGTATATGCTGAGATGGAGGATGAGCTGCAGAAGTTGGGCTTTCCATACAGCCCGCGCGATGTACACTTTAAATTACAAAATTGCATTTATTTTTTATATTTTTATATACAAAAAACGGTATCTGTAAATTATAAATATGCAAATATGTATGTATGTAACAATGTTTTTCCAGCTGTCAAATGATAACACTATGGAACATTTTTGGGATTATTGTCTGGGGGGTGAGAAATTCCAAGTCAGGGTGATGGTACTAGGTCAGTATAGTAAAACCCTCAAAGGGTTTGGCGTTCGTATGTGTCAGTTTTTTTTATGACCTTTTAAATTTTTTCCTTATCTTGATGTTTTTTCGCTTAGTTGTAACATTTTGGCAAAAACGTAGTATAACATAACTCGAGAACCACTTGTCCGATTTTGATGAAACAAATTTAGAAAAATTAAGAATTACAATTTCTCTAATCTGTTTCTATACCGTTTTCCTATATGTGCAACACTTTCGAAGTTAAAAATGAATGTATGAAGGGAAAGAAGTATTTTTTGCCTAAAAATTTAAATATATTTTTTTTAAAATTCATAAAAAATCCAAAATGGAAAAAAGTGCCAAAACTAATTACTTTCGCGTAAAGTCACATAACTCATGAGCAAAAAAAGGGATAGATCATGAAAATCGATGCACGCGTTTCTCATTTATTCACAATTAGGTAAATGTATGAATTTCAAAAATTTGCTCCAGATATGCACAACATTATTTGGAGAAAACATTGACACTCACAAGCCGAACTCTCTCATATTTTTCTACTGTACTAAAAGAGAAATATTGATGTGGCATCACTGGTTCTGTAATGTTCACATAAAACATGCATTGTCATTATACATTTTCTCTTTCTCACACTGGTTCTGTGATTTTTGTCATTCAACAAGTGCCGACGAACGCGAACAGTAAAAGTGATTTTTCTCCAGTTTTTTAAAAGTGAACAAAAGAGAACAGAATATGGAACTGTGCAAGCCAGATATAAATAGATTTTGCTACTGCTGTGGTCAATATGTCTCAACACATAAAAAAAGTAGAAATTTCAGTACTGATTTTGTTCAAACATACGAGATGTACTTCAACCAAAATGTTATAGTGAACGAAAATTGGGTACCAATTATAGTGTGTAAAAGCTGCTACAACCGTCTAATGGATTGGAAAAATAGAAGACGTGAAAGTATGCCATTCGGTATCCCAATGACTTGGACTAATCCTGGCGAAGGTCACAATCCATTGAATTGCTATGCATGTGCGAATAAAGGAGCCGCAAAAAGGATAATAAAATTGTATAATTACGTTGGTGTTGCAAGTGCCGCAACACCATTGCCTCATTCGGACCACATTCCTGTGCCAAAAGCTTCTAGCCCAGATATTTTCTCTTCTACGACTGCTCCGACATATCATGCACGTGATGATCCCCCATATGAGCCATCAGTATCCAATGTGCCAATTTTAATAAATCAAAATAAGCTTGATTCAATTGTTGCCAAGTTGGAATTAACACAGCATAAATCGGAAGAGCTGGCTTCCATTTTGAAATCAAACAATTTGTTGGCACCCGGTGTGAAAGTCACAGCTTATCGAAGTCGTCAGGCAACACTCCAAAGTTTATTCCTTGTGAATGATGAAAAAACTTCTGCATATTGCCCGGATGTAGGAAAATTGATGGACGCAATGGAAATAAAATATGAAGCAGATGACTGGAGATTATTTATTGACAGTTGAAAACTCAGCTTGAAGGCGGTTTTACTGCATAAGACCAATAAAAAACCTTCAGTTCCAATCGCCTACATTACAGAAACGAAAGAAACATATGATGCACTGGAAAATATTTTAAAAATGGTTAACTACGCCAAACATATGTGGCGCATATGCTGCGATTTAAAAGTTGTAGCAATGCTTTGCGGTCTTCAAAGCGGCTATATAAAATATATGTGCTTTTTGTGCGATTGGGACACACGATTTTCCGGTGACCAATATGCATGCCACGGATGGAAACTCAGAGAGAACAGCAGGTTACAAATGGCCAATATTATTCGTGAGCCTCTAGTGCCGAAGGAGAAGATATTGCTGCCTCCACTGCATATTAAACTTGGAATTGTTAAGAATTTTATCAAAACTGTCGCCAAAAGAGATGAAGTTTTCTTGTGTTTGAAACTAATTTACCAGAGACTCAGCGAAAGTAAAATTAAAGAAGGTAAGTTATAATATCACATTCATTTCCCATGATTTTCCATCTTAACAAATTAATTTTTTCCAATCAGGCGTACTAAATGGTCCAGATATACGAAAGCTGATTAAAAGTGACGCATTCAACAATATTTTGATTGATGCTGAATTGAATGCATGGCAGGCAATCAAAGAAGTAATAGAAGGCTTGTTGGGAAAGCATCGTTCTAACAACTACGATGTTTCTGTCGCAAGGATGTTAAGAGCATTCTCGGAAATTGGTGTCCACATGTCCTTGAAAATCCATTATTTACATCATCATCTGGACTACTTTTAGCAAACAATTGGCTACCGAATCTGATGAACAAGGTGAACGCTATCATCAAGTTGCTATGCCATTTGAAATGAGGTAATACAGATTTTTTATTTTTTCAAACTCATTTTAATAAAACAAAAACTTACAGATATAGAAGCAAAAAGTCGCCGAGTGCAATAATTGCGGAAATTTGCTGGTGGAGTAAGCTTGTGTGGCAAGACAAGGATGATCTTGGTGATAAAGAATTTTCAGGAGATGCAGAAGGGCCAACAGTGGAGTCACACATTGACATTATGTGTGGTTCAGAAACTGATGATAGCGATGAATGCGATGCCACTAGTCCCGAACAACCACCATCGAAAAAGTCTAGGCAATATTTATTAAAATAAATAAAAATAAATAAATAAAATAAAATAAAAAATTATAAAAATGTTTACTTAATTTTTTTAGTAGTTTATGGCCAGAAGTCTGGAGTTATTGGGGAAAATTTATAAAAAAGGCGATAAATGACACTTTTTTGAATAAAAACAAATGTCAATATACTTGTCAAAATGGGATACCTTCACTTAATTGTAAATAAAAGCAGAACGCGTTAATCGATTTCTATGATCTATGTCGCATTTTGTTTATAGGTTATGTGACTTTACACGAAATTAATAACACTTGATCCTTTTTTCCGTTTTGGATTTTTTATGAAGTAAAAAAAAAAAATTTAATTTTTAGGCAAAAAAATATTTTTTTGCCTCCACAAATTTATTTTTACCGGCAAAACTGTTGATTATAAAGAAAAACGTTATATGAACGGATTAAAGATATTGTAATTCTAAATTTTTTTGAGTTTGTTTTAGCAAAATCGGACAAGTGGTTCTCGAGTTATGTTAAACTACGTTTTTGCCAAAATGTTACAACTAAGCGAAAAAACATCACGATAAGGAAAAAATTTAAAAGGTCATAAAAAAAAACTGACACATACGAACGCCAAACCCTTTGAGGGTTTTACTATACTGACCTAGTACCATCACCCTGACTTGGAATTTCTCACCCCCAAGATTGGCTGTTGTACTGTGTAATTGAGTCAGCTAAATTGGGTATGTGTGTATGTGTGAACACTAGATTTAATTGCTCAATTAAAAATGCATGTCTGAACGCAACGCTTGACGCTCTAATTTAGGTTGGAATCAAAAACACAAACTTATTCAAGACTTTATCTCAATGAAAAAAAATTAAAGTTTATAGAATAAGTACATATGCAATCATGAATAAAATTCCGCAAGAAATTGCTCTCTTTACCAATTATATTTTTTTTTTGTTTTCCCTATTACTTGCTATTGTTTGAAATTGTTCCTCGGGAAAAAATTCTCGCGGAATTTTATTCATGATTATCATAATTAGCTTAAACCCATTAAAACCCTACAAAAAATCTATTGGGTTGTGCTTTTTTTTGCGAACAGTGCTAAAAATCCAAAATACCATTTCTTCCATTGTATCATTAGTTTTATTTAATCACAATAAACATTTGTATTTACCTATTGTCTGAAGTATAAGTTTTATTTTTCTTATTTAATCTACATATACATATCTAGAAGAAAATATACATATACATATATATCAGAAGAGACACAATCAAATGTTTACAATTAGGATTTTTGATTTACAATTTTTTTAAATATTGTTTGAAGTAAATGGATATTATATAAAATTGATGTATTGTATTTTTGTTCAAATAATAATAATGGTGCATATTCATAGTCAAAACAAAGTATACTTTATATACTTGAAGTATATTTTGTTTTGACTATGAATATGCGTCAATAAGTTTATACGATTTTTTAGGTTCTTAAAATTAACATTAAGTTCAGTCAAATAGTCATACCATGCTGTGTTTTAAGCACAAATAAGATATGTAAGTATTCAATAATAGTTATTGTTATTACGCAAAAACGCACCAAACAATTAGATACTATTTTATATAAATTTGCACTCAAAAACAGAAAAAGGAAAATTATCGTTTATCTTCTAAGTGATTTTACATTAATTTAAGTTTAAATTTTGTTTTTCAAAATTACTATTTGATTGTAAAAGTATTTGCAATATTAAAACAATAACAGAAACATACGTTTTACCATTTTTTAACTTAATTATCATAATGCCTTAAATTATGTTTTATTTTTATTGTATAATCATTTCAAAACCCTTTTTGTTCATATTATGATTTATAAAAACATCAAAATAGAAAAACGACAAGGTACTCCTAAGAATTTTCTATGGCATTCACCAATTGATTACTCTAAATATTAAGTAGAAAATTTCACTTTACATATTTGCTTAATCCACAACCTATTGCAGGAGTCGGAGGTCGTACAAACGTTGTTGGTAATTTCTATCGGGCCTATTCTGAAAATCACGGTGATTTCAAAAACAAACTATAATATTTCACTTGTTAGTGGATTTTTATTGTATTTAAGTTTTTGTCATGTATAATATAATATTTTATTCCAACTTCCATTGCTATAAATCGTGAAATGTACAAAAGCTGTGATTTAGCTTTTATAAATTTTTTGAAATTACCGTGATTTGACATGTTGTGATTTGCATAACAGGCCTGTACACAAACATTCACTGTTAGTATTAAATTTAAACTCTTTTAAATATATTACTAACGATTTAAAAACGTCTAAGCGCGAGAGATATTTTTTTCTGTATTGTAAACAGCGTTGCCAAATGTGCAGTTTTAACTGTTTTTCGCCGTTTTTGAAGTATTAAACAGTCGTGCAGTTTTTTGTTTAAAAAATCAGTAAATCTTTCATTTCCAATGCATATTTCGAACCATCAGTAACTAATTTAACACGAGCTCATACTAATGCTCACTGATATCCTAATAATTAGTATATTAAAAGGCGCGGCGCCCTTAATTTGCCAACCATGGTCCTAATCTCATAAAATATTTGGTAATGTTTCCCATACGGGTTTTAAAAGTTATCAAACGTTTGAAATTGTAGGCGCATCTGCGTTGAAGAATTTTTATGAAAAACATAAAAAATTTAAAGTTTAGATTTTTGTTTTGTTTTTATATACGTACATACATACACTAGGCATAAAAAGTCTGCGTACATATGCTTAGAAATAGTTTTATTTTCCAAATTATTGTTAAATACTAAAACACCTAATCTAAATTAGGGTTTTTTTAACAGACTAACTCTTTACTAATTTATTTATGGCAACTCTGTTTCACAATGCTCGGTAACATTTATTTTATCGATCCTAAATTGGGAAAAGTTCCATCTCTAGCTAAGAAAAAGTCTGCGTACATAAATAATCTAACGGGATTATTTAAGTTGTAATTATTCGTTGCATATAGTTTTTGTTTAAATTCGTGTTCTTACGTGTATTTGGTGTATTTAACAAACATTTTAATTGCATAGTTGTTATGCGCGAAATTATCGTCAACTTATGGAAAAAAGGAGAAAGTTTTAGAAAGATCGGTGAGACTGTGGAAAGATGTCATTCTTCTATTCAAAGGGTGATAAATAATTACAAAGAAACTAAACTATTCATATCTAAGCCGCGATCTGGTCGTCCATCCAAACTTACTGAACGAGAAAAGAGGTTTATGATTCAATCTGTTAAAAAGAATCCCAAGGTAACAGCCTCAAAAGTAGCAAACGATGTTGAAATTAATTTTGGAAAAGTTATTAGTAGTGATAGTGTTCGAAAAGTGCTAAAAAAAATGATTACCATGGCCGTATAGCACCAAGAAAGCCATATATTTCACATTTCAGCCGACTAAAGAGAATAGAATTTGCTAAAGAGCATATAAACAAGCCTCTAGACTTCTGGGAAAAGGTAAATTTTTCAGATGAGAGCAAATTTTGCCTTTTTGGTATAAAGGGAAGGCAAATAGTGTGGAGAAAAGATGGCACTGCTCTTAATAAAGAACACTTATCTAGTACAGTGACGCATGGTGGTGGTGGTGTCATGGTTTGGGGGTGCATGGCAGCAAAAGGTGTTTGCCAGCTGCAATTCATTGAAACAACTATGGATAAAAGGGGCTATTTGGACATCTTAAGAAGCAATTTACAGCAAAGTGCAATAAAATTGGGCCTTCAGGGTCAATTTATCTTTCAGCAAGATAATGACCCTAAGTATACCGCTGATATAGTGAAACTATGGCTTCTGTACAATGTTCCTAAGCAATTGCGAACGCCTCCTCAATCACCAGATCTCAATCCTATTGAGCATATTTGGGGTTTACTGGAGAAAAAGATCCGACAACATCAAATAACTTCAAAAGCAATGCTTAAAGATGTTATGCAGCGGGAATGGAACAATATAACACACGAAGAAACTACAAAACTAGTTCAATCTATACCAAAAAGATTAATGGAGATTCTGAGACGTAAATGCTATCCAGCTATTAAAACCTTTTAAAAAATTCGATTTATAAATATATAAAAACGTATTTTGAAAGGCGTACGCAGACTTTTTCGTACGTTTTTCAATGAATTTTTTTGTTTTTATTATCCTGTTGTTAACTGTGAATTACTTTTGCTTAAGTTTTACATTATTTTCTAAAGACTGATATGTATTTAATAAATAAAATTCGTTTTTGAAATAATATATATATATTTTTATAATTATTTTGTTTCTTTTTAATAGGCAAAGTTTATGTACGCAGACTTTTTATACCAAGTGTATGTATATAATTTTCACTTGATGCGGAGTTTTCTACGATTTTGGCCTCATTGATCACACTTCTTTTTTGCAGCATTGATCAAATAATGCTAGAGCATTATTTATTATTTAATTTAATTTAATTTAATTTACAAATTTTTATTTTATTGTAGACTCTACACACCCAAATAAACTTCGAAAACTTTAGTCAACATCTTTTAACAAATTTTGGGAGCAGCCAGCAATAATTAAACCGTCTCTCAAGAAAAGTGACGTTTAGGTTTTAATAAGAAATATTATACAGTTAGAATTTTTTTTTCCTTCGATATGGGCAGTTTTTGCCTCAAACGTATATGGCAACACTGATTGTAAAAATTTTTTATTGCATGGTAAAATTATACTAGGTACATGCACGACTACAACAAAATTACAACACCAAAAAACACATGCATTTTGTTGGTATAAACTAACGAATAATTGTCAGAAACAGATGTCTTCTTTTTTAAATAACAATTACAAGGTAACTAAAGTACAATTGCAGACGCAGCATTCATGAATGATTATAGTCATTCAGTGTTGCCAATATGTGTGTAATTACACAGAGTGTGCGACTACTCTCATGTGTTGGCCATGTAATTAAATTCATGTATAATCTGTATGTAATTCTACTTTCGGTTCTATTTTTATATATTTTAATCCTACACAAAATATGTGTATTGTAATTTTCTTCAATGTGCAATTGGAGACACAACCAGGAGTATATTCATTGGCAACACTGTAATCATTTCATTCACAACACATACACTAACATTTTTGTAGCTTGTAAAAAAAGTATTACCCCTTTTCCACACGCAAAGTTTACTTTGCAAAGTCTTAATTCAGCTGTTTGAAAGACAGAGGTAGTAGTACAGTCTCTTCCTGTCTTTCTCCCAGCTGAATTAAGACTTTGCAAAGTAAACTTTCTGTTTGGAATAGGGGTGTTTGACAACTATTCGTATTGTATACATTAACAGGGTGGGCTTGTGCATGTACCTGTTATAATTTTACCATGGTTTATTGTTCAGTTTTCAGAGCGAAAGAGAGAGAGAGACAGACTCTCTGACAGTATTTGTATATTTCTTGTTCTTCTTTTGTACCCCTTTTAAACACGAAAGTTTACTTTGCAAAGTCTTAATTCAGCTGGTCACCACGTGTTTAGACATATTTACCCTGTCGGAAACTAAGTTAACTTTAAACTAGTTTTAAGCTAACTATTTATCAACTAGTGCTGACTGACACTTGTAGTACTCTCCAATGGAAACAACTAAGTATTTTAACATTGCAATGTCCCATGCGGTAGTCAATTGTTCACTCTGCAATACTTTTCAACTAACTTAAATTTGATTTTATTTAAGTCACCTGGTAGTCAGTATATTTACAGAAAATGTTGCTGGGATTCGAACTATGTACGTATCATCACACGTTGCATACACAGAAAAAAATAGACACAATTTAGATTCGATAACTATGTGTCGTTGGCTAGGGACATGAATTTTGACAACTTTATTCTTTAATTCAATAATAATATTTATCGAGACAGCGAGTTTTCACAGTGCAACTCAAAACAAATATTTGATATATAAATTACCAAATATAGTCCTACATTCAAAAGAATAAATACAGATTTGACAACAACATATACAACAACACCATTAAAATGTAGCAAATTCTACAAAAAAACGATTTGAAAATTCTTTGCTTTTTGAAAAAATTCTCTTTGATTCAATAACTTATTTTTTAACTAAATATTCAATAACTTATCAATATTTTTTTCAAAGGAAATTTAAAAAAAAAAAGTTGTTGAATACCGGCATTTTTGTTATTGAAAGTATTTTTTAGTGTGTCGTCATCGCGCTACTACTCGCTAAGGTCCCATCTAAAATAATAACAGCAAAATGTTAATATAAAATTGAAATGAGTTTCAAAGTAGTTGAGAATAAATTTGTTGGCTCTCACCAAATCCGATTGCGTACTCAACAAGGCGCATTTATTAGGTGGCAGCACTACACCAGGTGACTAATGTCATTATACCAACCCAAATGTCAAATTTTGATTGTGTAGGTATAAGCATAAAAACATGATTTTATTTGTGTATCCATAAACACCTAACGAATATTCAGTTTTGAATGGTGTTTGACATTTCTTATAATAAACATACAATCTATCGATGCTACACTGTTTTGAAAGGTAAGATGGTAATTTATAGCAACAAAGTACATGTTGTTATTGCTGTTGTAACATTTGTTGTAGAATTGCGGGTACCTGATTGATGTGCCTTGGTAGTCAACTTAAAAATTAATTTTGGGTCAGTTCTGCTGGATAATATTCACCCTTATTCCAATTGTCGACATCGACGTCACTTTAACACAATACAAAAAAATTGGGGCTTGTGTACCCGTTTTCGAAAACAGCTGACTTCTGTTGACAGGTTTATTCTATTTTTTAGACCTTAAGGCACGGAAATAAATTGTCAGTAGCACAAAATTGTTCCCGAGAACGAGTAAACAAGCCCCACTTTTTTGGTATTGTGTTAAAGTGACGTCGATGTCGACAACTGGAATAAGGGTGATTATATCTAGCTTTTAATTAGTCTAAGAAAAGTGAACTATAAGTTGATTATTTTTGTGGTCAACCACACATTCTCTGCCGGGATAATTAAAAATGTATGCGTTTTGTTGTTGCCATATTTAAAATTTACTACGATTTACCAAATCTACAATTGGCAAGTTTGTTTTTTTGCGTGCAAATCAAATTTAATACCAAGTGTCAAACTTAAAAGTCTGGAAAGCATGTAATTTTCTATACTGCAATATGGTAAAACTGTTAGCGCAGCTGTAGTTGATGAAAAAATATATAAAAAAAAAATTTTATATATAAAAAAATATTTGTATTTTTCGCTGTCTTTAGGCATTTTGCAAAACAAGTTATTTTGATAAATTTATTCAACAATAATTTTTAATTTAAAATACGTTGTTATTTTAACACTTCAATATACATATGTACTGTGTTTTATATCGTTGCCTGCTCACAATGAAAATTTTAGATGGCACAGGGTTGTTACATTAAAATTTTAATTCCGTTAAATATGTAAAAGATCTACAATAGCCAACCGTATATTCCGCTAATGTTTTTATTGAAACAACTATTGTACGAACTACGACTCCCACAATAACTTGTGTATTGAGCAATTATATTTTTATATCATTAGCACCAAACAGATGAAATGATTTTATTTTTGTTAATTGTTAAAATATAAAATGAGAAATGGATTACATCTTTTGAGGAAATGTGCACACTAAAAGAATTTTTGTATTTCTACAGCAGAATTAACGTTATGTATCAAAAATCTTCAATATTTCTACGTACTTTTAGTAACATCTTTAATATGTGCTATGCAGGCCTTATGTTTTTTATGACAAAATAAGACTCGGACGGAAGTCCTTTTTTTTATATATTTTTCTTTTATTCACTCATTGACTTCGAAAGTTACATGATTTCACTTAAATAAAAAAGGAAAAAAACGAAAAGATTTCGAGATAGTATTTTTTCTAATTAATTCTTTTAATATGTACATTTATGTATATTGTTAATTTAATATTGTTATATATCTTAAAGATTATAAACTGAGTTTAAAAATCTATAAAACATAAGAATAATGTATTAAAGAAGATTATTAAAACAATAATGTAAATTTTTTAGATGAAATTATTTTCCAAATTGTAAACGACGATTGAATTTCTTCGTTTATGAAGATTTATCTAAAAGTTTATTCAGCTAACAATCAACTTTTGTTAATGAGAACGCTTTAAGTCGGCAAACTTGTCATTAATTGATGGAGGAGGTTGTGGGTGTTTCGGTGGTTGTGGTTTTGTTTGTGTCAGAGGAAAAGGATGCAAAAAGGCCATGGTCTATGATACCGCCGTTAGTCGCCTTAGACACATCATCGCCCACAATCAACACCTTACCCACACCATCAGGAGCTACCAAATCACCGCTTAATCCATCAAGACCTAGTGAAACATCTCCGGGTATTTTCGGCTTAGGACGATGTGTATCGACAGCATCGATGGGCAATTTAATATGTTCCACCTTACAACCGTAGGCCACCGGCGTCAACTTGATAACTGTATGTAAGGGCACGTACAGATATGGTAATTCGTCGGCAGACTTGTCGAGAAAGTAGGCAAATAAGCAACGTAGTACAGCTTGATGAGAGACCACTAAAACATTGCCTTGCCTTTCCAATTCCATTATAACAGGCTCCAAACGCGCCACCAAATCTTCATAACTTTCACCACGTGGATAGCGATATGCAAATTTATTTTGATCTCTCGCAGAGAACTCTTCCGGAAAAGTTTCTTTAATCTGCTCATAAGTCATTTCCTCGCAATGACCAGCGTCGATCTCATTCAATGCCTTCCAACGTTCTTGTGGAGCCTTAACATCAGCCACTGTTTGAATGGCTCTTCTCATCCAAGATGTCCAAACACGCAAACCCTCTATATCCTGCTGTTCTATGTAAGCGGACAGAGCTTTGGCATACAATCGGCCACGTTCACTTAAGTTAGAATCACCACCTATCAAACCTTTCAGATTATGTTCTGACTCGCCATGACGGGTAAGATAAATTGTTCTAGGCGTTATGTGTATATTCATCAAATAGTATACAATGCGTGACTCGACATGGCCTTCGTTATTGTAAACTACAACTTTTTTGCCAGCATTGTAGATTTTCATAAAGCTTAAATGCGCTTCTCTCACTTCATCAATGGGTTGATAGCGTTCTTCGTAGTGTTCTATGCGTTGTAGGAAATCACGCACTACCAACTCGGTATTCATGTTGACGTAGTCAGGAGAACTGACTTTAACCTCTTTAATATTTTGCTCAATAATGGCAGGATCGTCACAAATTGATTCGAGAAAGAACAGACGGAATCCATGTTGCTGCACAACAGTCTCATATATTAATTTACGCCTATCGAATGTAGAATTGGTAGCATCAAAGACAGCTACACTGCCCAGACCACTTGACAGCCATTGGCAGGCATCATGTAATGCATGGTTGGCACAACGATTGCGTATTGCCATGGCTTCTTCATTATCGGCACGAAAGAAGTCATGTGACTTATATGCGCTAGTGGCTTGGCGACGATATTCTCCCAAGTTAAATACCCTGGTGGAGATACCAATCCAATTAAGATAGCGAGAAAGTTTTTTGGAGATGAAAGTTTTTCCTCTGGCAGGCAAACCAACCATGGCAATGATATGCGGAGCGGCAACATCGGATATGGCTCGTTCGCCGCGTATGGGAAATGGTTTAGTCATCACTGTCTCCGAGGTGGGTGGCAAAAGTTTACGCAACTCGTCTGGCATTACACTAGGACAGACATGCAACTCGTTCCCTAAGGCAAGGTCGGCGGTTTTCTTGAGCTGATTAAGCGAAGTGGTGCGCACACGTAAGGAAGGTGAGGTGTTGTAGGGCATATCCATGATGCTGGTAGCTGTCACAGATCGTACTAAGGTCGAATGTGGGATGTGCTGGACGACAGCGGCGTTAACTGTGGAGGAAAGTAGTAGGGAATTTAAGAGGGTCAGTTGGGTTTGTGATTCTTTATTTTTGATTTTTTGCTTAATTTGCTCAAAAGTTGGATTAGAACAACAGGGATTGGAACAGCTTTCCTCTGCTTCGTCAATGGGAGGCGTAGATATCCTACCACTTCCACACGAGCTTTTAGCAGTAAAAGACGAGGACGGAGGGGATGGGGAATTGGAATATTTAATTGAAGACGGAGTGGGTGGAGGGGTTGGTGTGATAAGAGCTAACTTATGTAGCAATGGAGACAGTAATGAAACTGTAGCAGCAGATGTAGTTGAAGATGAGGATGAATCTAATTTAACTGTTAACGAAGTTGAGGCTACGGGTGGAGTGAAAGTAGATGATGATGCTGTCGAAGATGATGAAATGTTGGTTAAACAACACGTGGCTGATGTTGGCGATTTAGATGATGAGGGTTGTGGTGAAAGATCGATTGCAGAAGTTAGCAATGATGATGATGGCGTTAATGTGGATGATGATGATGGAGATGATGCGATTACCCGTTTATGTTCAGTATTATTCATATATGTAATGTTTTTTGAACAGGGTTTGAAAAAAGAAAATATTATAAATGAAATTTAAAATTTCTGCAATTGTTAGTAATTTAAAAAGAATAATTAAAATTACACATATATGTAGTATCTTTTTCAATAAAGCAATTATTTTTTAAGGCAATTCTTTCTTACAAACTCCTATTTGAGTATATATCGACATAAATTAAAAAAATATGGAATTAATTTCACTCCTTCTCTTTACGTATGGGTCACGTCTTCCAAAATAATATCACAATAATTTTTGCCTTTACGTTTGGGAAGATTATTCAACTTCCTTTTTCTTTCTTAAGCAAACAATATCAATAATTGCTAATAATGATACACAAAATTTAGGCGAATTGGTACAAGCTTTTCAATTTGGTTCGTTTCACATTCGATGTGAAAGTTTTTTTAGATGCATTTTTTTATTCTAAAGTTATCACAGCACACTTCTTTCTGTTGGTCCTCTATTGGGCAGTCTTGAAACAATTTTTGTTTGTTTCGGGTTTTTATTTTTTTGTTTGAAAAAACATTCCTTTCTCTCTATTATTCTCTTTATAAAATTAGTTTGCTTTTCTGCAAATAAAAATTTTTAATAAAAGATAGAAAAAATGTTTAAACTAATTTTTTATAAAACAATTTGTTTCGATTTAAAAATAGAAGAATTAAATAATGCGCAATATATTGAACGATTTAACCCCATACAGTTTTGTATATTTTTAAACAAATAATAAAGTTGCAAGCCAAGAAATTAAGATATTTTTTACTAATAAATTTATAATTGTGTTAAAAAACTAATTATTAAAACATCTTAATCTTTGTAATTAAGCATCCATAAATAATTTGGCAAAATTTCTATTACGTTATATATATTTGCCCATAAATCTAAATCAATACTTATTCGGATTTCGGAAACTGGAATTACGAGGAAAGAGTCTGAAATAAGCTAATATATTTGGAATTGGTACAAGTCCACATCTGAGTTTGAAATTATTCTTATTCGATGAAGCGAATAAATTATATATATTATTCGAATATCGAATAAAAATATTTATTCTTTATAATAACTTTAAAAATTTGAAATAACACGAAACAATGAACATATCGAGCCTTATTTTCGATTTTATCGTAACCCAAAAAGCACTCAAAAAATTCAAATTCAAGCAATTGAAAGTTAACTGGAAAAAAATGAATTCAAGTATTTTTTGAAGTAATTTTCAAGTTTGAAAATATTTTGAAATAAAAAATCAAACAACGCACATATATATATGTTCAAACCTGGTCAAATACGTAATTTATTTATTATTAAAACTGAAATTGTGCTGAAAATATCAAAAATAAATATCTAAACGAAAAGGTGAATTTGGAAAAGACAGGTGAGTAAAATCGTGAAAACAATAGCGAAGGCAGATGTGTAGAAAATTATTATTAGAAAACAAAGAAATTGCATTTTGCTTTCTATTTTAAAAGCATTGTTTTTGAAGCTTGAAATACACTTGAATTAAATTTTAGTACAAGCCTTGAATTCTACTGTACTACAACTGAATTGTTCGAATTGAATTCAAGCTCCCTTTTCACTGGAGAATGCTATTGAAATAAAGTGTAAATCAAGTATAATTCAACCCTTGACAATTGAATGTGTAGCTTGAATAACAGTTGTTTTACACTTGATTTCAAGCAAAATTACTTATTGTGAAGTGACATGTTATCGAAAATAGACTTTTTTATTGAAATTAAAATTTTATTGCGATTTTATTACCATAGTTAAGAATTATCAAAATGACAAAATTGTTGATAACTTTTAAGATAAGGGCTGTAAAATTTTATCGTAAGCAACAATTTACGTACAAAAACATGTTTGAATATTTAAAAAAAACCTTCTCCTGAACAATTTAATTTTTGTCGCTTACGATTAAATCGAAAATAAGGAAAATAAATAAGTTTTCTTACTAGAAACAAAACCAATTCATTACGAAAGAAGAAGTGATAATTCATTAATGAATCCAGAATATTATTAAAAAAAATCAAACGAGATCGTGATCACACGAACATACTCGTACACTACTTTTGTTTAGGTTTTAATTCTCTATTATGTAACTATTTATACATGGCAATTATGAATAAAATTCCGAGGGAAATTTCTCCCTTTCCTAATTAAAATTTTTTGTTTTCCCTATCACTTGCCATTAGTTGGAATTGTTCCCCGGGAAAAATTTCTCACGGAATTTTATTCATAATTGCCCTCATAGACTTTACGGCAATATAACACAAACAAGTTTGAGCTTTTCCACCAGTTGTCGACAACAATTGACTACTATTAAAGCAGGCTCTTGCTATTTCCTAAGCTTTAGAGAATAGTAACTTATAGTAAATACTTATGCATGTAGTTAGAGAATAAGGATGAATATTCAGGGCAATTACACAGAAAAAAATGATTTTCATATTTGAATACGAAAATCTTTGATTCAATAAAAAAATCTTTTAAATTTTCTTATATGTAAAAAATTCCACAGGAATTTTCTCCCTTTTCCAATTAGAATTTTTTGTTTTCCCTGTCATTTGCTATTAGTTGGAATTGTTCCTGCGGAATTTTATAAATAATTGCCCTGATTATTTCATTTATTTCTTTTAAAGACATCTACCTATACCTTTTAAACTTGTAATTGAGAAAATACCCAGCGGGCATATTAGTCATAAATTAATGGGATAAATAATGTATTATTTTCCAAGGCAAGACAATGAATTCCCTTATAAACGAAAAGGTAATTTGATCAAACACAATAATTACACATTGATTACCGCGTGCATTACCATATCTGCAGAAGAAGGAATTTATTGATTTTGCTTGTGACGAGTTTCCGTGTTTTCCTTGTTAGAAAAAAGATAAATCTGTTATATCTTGCTGCCTTTAGGTCGCCTTCAAACTTTGTTATTTTGATTCGAAAGCTCAGTTTGTGTTTCAATGCGTGCTAAAAATTTCAAAATTATGCATTGGAGAAGAATGACAACAAAATACAAAAGACAAAATATTGATTCTATTAATTAATGAATGAATAATTAATTAATAATATAGGCATAATTAATTATGAATACATAACTAATATAACGCAATGAATCATACATTTGATTAAAAAAAATTAATTATAGAATTCATTAGTCGGACGCCTTAAAATAATTATTCATTACTTTCTTAGGACATGTTCTGTGTTAAGAGTAATGAAGTCTGGAATGAAAACTTATACATGCTGTACATTACCTTCTCTTTTACTATTCATTACATTTTCCCACTGGGAAATTGATAATGCGAAATACAAATTGGCATTGAGAAAATACTAATTGATATTGAGAAATCCAAATTGATATTGAAAAATCCAAATTGATATTGAGAGAGCACAAATTGATATTGAGAAAAAACAAATTGATAATAGAAAATCCAAATTGATATTGAGAAAGTATAAATTGATATTGGGAGAACACAAATTGAAGTTGACAAAAACCAAAACGAAATTGAGAAAGTCCAAATTCATATTCAGGGCAATCATGAATGAAATTCCGCGTGAAATTTCTCCATTTTCCAATTAGAATTTTTTGTTTTCCATATTACTTGCTATTAGTTGGAATTTTTCCCCGGAAAAGATTCCACACGGAATTCATGATTGCCCTGAATATGAATTTGGACTTTCTCAATTTCATTTTGGTTTTTGTCAACTTCAATTTGTGTTCTCCCAATATCAATTTATACTTTCTCAATATCAATTTGGATTTCCTATTATCAATTTGTTTTTTCTCAATATCAATTTGTGCTCTCTCAATATCAATTTGGATTTTTCAATATCAATTTGGATTTCTCAATATCAATTAGTATTTTCTCAATGCCAATTTGTATTTCGCATTATCAATTTCCCAGTGGGAAAATGTAATGAATAGTAAAAGAGAAGAACGAACAAAAATGTTCAATTTAGAATAAATAATTATTCGAATCATTTTTGTCGAATACTCGAACAATTTCCTAACTACTTTGTATAAAAAGTATTTTAAAAGCCTTAAGAATCTAATTACTGTACGACGTAAAAAAGCATTAATAAAATATTAATTAATATTATTCCTCAGTTTTCCCATCCAGTACTAACTTTTTAAAATACGCCAGAAAAAGCGAAAAAAAAGTCCGCAAATACTTTGTTTTCATGATTATTTTGTAATCAAAATAACCTCAAGTGTGGTGAAGTATTAAATGACATTCCTGAAGTAACTGATAATGTTTTATTAACTGATCCAAAAAATTTTATGAATAAAGTAAGAAATTGATTTAAAATATTTGGAAACATGAAAGAAAGAATTACTCAAACTGTATATGCTTTTTAATGCTATTTTAATTTTATCGTCAACATTAACAATTTGCAAAATAAACTTTTCTACTTGTTCTTTTATTAAAAGTAAAAAAGAATCGTCTGCAAGCTACGAGTAAATAGTGGAAAGATCTGGAGTTTTTAAAAGAAATCAATGACATATTAAAAAAATTTTAGTAAACGTGTATAAATACCTATACTTTTTAACTAATTTCGTCCAAATGTCTAGGCCGACTTTGATTTAGTTTTTTTTTTGTTTGAAAGGTGACTTGATCGAGAGTGTTGTTAGCTATCTTTGAAGAAAATCGGTTCAGCAGTTTAGAAGATATCACATCTTTTTTGGATATATTCTGTTGAATCTGTGTGTCATTGATGCCGTAGCTCCCAAAACGGTTAGACCGATTTTAATTTGACTTTTTTCGTTTGAAAGGTGACGTGATTCTATGTAGTCTATACTTGAAGAATATTTATCTAGTTGATTGGAGGTTATCATATCAGGCATGTTCTGTAAATCATTTTATACTAAAGTGATTTGAAATCACTAAAAATGTGTTCTTTTCGCATAAAAATGTTTGAGATCTCGTGATTTGAAACTGCTCAACAAACTGTCTGACGATATCAAATCACTTAATGGTTTTTGAAACATTTTACTCTGAATTAGGTAATAAACAATTATATTTTTTGCAATAGAATTAATAATCTTACACGAAAGAACACTAAAATTTATAAATTTATGAAAATGAATTACTTTTTGTAGACTCCTTAACATTCTTCTTGATTTACTTTTCAATTTTAGTAGTCAGCTGATATTTGCAGTTGTCAAAGCAACAAAGTTTTTAAGTCATGTAGCATATGGGCAATTCCACAGAATGTCACGTACGATGCCGCGTACGTTGACCAACCAATTAAGCTTGCATTTCAGAGAAAATTTAAGTTTGTCTTGATTTCTTTATGTACTTTTGAGGAGTGTAAGTAGATTTACCTTTGGTAAAATTTAAGGAAAAAATCTAAGCGCTTTGATCTGAAATACCAGCTTAATTGATTGTTCAATGTACGTGACATCTTATGTGACATTCGGTGGAATTGCCCATATGCGTAATTTATTCAATTAAATTAATCATTAAGAATAAAACTTGATTAAATTTGTTTAACAATAATAATAATTATAAGATTCGATTGGTTAATACTTAATATACAATTCTTAAAAATAAGTGCAAATGGCAAAAATACTAAAAGAACTAAATAACTGTGGCAGCACAATAAAAGCTTTTTACTCGTTATTTAGAAGAATGAAAATCACTACTGAAAACTAAAAATCTCCTGATTTTCAGAACACCCAAAAATCACTTGCGTGATTTCAAAATCGTTGGTGGTTTGAAATCACCGTGACTTCAGAACATTCCTGTATATATTAATTTACTCTTTTTTTATTTGCTATTCTGTTACTTCAATAATATTAGTGGAACATGGAGTTCTTAACTTATGCTACAGCTTCAACTGCGTGGAATGTTTATAAAATTTAAAATTTTTGTTATTAATACTATTGTTTATTAATATTTCTAAATTTGTTATGAAAATTATTGTTTTCTTGTGTAATGAATTATTTTTCGCTTGTTAATAAGAAAAAATTAAACTAAAACATATTAGTGTCGGTTTTTGCAAATCTTTTTAAAATTATTCGAATTAATATTTTTATTCTTTGTTCGTTCGAATATTCGAGTAAAAGTTCAAAATTATTCGTCTGTTGGAACAAGAAAAAAATCATGAAATTTCATTCGAACAAATATAAAAGACGAATAATTAACAACTCTACGTGCTGACGAATTTTTTTCTCTAAAAATCTCAGATGATCTCAGTGGGATTGCGATCAGGTGATTGGGGCGTGTTTTAAGCTGCTTAGGATCATTGTACAATAGCCAAAGTCTAAAGATCGCTGTTGTATGCTTTGGGTTGTTGTCTTGTTGGAACCAAAATGTATATGACAAATAAAGTTTTTCCGTACTCCCCTTTAAATTTCTTGTTAAAATGTTTAAATATGATCATTTATACATTGAAGATTCAATAAACTCCATCTGACCTTGAGTTATTTAATTCCAATAACATAAAAACGTTATTTTATAATTAAATTCAACTGAACCCAAAAATAGTTTTTTCTTTAAAGACATACAATTGAATGGTATTGAAGAGTAGTTAGAACAGACCTACAACTGCAGCCGCCATATAACCCCAGACCACAATTTCACCAGCTCCTTGTTTAACTGTATCAACTAGATTTTGGTTCTCAAGAGCAGACCCTGACTATTTGAAATCTTTTTATGCCAAAAATAAAAATTTTACTATTGTCCAAAAATTTCACGTGTCCCCAAAACTAAAGAGGCCGATATACGAGGGCGGTTCGGAAACTTCTTAGCCTAGCACAAAAAGCGCGGTATAAACAGAAAAAAGTTAAGTGTTTTGGAAACTTCCATCTCTGCTATGAACACATGTTAAATTTTGTTTCGATCTGGCAACTCCTTCATATAGAAACAGGTGTTCACAAAAGACGCATCCGCGATTTTTTAACAATGGAAAAATTAGAAATGCGTGGTGTCATTAAATATTTACATAAAAAAGGTTTATCGGGACAAGAAATTCATAATGATATGGTGAATGTGTTAGGTGAAAGTGCTCCTTTATATGCAACAGTAAAAAATTGGGTTGCTGAATTTAAACGTGGTCGTACAAGCATTGAAGATGAACCACGTAGTGAACGTCCAAAAACAGCAACAACAACAGAAATTGTAGCCAAAGTGCATGATATGGTATTAAATGATCGACGAATAAAAGTGCGTGAAATAACTAATATCATGGGCATCTCAAATGATCGAGTTCATTTAATTTTGCATGAAGAACTACAGATGAAAAAGCTTTCTGCAAGATGGGTGCCGCATTTGTTAACAGTCGACCAAAAACGCATAAGAATGAACATTTCTCAAGCTTGTTTGGATCGTTTTAAGCGAAATAAAATGGATTTTAAGCGTCGTTTTATAACTGTTGATGAGACATGGATCCACCACTATACTCCAGAAACAAAAGAACAATCCAAACAATGGACTGAAGCTGGAGGAAGTGCCCCAAAGAAGGCAAAAACAATTCAATCGACTGGTAAGGTTATGGCAACGGTTTTTTGGGACTTCAAAGGTATTTTATTGATTGACTATCTGCAAAAGGGTAAAACAATAAATTCAGAGTACTATTGCAACCTTTTGGATCAATTAAATGTACAAATTCGAGAAAAACGTCCTGGCTTACAACACAAAAAAATAATTTTTCATCAAGACAACGCACCAGCGCACAAGATTGTTTTAACAATGGCTAAAATCAACGAATTAAAGTACGAGTTGCTTGACCACCCACCTTATTCTCCTGATTTGGCTCGCAGTGACTTTTACCTGTTCCCAAATTTAAAAAAATTCCTTGCTGGCAAGCGTTTTACCTCAAATGAAGATGCAATTACAGTTGTAAACCACTATTTAGAAGACCTTGAGGAAAACTATTTTAATCAAGGGATAGAATTGCTAGAAAAGCGTTGGACTAAGTGTATTGAAGTTTCAGGAGATTATATTGAAAAATAAAAATATTTTTGAAAAACTAACTATTTTCTTTCATTGGTAGGTTAGAAGTTTCCGAACCGCCCTCGTATAGGCGTGAGCACACTGGATACGCTCATGTCTGTTCAAATTAGATATGTATGGTTTTTACGGGCAACCCTACAATGATATCCTGCTTTCCGTAAAATTTATCTGCCTGTTTCTGCACAAACTTTCTTATTAAAGGACTGACGAACGTGTTCAATAACATTTTTTGAAGTAAAACGGGGATTACTCTGTGTCATATTAAATATTTTGCGTTCTTCTTCTACAGGTACAATTTTTGGGCGTCCGGATCGTGGAGTAGAAGCTAATATCTCTATATTTTTTATATTGTATATGACGCATTGGACGGACGAATATGTTCTCTCAATATTTTTACCAATTTTTAGGAAGCTATTGCCTTCCTCCTGCATTTTTTAATTATTTTTCTTTCCGAAAAGCTGACTTCTTTACTTTTGGCTTCCATATTCGAAAATCTATATTTACTTGTAAATAAAATGTACCTCTAATCTCATCAAACGATTATTTAAACTATGAAATATAAAAATAAAGCTAAAATGTATCCAAAAAATCTTAAAAAGTAACGACATTGTTAACATAAACAATGTGAACAGACTTAATGCTGCATAGATTTACGTATTGTTAAACTGAAATCCCGTTATAGGAAAACCGAAGAGATGAATGTAGTTTTTTTTTGGTTTTTATTAGCTATAGCTTAAAAGTAGAAAATACATAAAAAAAACTTTTGTGTTAGGTACATTTCTGTATGTTATATTTAAGTCCGTAAAAAATATTTAATGTGAACGCAGACTTTATGGGCTCTGTGTATATAAAAATGAAATGACTCATATATGTTATATTTTCTTTGTACTGAAAATTTTGTATTTTAATTTTTAATTCTATATGAAATAATAATCATTAGTAAAAAACTTCCGAGCAAAGCTAGTTTTCAATATTTTTGAGTGGCTGTACATAGTTTAAAACGAAATGTTTTTAATTATGTAATATTAACAATTCGTCTTTTAATCTTTCGTTTTTCAGTAGGTACTAGGTCAATTTATTTTTTATAAAAATATTTTTAAATAATAATTTTTAAATATTTTAATATGTTAAACTTAAATATTTTTGTTTCACAGTATTTAACACAGCAATTAACAAATTATATACACTTTCGATATTTTGATAAACTTTTTTGATCTTCTTCACGGATTTTTTTAATTATGCATTAATGAAATGAGTATGCATATACTGTGAGCGTCAAAAGAAAGTAAACAGTTATTTCATCTGTATAAAAGGTTTTGTTACAGTAATTAATAAAAATTAAAAACTTTAATTGTAGTTTAAGAGGCTTATATAATAAGAATTTAATTCTGTATAAACAGTAAATGAGAGAAAATAATTACAAAAATAATTCACTTTATCTTAAAATACTGATGATTTTTACGTGTCAAAAAAAAATAAACAGAACCCATAACACCAGATAATTAGATCCATAAGCTAAATTACTGTCAACTTTTAATATTTGTTTTGTTTTTCATTTCCATTCAGCAATACATTTAAACTTCTAGGCATTGATTCGGCAAGGTTTTTCGTTATATTTTGGAAACTCTTAGGGTTCACGGATTTCTAGTGGAGTGGATAATTATTATGCTTAAAAGCAGAATTATCAACTCAGGTATGGGAAGAGAACGCCTGAGGAGATTAGTGACAAGAGGTACACCACAGGGAGGAGTTTTGTCACCTCTATTGTGGTTGTTGGCGATGAACGCAATTCTTATACGTTTTGATAGGAGCGGACGGAAGATAGTTGCATATGCGGATGACGTGGTTTTACTGGTAACGGGAAAGTTTCTGCCTGTTATCAGTGAAATCATGCAGTCGGCGTTGGGCGATCTGTCCTCCTGGGCTAGCAGCAAAGGACTAGGAGTCAACCCAGAGAAAACTGAGCTAGTCCTCTTCACCAGGAGATACAAAATAGAAAGTTTTGTATTACCCAGGATCGGAGGGGGTGGAGCTGAGACTAGCAGAGGGGGCTAAATACCTGGGTGTTTACCTAGATAGCAAGCTCTCTTGGAAAATGAACACGCAGGAAAGGCTAAGGAAAGGACTCAATGCCTACTACTCATGCAGGAACTCCATAGGAAGGAACTGGGGTCTGCAACCGAAGGTGGTAAATTGGATTTACACATCGGTTGTCAGGCCGGTTATCTCCTACGGTTGTGTGGTATGGTGGGAGGCATTGAAGAAGGAAAGTCACAGGAGATTGTTAGCTAAGGTTCAGAGATGTGCCTCGATGGGCATCACAGGTGCTCAGAGGAGCACACCTCAGGCTGCCTTGGACGTCATTCTTCATATACTTCCTATAGAGGATTTTGTGGTGGGGACGGCGGCTAGAAGTCTCCTTAGACTTGTAGAAACAGGTTTGGTGAGGACAGGAATATCAGGTCACACATCGATCTTAAATAGGATCGGTTTTGGTGATCAGGAATCCGTAACCCCAGGGTTTACGGACTATAAGGTCGCTGAGATCGATTTTGGTAAGACACCCTTAATGGTAATTCCGGATAGGGACCATTGGGTCAATTCCGATAGGCTGTATGAGGGTAGGGCAGTCTTTACAGACGGGTCAAAAATGGGGGAAGGCACAGGCGCTGGTGTCTATATCTTGGGAACGAACATTCGTAGTTCTTTTAGACTGCCGAATGAATGCAGTGTTTTCCAGGCTGAGATCTTGGCGATCCTCAGGGCCACGGAGCTGGTGGCCGGAAATGTGGCTGAAGGTGAAAAGGTAACCTTCTACGTCGACAGCCAGGCAGCGCTAAAAGCTTTGAAAGGACACAATGTCAAATCGAAGCTTGTTAGTGACTGTAGGAAAGCCCTCAACTTGCTTATGGATAAATATAGTGTCAGACTATGTTGGGTTCCAGGCCACAGCAGTGTTGAGGGAAATGAAATTGCCGATGAGCTGGCAAGAATAGGATCAGCGTTAGACGAGGGAATGTCTGACAGATCGGTGAAATCACCGATAGGTCATTACTATAAGGAACTCAGTAATTGGGTGGAAAGCAGGACCAACAGTTCATGGCGTAGTAGGGAGGATTGTAGGGTCTCGAGGGGTTTTTGGCCAAAACTAGACTCAGGAAGATCTAAACTACTACTGGACATGAATAGGAAGGCGATGCGAATCATGATAGGCGCGTTGACAGGTCACTGCTCGGTTAGAGCAAGAACCAGCAAGTGGGAAATTGGTACTCCAGATTTTTGTAGGATGTGCGGGGATGAAGAGGAACCAGAAACCATTGAACATATTATCTGTCACTGCCCGAAGCTGCAACGTCATAGGCTTAGATGGCTGAGCAGACGTTTCCATGAAAGCATCACTGATGTCGGGAAGTGTAAACTAGAGGACATCAGGGGCTTCATCATGGGGATTCGGTGGCTTAATGACGGATAATAGAGTTTCTTCTGGCCAAAAATGGGAGGGGTAAATATTACCAGTAATGGGCAATAGAAGGGAGTCACAATGGACCCAGTTGGGTCTCCGAGTGGAGGTTCGGTAGGCACCACCCTTCCTAACCTAACCTAACCTAGGACATGTTCTGTATTAACAGTAATGAATTCTGGGGGGTTATTATGTTATTAAGATTGCAATTCGAACACATTTCCGTTCGATTCGGATTACATAATAACCCCCCTGGAATGAAAAATTATACATACTGTTCATTACCTTCTGCTTTACTATTCATTAACTTTTCCCATTAGGGTTATTCTGTGGAAATTATGCTAAACAAATAAATCACTGTTGTAACTACTTTTATGTTATCAATCTTTATGTATGTATGTATATTATTAACATAAGTAGATAATGTATTGTAAATATTTTCATCACATACATTTCTGTTCAACTACTTGAACAATGTTTTATATTACTCTTATTTTGATAATGAAAAGATTTATTTAAATTTTAAACACTTATGTATGTATGTATGTATGTATGTACATTAGGGTTGCCGTTATTTTTTTTTTATTTCTTTTACTCTCAACCCTCAAATCGGTTCAGTTTCATAGCGATAACTTGTGTTTTTGGGGGGTGCGCGCGACCCACAAAGTTGGCCTTTAAGACTATTTTCAATGTAATTTGTTTGCATATGAATAACTTAAAAAAAAAATTTTACAAGAAAATAATGTATGGCAATATTTTAGCTCTTCTAGTCTACAACATTAGTCTCAAATAAAATTTTTTGCTAAAATTAATATTTTAGGAAATAATGAAGAAAATAACCAAAAATTATATGTACCAAAATTGCATATGGGCAATTCCATATCAGCGTACGTGACATTTGCACGCCTACAAAGTGGAATAGATTCTGAAAAAATAGAGGTAACTCAAAAACATTTTGTTGTTACGTTCCATTCAGGGCGTACTATATGCGAAAAAAAATTATTACATTTAGAACCCTGTTGTCCAAAATATCAAGGGAAATAAGGGCATAGCGTACGTGACATAAAACGGAACTGATATCAAGGTGCATGTAAAAGTATACGAAAATCTGCGAATTGTGAAGTTTTTTTTCTTGTTTTAAATTTCTTACACGAACCCAACTATTTTACCTTTATTATCAGTAATTTTGAAATAAAAAAGACTTTTGGCTGATTTTATAAGGAATGAAGTTTAATAGCGTACGTGACATAGCGTACGTGACAGATTTTTCTCTTATAATATTTTTAAGTAAAAAATTTTTTTTTTAATCTGTGGAAATAAATAATAATGGCTTGAGTCGAAATTTCGTGTTTTGAGATATTATGGGTTTGGTCTAAAATAAATTGTGTTTGGTTTTTATATAAAATTTTTAGATACCGAAAAAATGCACATTTATTTATAACAAAACTGTTAATTTTATAAAAAAAGAAACGATTTTATTAGTTATTATTCGTTGTTTTTTAGTTAAGATGTTATGAAAAAATCCATTGAAATCCTGAATAAGATAATTTTTTAAAAGCTTACCCCCCGTTGTCACATGCCAGTAATTACTTGCAAGTAGTGTATATATATTACTAACGAAAATCAGGAGAAATGTAAAACACCCAAATAATTTTCGAGTGGCTACACAGCACAGTACAAGTTCATTTTTAAAATGTCGTCAGCAAGTAAAGTTCTAGCAGAATTGGAGTTAGTGCAGTGTTGCCAAGTATTCAATATTTTACTTTAATTGATTGTGAATATATTTCTTTCATTAAAACATGAAATTTATGATCAAACTTAGCTGTAAAAATAGCCTTTGTGTAATTTCTCAATATCATTTTTATATATACAAAAAATTAGCTATAATATTAACCAAATTAATGAAATAACTCGTTACTCGGCAACACTGTTTTTCGTTTTGTCACTTTACTTGCGACAAATGTAAAAATTTACTTGCTACAAAATTTCATTGCAAGCTGACTCGCAAGTGGCAAAAGTATGGCAGTGTTAGTAAAAAAATGTGAGTGTATTGAGTTTTTTTCACTTGCACTTGCATGTGACAACGGAGGGTTATGTGCTGGTATGAAAATCACTCAAAAAGATGAGTGCTTTCCATACAAATTTTATACTCAAGTCGACCGTCTGCGTTGTAGAAACAGGGAGTTAGTTAAATATAACTCCCTGTTTCTACAACCCAGACGGTCGACTTGAGTATAAAATTTACATGGAAAGCACTCATTTTCTTGAGTGACTTTCATACAAATTTTCTAGACGAGTCGTTATTATTGAGTTATTGAACTCAAGTGTATACAAGTTTTGATGCTCAAATATTTTAATATTGATGTAGCTACCTTACAAAAATTAAGTTGAGTTAAGATGTTATGGCTTATGTATTATTTTCCAAGAAGACTTAAGTTAAAATATAAATGGGTATAGTTTAAATGATAGATCTTGAAGAAGAGAATAAGAATATGTAATAAAATGAAAAAGCACTTATGTCAACTTAAGCCATTATTATATATTGCCACAGAAATTTATGCATACAAAAACTTAAAAACAAAACAAAAATATGTATTCAGTGAAAATAGCAATAAAACAAGAAAGAGTCAACTTCATTTCTTACTACATACTGTTTACTTGGGCGCTGAGTTTTCGCCGCCATCTTATACAGCAGTGTTAACCAAGCCCCGAAGGCTATGGAGTGGTTATCACTGTTATACAGGCATGTTTTGGAAATCACAAGTTTTCAAATCACTTGTGATTTTAAAATCACAATTGTGATTTGATGGTGTTCTGAATATCACAAAAGTTTTAAATTTTCTGTGTGATTTTACCCTTTAAAAATAGAAGAAAACAGCTCACGTTTTGTTTTGTAAATGCAATATCACAAATGTAAATCACAAAGCAAATAACAACATTTCTGCAAAATTAAGAGTTTTAAATTTTTTCATAATTTCATAAATTCTTTCGTAGAAAATTGCTCATTTTACTATAAAAATCAATAAAGAAGGTATTAAGCTATTCATTTAATTAATCTATTGAGAATTTCAAAATAAAGTGATTGAAAAAATAACCAGGTGATTTCAAATCGGCAGGTATTTAGGTGACCGATTTAAAATCACAAAAATTCAAAAAGTTATGTGTGCAGAACACCTTTCTTGTATTTTCAATTCACTTTCACTAAAAGTGATTTTCAGAACATGCCTGATAATTATCAAGTTAACGCTGATACATTTAATTGCAATTTTAATACTTACAATAGCGTACGTGACAAACTTTAAATGCTTATAAAATTTTTATTACACTAAATTGAGCAAAAATTTTGAACAATATTTATTTGCGACAATTATCCTGCTTTGAACTTTTATTTTGAAACAGTTGCGACTGGTCAAATTCAAATGATATAGACAAATACGGGTTTTGCACCGCGTACGTGACATTAGAATAGCATCCAAAGCAAACCAAAAAAATACCGCTTATCGAAATCTAAATTTTCTCTTTCCTCATGGATCTTGTTCATTGTTGTTGTAACATTAATTTTAAAGTATAATTGTAATGTTACAAATACCTGAATCGAGTCGCTAGTTAAGAAAAAATACGTGATTGCAATTTCTTAACATTAATCAAAGATATGGTCAGTTTAAACTGCTATTTTTGCTCTTGAAAAATTTTTATAAGCTACTAATACCTCTGCATAGTAAAATTTGAGTGATTTTTTCCTCTTTGACATATTTTAAAAAAAATTTCAAGGTTTTCTAATTTTTCAGTTGTGGTTGTCATTTTCATGGAAATGCCCATATGTATATGTACATATGTATATGGAAATTATTTTACTAAGCATTTACAATAAGAGCTTATATCTATTAAATTATTTCATACATACATATATTAGCTATAGTAATAAAAAAACTAAAAAAATACATTGAAGAGGGCCGGGGCACACCCTAAAACATAACTTATCGCTATGAAATTTTTTTGTATTTATTTTACATAAATCTGAACTGATTTGGGGGGTGAGAGTAAAAGAAATCAACAAAAAAAAAAATTATCCATACCATTAACGGCAACTCTAATGTACATAAATATGTGCGATAAGAAGAGTTATTCTGTGGAAATTATGCTAAACAAATACAACAATGTTGTAACTACTTTTATGTTATCAATATTTATGTATGTATGTATGTATATTAACATAAGTAAATAATGTATTCTAAATATTTTCATCACATACATACATAGATTGCTGTTCAACTACTTGAACAGACAACATTGTTCAAGTAGTCTTATATTGATAATGAAAAGATTTATGTGTACATTTTCGAAATTATAACCCTAGATCGTAGGGATGCCAATCGGGATCGATTTTTGGAAATCCCGGGATTCGGGATTTATAAGTCCCGATCCCGAAAATCCCGGGATATTCGGGATCGCGGGATTTTCGGGATCCCGGGATTTTTCGGGATTCCGGGATTTTCGAGATTTCGGGATCTAAAATTTGTTGGTAAAATAAATCATTTTTTTTAAATAAATATTACTTTAATAACAAATTTTATGCATTTTAAAAGTTTGTATGTTGATAATATATCATTAAACATTTGTCTTTAAAGTTAACAATATTTTAATACTAGTATGAAATAAAAATCGAAAGAATTTTTGTCATCTATTTTTAAGTTGATGTTAGAGAATTTATACTGAAAACAATAACTAAATATGAAAACTTGTTTTTGCTTTCAATATAAATGTTTTTCTATAATCTAAATCAAAACGAATGTACATATCTGTGGACTTTTAGCACTATCGCTTAAGTTGATTTACGAAAATTTTAGATGCAACATTATTGTTTTTTTAAATATATCTATTAACTTTTTTTTTATTGCGATTGACCAACCAGTAGCCATTACGGTTGTTACATATACCAGGCATTGCCTATTTTTTTAATCGATTTCGTCACTACTATTACAACGATAATAAAGCTGAACATGTCGAAAAATTAAAAGAAATGTATACACAATTCTAATCAAATTCTATAAATTACGTCTAATGATCACATTTTTGTAGGCACATACATTAACCGCCGTATTCATAAAAAAAATTTAGGTTTATTACAAGTTTATTTGACAAATTTCCCACAGAAATACGTCAAATAAGCGCTTAATAAGCCTAAAATATTTTTTATGAATATGCCACTAAAAGTTTGAACAGTATTTTTGTTCTACTGAAAAATTTTAAATTCATACATAAGTTGTTTTCTGCAAGTTCAACAGATACATATGTAGTCCTAAGTTCGCTAAGAGGAGTATGGTTTATTAGTGTGCTGTCCTTCTACTCTGCAACTCGAATAAAACTATAATTGAGTCGAACTCATTCAGTCGGTCGTTTTTGACACAAACCTTTGATCAAACCCATGTAATTTAAATAGGTCATAGGTTTGTGTTAAAAACGACCTAAACGGTCTAACGAAAATAATTTTGAACTGCAATGTAAAAAAACATACATTCACACTAGAGCAATTTTTTAGACAAAATAGTACGCATTATTCTGTAAATATTTCTCGCTTTTACGTCAACCCGACTTTTTATTTTCTACTTAAATTGTAAGGAGCTGTCAATAGTACTCAATTGTTACCGAAAAGTGGATAAGGGTTGAAGAGTCGATATACAGAGTTATACACTGCAATTATGAATAAATTTCCGCAAGAAATGTCTCCCTTTTCCATAACTCTTTTTTGTTTTCCCTATTATTTGCTACTGTTTAAAATTATTCCCCGGGCAAAATTTCTCATGGCATTTTATTCATAATTGGCCTTATAATATAGAATAACCCGCAATAAATTTGTCAAACTTATTGAATTTTCCAAATGTTATTTTCCTTCCAAAGCTCATATGCTTCTTTTCGTTTTCAAAATAATTCTTAGTTGTATATTGTATCACCTTTGATGAAAATAACCGTGAGAAAGTAGTTAATTTATTTTGCACTTGTTGTTAATTTATAAGAAATATGCCACGAATAGTCATTAAATTGTTAAAACTGCACGTATAAAATTGTATGGGACTTTTAAATATTATAAAAAAATACCATAAAATCAACGAAAATTTTAATATATTAAGTTTTTTATATAAAAATTGCTAAGGAATCCCGAAAAAGAAATCCCGGGATTGAATCTTATAGATCCCGGGATTCGGGATTTGCCAAATCCCGAAAATCCCGGGATTTCCGGGATCGGGATTTCCCGTTTGGCATCCCTACTAGATCGGTATACATTCGTCGAAATGACGAACACTATTTTAATTTTTATGTTATTTCTTGTCTCTTTACACGTAACGCTAAGAGTTGCCCTGTAGCTCTTGCCGATAGTCTGATCTCGTTTTTGTGTGGACATTCATTGCTGTTCGATGCTCAAGTTAGGTTTTGCATTAAATTTTTGCAAGTTTCTTCGTCGCTTCAACGATGTTTAACATTAACGTAAGTATTTTCATAAGACATTTTTTGTTTGTTGCAGTGTTACCAAAATATATATTCAAAATTACACCTCGTAGGAGCCAAAATTACCCGATTTCAAAGGAATTACACCCAATATTAAAATAAATATTTAACACATTTCAAAAGCAAAGAAACTCGTATTTTTTCACAAAACTGTTAACAAGTAAAACTCGTATTTTTTTCACAAGAGTGTTAACAAGTGAAAAGAAAATCGAAAACGAAAAAATCTAAAAGTTTGAAGTGTCAATTTCCAAATAGTGTTCTTCTAAATTCGGATGCTCGAACACATACTATTAATTTGTATTTTATAAATTTCAACTTAAGCAGGCGTAGTATGTGTTTTAACATCCGAACTCACAAGAAAACATGTGAAAACGATGGGAAAGCCAGAACACAAACGATTTATTATATAAAACAAACGAACTTCAAATTACCCGTAAATTACACCTGAGAGCAATTACCCACGCGCTACACTTGTACATAAAAATTACACCTGATTCGGGTAATTACCCGCGATTCGGCAACACTGGTTTGTTGTTAAAATTTTGCAGCAAATTCTCCATATGACAACTAAACATCTTCTTTATCATATTTTCAAAAATAAAAACCCCTTTACCTCGTCGAGAATGTGGAAAAAACTGCATTGTGAAAAGACACAATTTTTATATTGCAAATTAATTTAAGAAATAACCAGAAATATAAAAAAATTATAGAACTAAGCTTTTTCCATATGAAAAACGTCTTACCGACAATTTTGGGCAAAAAAAAGCATACGTGGCGAGCATTGAATTGAACCTGGCATTTTCATGTGCAAATTTATTGCAAAATTAGTTACCTTATTTGTTTTTAATTTGTTTAGGGTACTTGTTTAAAGAAAAAAAAATATGCAGTTTTTAAAAGAAAAATTTAAAAATGTTGAATTCAAGTTCATTTTATTAACAATACCTGTGAAGCAAAGCCAAATTTTATGTTAATTTTTATTTACAAAAAAGTATACTTATTAGATAAAAAATTTACTAAAATAGTTGTAATTCATATTTGAACCAGTTAAGATAACAAACTAAATTTTCCTTTATTTTGGCATTAAATTGTCATAGTAAATTTAAGTATACAAATCTAGGGTTGATACAATTACAATAACAAACAAGTGAGGAACATTTTAAAATTTAGAACCCTAGGCATAAACCAATTAGTGCTGTTAACACACCCCTGTTGTTCTTTCATCTAAATTTTGGATTATTCTATTTTTTTGAGAGAATCCCTTTTTATACCTCTTCCATCCAAATGTAATTGCGATAAAAAAAATAATGCTTCCAATGAAATGATTTTTGGACTTTGCACATTTTTCAAAATACATGGTAAAAGTACAGAAAAAATACTGGGTCCCAGTAAAAAAAATTGGAAGTCATTCTAAAGGAACTACATTTTCATTGCTTCCAAAAAATCGATATTTTTAATTTGCCGATAGTTAGCAGAAAATCAAGTATAAGTTTATTTTACTCATACAAAACCTTGTAATTCCTTTATAGTTTTAGAAATTACTCACCAGAATTTAAAAAAAATCGATTTTTTTTAAGAAACTTATGAACTAATTTTGGTCTAAAATTTTGAAGTTATTTGCTTAAATTTACACGAAAATACTGTTTCGCGTTTAATTTCCTATAAAAAGAAACTAATTGTTAAAATAGGTAACTATTAACCATTTTTCCTAGATGAAAATATTATCAAAGAACACAAAAAAGTACATTTTTCTTAAAATCGCTTCCAATTCGGTGACAAGGCATCGAAAAAGAGAACTTCTTGCAATGACAACCCTATGTAAAAATCATTACATCGGATCGAAATTTGCACTACTTCCAGATCGCAAACTCTACATTTTCATGACTTTTTTGGAGTGTCTTTTTTTACTGGGGTATAAATCCTTCCTTTACTTGTCTTGAAGAATGTCTAATAGTAGAGAGTCGCAACAGTTTGGCTACTTAGAAAAAATTATTGGAAAAAGTCTTCTGGAGGACGTGTCTGTAGAAATTACAACTTAAAAAATCATTTGATATACGTAATTTAAACACGATGCACATACATACATACATACATACGTGTGTTTAGAGAATTATTTTATATTATATTTGTAAATGCTAATCTTCAACTTAATCACTCTCTAAACATTCTTCACTGGCATACACAAAACAATTGCTTAATCACGATCTATACGAATACGAATTCGAAAAGTTAGTTTTTTGTGGGTAAATTACGTCTCGTAAATGTATTTTCGCCAGGGATCGCAAATAACGATTATTTTCCAAATTTAAAGTAAAAAAATCACAATAATAGAGAAGTGCTACATGCACAAGGAATATACCAAGATACTTCATGTTACATGGACTACCGATAGATGCAATGATTTTTATTTTTTTGATTTTTATTTATTCCTCACAAAATAACTCTTATTTTGTGACTTTTATTTATTCCTCAGAAAATAACAGTTATTTATTGATTTTTATTTATCCCTCACAAAATAAGAGTTATTTTGTGACTTTTATTTATTCCTCACAAAATAACAGTTAATTTTTGATTTTTATTTTTTTGCTCAAAAAAATTTTAACTTTTAAAATTAATAAATAATAAAAAAGTAAATTTAATTTAACATATAAGAGTTTTTTTTAAAGACTCTGGCGATAAATTCAATTTTAAATCGGTTAATATTCATTTTAACGCAAAAATTACGCTTTCTACATTTTAAAAGTTAAGCAAAAAAATAAAAATCAAACAGTAATTGTTATTTTGTGAGGAATAAATAAAAGTCACAAAATAACTCTTATTTTGTGAGGGATAAATAAAAATCAAGAAATAACTGTTATTTTCTGAGGAATAAATAAAAGTCACAAAATAAGAGTTATTTTGTGAGGGATAAATAAAAATCAAGAAATAATGATTAAAAAGTGATTTTTAAAATAAAAATTATAACCGTTACGGTCCCTGATTTTCGCTCTTATCAGTAGACTTCGTATTCATATAACCTCGTGGTTATATAAAAAAATAAAAATAAAAGTATTTCATGAAAATTTTACTTTTCATTTTGTCTTTTGAAATACATTCAATGACAACCAAAGGTTTTCTAAATATATAAAATTAGAAAAACAAAATATTATTCCCCTTTACCGGCCTTATCGGGAATAAAATGCGAACTGAACACGTAAAATGTTGTTTTTTTTTTCATTCAAAATACCAAAGTTCCTTGTGCATAAACTATTCGCATTTTATTTCCGATCAGACCATTGTTTGTAGTTTTTCAAAAAAGTTTTTTAGCTTACTTTGTTGATATTTTTATAACTCTAAATTTTATAAACATTGTAGTTTTGTAAGCTTTTGTGTGATTTGTCGTTACAGTCTCTATACTGATAAGTTGGCCAAGCACTAACGAAATGCATGTAAGCAAACTTTACGAATTTTTTATTTCGTTATAGGTATATTAAATTTTACGAATATCTATATATAAATAGGCAAGTGAAAAAAGTTAAGAACCATTTTAACTGACTTAAACTCAACGTATTCGCTTGATTTTTTTTTTTTGTTAGATAGATTGACAATAGGAACAGTGGAGAATGTATTTTTTCTTCTACATTTTTGTGTCTAAGATAGTTAAAAACAGTTAAGAATATTAGCCAATCATAAAGCCATGATTTCTCTTTCTCTCTTAATTTGCTAAAAAAAAATTACAACAATTTGGCTTGGCAACTCCATAAACACTCAGAAGGAAAAACGTATTTTATTTGTTCATTCTATTCTTATTTCCATCTTTCGATGTACTTAAACGATTATTGCTGAAACTAATAAAATTTGGATATTTAAATAACGAGTGGTACTGTATTATTTTTCTTTAGGTGCTTAAAAATAATATATTTTTTCAAATTATTAATAACTTTGATTAAATTCACCTACAGCACAAAGTAAGTTTTTTATTTTTGGTTTATTTTGTGTGCGTTTTGTTTTTGTTCATTGTTTTCATTATTTTTCTGTGCTTTAAATTACTGAACATACTGGAATGTTGGAATATGATGGAATGTTTATATTATTAGGCTAGCATATTCGTACATACATATGGGGTCTTTCTCAAAGAATAGGGAATAGAAACTTTTTTTGTAACAAACGTTTTAATGGGGAGTCTAAAACTTTAGAGAAAAAGCGTTCAATGAAAAAATAAACGAATATTTTTGTTTTGGGCAATAATAATGAATATGAAGTGAAAACACTAGGAGCAAATATCTAATTACTTTTAGTTCAAAAAGTGAACAACTTTTTTTAAATAGTTTGCTTAAAATCTATTCTTATTTATGCCGATAAATGAAATTTTAAATTCGTATTTAGTAGTTAAGAAAGTGGTTTAAGAGAGTGGTTTACCTTGGAGTCTATACATATGTATATTTGAATATAGTTTTTAAATTGTGTTTTAAATTCATCAAACTTTAAATATTTTCATTCTATTCTCCACCTCTGTGCGTTAATAACGAACATCTTCATCCGTTGTAGTGATCAGTCTTTGTTGGGACTCTTGAATCAGATTAAAATTCTCACTCACTAGCCTACCATGACGCACCATAAACTGCAATTTTTACTTATTCTGCAATTTTTACTTATTCTGACTGAAAAATATGAAAATAAATAATATTCTTTATTTATTTATTAATATTGATATTATATATAAATACCATAACAATATAAGAGGGGTAGAAGCACTAGCTACTAACGCCATCGGCTAAGAAAATAAATAATAAATTCTTGTATTATAATAATAACTACACTAGTGGCAAAAACTAAAGCAACTGAGCTGGTATTATTAAAATTCTATGGACTTATTGTAAAAAAAATTTAAATAGCTTTAGACTAAAAACTAAAGCAACTCACATTAACTTATTAAAATTTTTAAATCTATTTTAATAATTAATAGCATATCCATTATTTTTCAAAACAGCAGCGCCTCTTCTGAGCATTGAGGTGATTAATTGATCAATTTCGCTTTTAGAAATGCTTTCTTGGGCTTCTTTTCTTTCTAGGAAAAAATTTCGGCTATTCGACCCTTAGTCCCGTTTTATCTTTCTGTCGACCATATCCCACAAGTTCTCTATAGGGTTTAAATCAGGTGATTGTTCTGGCCACTTAAGTAAATTAATATTTTGATCTTGAATCCAGGACTTAACAAGTTGTGAAGTATGCTTTGGATTGTTATTGTGCTGAAAGATCCATCCAGCAGGCGTTTTATCTCTTGGAAACGGAAACATGACAGTTTCTAAAATGTTTTTGTAGAGGTAGCGGTTACCGTTAGACCGTTACCTATACGAAAACATTTCAGAAACTGTCATGTTTCCCTTTTGCAAAAAATAAAATGCCAGTCCAATCAGCTGATTTAAACCCTATAGAGAACTAGAGGGATATGGTCGACAGAAAGATAAAGCGGGACCATGGGTCGAAGAAACGAAGGGCCTAATTTTGTAAAACACAACGCCAAAAGTTGAAAAATTTTGTATGGAAAAAATTTAAATTACGTTTTACAAAATTAGGCCCGAAATTTTTCCCTAGAAAGAAAAGAAGCCCCGGAAAGCATTTCTAAAAGCGAAATTGACAGGTTAATCACCTCAATGCCCAGAAAATGCGCTACTGAAAGATAATGCATATGTCATTAATTATTAAAATAGATTTAAAAATTTTCATAAGTTGATGTGAGTTGCTTTAGTTTCTGCCATGCACATATGAATTTGTTTTTATTTTAGTGTTATTTTTTTTTTCTAACTAAATTAAATTTAAAAAATTTGGTGGTAAAAGGTTAATATAGCGCTAAAAGTTTGTAATAGGAACTGCTAAACATATTTAAATACTTTTTTTTTAATACTGGTACGGAATTGTAATAATACTAGCTCAGTTGATTTAGTTTTCCCCACTAGTGTATATTATATTTAGGAAATGCTACTTCTCAGATACTCTTTACCAAATGAGCATCAATCGGCTTTAAATATTCAATCTCAAATAGTCAATCTCAATCTCGGCATTCTTTAGCAATTAGATACATAAGAATAGTAAATTAATAAAAATTAAAAAAAAAATTCCCGCTGGAAATTTGCGACCTAATCTGCCTCAGATTAATATCCTTGTCGCAATTGTGGAGTAGTAAGATGTTCAACGTTTAAAGTCCTTTGTCAACTCGGAAATGATAACGTCGATCTCCGGTTTTCCAATTGTTTTTCATGTCGATGGGCAAGTAAACTAAAAAATCAGCGCTTTGCCAATATTCACCCTTATTGGGAATAAGAGGTGAAAACTTTGTTAAAAAAATGGTGAAAAAACGAACAAAATAATGCACCAACTCAACAACTACACAAGATTACCGACCACAATTATAAGGAAAGGGAGCTCATTTTACATGAACTTTATTCCCAATAAAGATGGTTATGATTTTGTTTAGCAAAATATATTCCCAGTACTTCATTGAATGCACATTCCCAGGGAACAAAGCCGATCGGCTCAAAGCCGGCTTCAAGCCGCTGCCGATAAATATTGATCACCATGAGTCGCCGCCGACGGCTTGCATCGACTAAAATTTTCCGTCGATGACACCGGCTAAGCCGGTAGTTTTATATTAAAAAGTACAGTTATTTAGGCATTTCAACTTAAAAAAATAGCAGAAAGAAAATTTATATATTTTATTTTCTCAAAATATATAAATGATTAATAAAACGAGAAATGAGACATTTTTAGATTTAATTGAACTGTAGTGAATTTTAATCAGAAATAATTTCTTCATCAGGCTTGAGTTCAGTAATTTCAATTCTTATTGAATGAAATATTTTTATTAATTAATGTGAGTATCTAAAGAAGAGAAGAAAAATTAAACTAGACTTTATTAGCTGGGGGAAATACCGATATTTTTCTGTGCAGCCACGCACTTCATCAGCACCCATGTCTATCTACTGGGGTAGAGATTATTATTAACATCAGCTATTTAACTTAAATTTCTATGAAATGGAATATGAGAATTGATTGTGTATACAATTATTGATTTACCTTTGGCAAACACATTTGTAAGTACCACTATTCATTTTCTGTTTTTCCATTTTCTATTTAGGTTAGCACGAAGTTATAAAAATATAAATAAATATATATATATATATATATATATATAATTAAAAATATTTCATTCAATAAGAATTGAAATTACTGAACTCAAGCCTGATTAAGAAATTATTTCTGATTAAAACGAGAAATTTTAGCCGATTAAGCCGCCGCCGTTGTTTTTATTTCTTAGCCGACGTTTTTCGGCTTGAGTCGACTTTCAGCCGCCGCCGTAGATTATTTTGTTCAGCCGCCGCCGGTCGACAAACCAGGTCGGCTTCGTTCCCTGCACATGCCTTATGGCAGCACACGAATGGAAATCATGGTACAATTGTACTTTTTATGATACATTTTTGACTTCGTTGGTACCGTGGTACTACCGCGAGTTACTTGGTACAATTTAAAAATGCCAATTTTTCACTATATGGTAACATTAATTTTGCCTATGTTGTCTTAAATTTTTTTGTGTTTTATTTTAGACTGTCAGCTTCTCTGATTTTGTTGCAATGCTGTTGTCATGTACCAAGTGGTGTCAACTCTGCAAAAAAAATTCTGTCTAGTCTTTAACTGTAACCGTTAACTTTGTTAACTACATATCGCTCCTCTACTTCAATGGTGTGTTTTAGGTTTTATCGCGCATTTCTTATGCCCATAACTTAGATTTTACAGTGCATGAAAATAACAGGCCTGTTAAAATGCAAAATTTTGTAAAATAAACGATCTCTAACAAGTCTAATCTACGAATGTACCCTTATGAATGTAATATTTAATATTTTTTTATGTTAGTTTTTATACTTAATTTTTATACACATTTTTGTTCAGTTTCTGTTTTTTATTGTTTACTTCTTAATTTTTAAAAATTTTTTTTTACGTTTCCGTTCTTATTAATAAATATTAAAAAAAAAAAATGGTACCGTCATGGTCCAAAAAGTACATTTTGTTTTCACAGTTGGTACAAAATCCAAGAAGTCATTTTCCTTCCCTGTGGCAGCATTAATAAATAATTACTACAAGAGTTAAATTTAAAGAATTCATTCTCGTGTATACTATTAAAAGAAATTGTATCAACACTTCAACAAAATCTACAGACTATGAACATGCAAAATCGAGTCCAGCTTTTGACATTGAAAATATTAAAATGGACATTTAAGTCCTTGTTGTCGACATCAATTGATTAGTACTTTTAACCGAATCTTGCTATTTGCTAGTCCTTAGAGAATAGTAAAAATAGTTTTAATTTTGTTCTCTAAGGCCCAAATTCACTGTCATTATTTAACTAATAGCAATAATTTAACCAATAATATTTGATTCATAGCTCTTTGTTTACCATTAGTTAAATTTCATTGGTTAACAAATAGACAAGAACTGATTCATTGTAAACTTTATTAGCATTGCTGTTTTGTGAAAAATTTTAGACACATTTCACACATACGTTGTCGAACATATTCTTTGTATTTAGCTGTAACATATTCCATTTGTTTATTTTCTATTATATTTTGGTTTTCCCGATATCCCAATATCTTGCACGGTAAAGTTAGACGAGCGAGTACTGTTTTATCCATTTTTAAGAAATAATATAACAAATATAAACAAAAACCATATGCTATAGCAGAGCTGCCAATAGTGAAACTTAATAGCTTGATAGGGTCACCTTTTTTTGCTCATATGAAGAACTTTAGTTAAACAATACACTGCGAATATGAAGTATTAGTTAGTTAAACAATAGTTATCATTATAGTTTACTAATAATTAACTAATGACTGTAAATTTGGCCCTAACTCACTAAAATAAAAACTAAAATTTTTACGAAAAACCATTGGCACAAATTTCTATAAAAAATTTAATGGATTATTACAAACTAATATTTTTAGCCATTTATTTAAATTTCGTTTAAGATTTATGCATTTATTTATTTAATTTGTTTGAAAATATATTCGTATTCGTATTCGCCTGAATTTGGCTAATACGAATACTACATATACATCACTAGTATTTACGTATGTACTAAAGAGCTGTACAAAATGTATTGAAAGTTCTGTATTCTAAAGCACACTACTTCCAAGCCTTATATTTCAGTGTAAACATTATCAACAAAACAAGCATAACAAAACATGACTCTCACTGAAACAAAACAAGCACCATTCGAAAAGTTTCTCTCTATAGCTTTGTTAGTGCTTGTATGTTCAAACGAAGTAGAACATCAAAACAAAAACAGACAATAAAAAAAACGATAAATTACACCAAAAGCATCGAGTACACTAGAACCAACACAAAAAAGCGTAAAAATGTAAACAAGAGTGTTATTAACTAATACATACATACATACATTCGATTTTTTATGTTCATAAAAAATGCAAAAGTTTCTTTGTAAGTGTGTCTACGAGTTATTCAAACATGTTTTGAATGTTCCAAAATAGTTTTGATGTTCTACTTCATTTCTCTTCTACTTCAGCCTTGTTCTATTTTAACAATGTTTTGTTGTACTTGTGTTCTCTTCTTCAATGTTTTGATCGTGAAACAAAAGAAATATTTTCGGAAGCATGTGTTTTGCAATGAGCAAGTAATATATACACACTAATTGTAATTTCATGAAATGTTTTTAAGACATTTTTCTTGTGTTTGTGCAATTCTTTAGTATGTACATAAGTATGTGCCAAATATTTAATTAATAAAAAATAATAAAATGTATAATTTATTTAATCCAATGCAAATAACTATTGCGAATTTAGATACAATTTAAGGTTATTATTAAAAATAAATAATATAATTATGCATGTATGTATGTATTTACATTAGGCCGTGTCGATTTTTTTTGCAAAAATCGTATAGCAAAAACGTGCTCTACACGAAATTCTGAGAAATTCCCCGAAAAAACCACGTGTCTAAAATCAATCCATATACCGCGACTCTCGACATGAAAAATAATTTTTTTAAATTACAATTTTATTAAATAGAAAAATGTATGTACTGAAATCAATGCTACTAAATTTGAATCATTATTTTTCCCCCCACTTACGTACTCGCTGCTTTTAATTTTTTCGCGAGCTACCTTAGATTTATCATAATATTTGCTTCCCCATTTTCATTTATAAAGTCAATGGCGCGTAATCATAGTGAAAACAAAGTACACTAAGAAATTAAAACCAGTATTTTGTATGGTAGTTAATACTGCTTTTAATTTCTTAAAGTGTACTTTGTTTTGACTATGACTACGCGCCAATGTTTTTAAACAAGGCAGGTAGTAGCCAAACAAGAAGCAGCTAAGGAAGAGGAAATAAATTTTCATGTCGAGAGGCGCGGGTTTTATAGGGTTTGATTTAGACCATGGGTTTATTAGAATGATATGTAGATTTCATTTTTACTATACGATTTTTTAATTTTTTTCATCCACACAAATCGACTCGGCCTAATGTACATGTACATAGTGTCATTACTCAAAAAATTAGTTTTTTTTTAATTTTGTATTTTATCTTGTATAAAAATTTCATATAAATAGCTTGTACCATCACCTCCTGAGAAAAGAATATTTTTTCATATCTTTATTGAGCTGTATGCAAATTGAAAACGTAAAATGCGTTTTCTGCAAAACTGGGTTTTTTGAGTTGTGACACTATTGAAGTAAATGAGCGATATGTATTTCACTTACATTTATTAAATAAGAACAACAAACTAAGATTTGTCAATATATGTAAATTGTAGTAGCTTACACAGTGCTTGATACCAAATGTATGTGTAAATTTTGTAGAAGTTTAAACTGTTTAATGACACACGTGGTGTGATTGCCTGCTGAATGTTTATTTGCCAAGTGTCAAATGACAACTAAATACAAATAATTTATTCACAACCATAGAGAGAATGGAAATACATTCCAACTCAAAAATAGACAAAAAAAGAAAATAAAAATAAAACATGAAATGAATAAAAATAAAGAGTTTAATATTATTGTTTTTTTTTTATTAAAAGTTTTTTATAAGTATTTATATACAGTCCCTCACATAAATATTGGCACATCCATAACATCATACCTAAAAAGAACGGCAAGCGTCGCGTTAGCAGCAGGTTGCGCATTTTTATTACATTTAAATGGGAAAATATTACTTGATTGTACTGAAAATACGTACCCTGCTGCTAACGCGCCGATTGCCGCTCTTATGTAGGTATGAGGGATACTTTTCCTACACTGGTTAAACGAAAATAACTGTTTTATTTTTTAATTAAAATACACTGAACAGATCTTCTATAAAACATTTAGCAGAAAAAATCATAATTCTGTCACACAAATATATTGGCAAACCAGGTATCAATATCGTTTATTGTTGAATTTTCTTAGGTCTGGCAACGATTCTAACCCCCTTGTTCTGAACTTTGTGACAAAAAACAATATTATAACAAATGACAATTATTATAAGTTTAATATTTATTAACGCACTAATAATCCCAAATTATTGTTTTACTTCTTCAGAAAAATAATTTTTCATTAAAAATATGTACATTGAAATTGATTATTGAGGGGTTTAGCTGGATCCTATGCGCATTTCACTGTTGCTAATGCAGATCATCAGGGAACCTTTACCCAAAAATCTTAGAACAACTAGAGTTATTATGTTATAAACTTTTATTTAAGCAAATGAGAAGCTCAACAAATAACAAAGTTGAAACAAGAACTCAATAATCAACATGTTTTTTATTTTCTTACTTTACTACATTGGCTGACTTTTTTTCAGCTCGAATTGCAATTGCAAAAAGTATGTAAAGAAAATAAATGTAAATGGCCTTTCACACACGAGACTAGTTTTTATGCCGCACAATTTTTGTTCTTTTAAGAACACACGATACTAATTCATCCGACATAAAAATGTATACGCATACATAATGCGACCATCCGTTCCGCTTTCGGCGGGACAGTCCCGATTATCGGTTCATCGTCCCGGTGTCCCGGAAGAAAAATGAGAAATGGGAATTTGTCCCATAATATAATAGCATAATATACATGTTTGAAAATGTAAAAAATATAAAAATTTTTGTTCCGTACGTTATTATTGCGGTGTCCCGGTCTGTGTCCCCCTTTGAGTTACTAAAAATATGGTAACGTTACGCATACATAGCTTTGTGTGTATTAGTGTTTTTTATGCATTTGATATTTTCTGTCTTTTAAGTTGTGTGTGTATTGGTTTTGTGCTGGTGATGCGGGGTTGTAATGTTTTTTTTTTTATGAATTAAATTAGGCTACTGTTCGTAACGCTTTTTAAGCCAAATTACATGTGATAATTATTAATGAACAAATAACATCCAAGTTAGTTGTAAATATTCTGACAACAACACATAGTTGAACGGAACAGCCAGCATATATATGAGCAAATTGAAAAATGCAATGAATCAAACCAATTCACATATTCCATTTGCAATAAAGTTTCGTATATAAGGCAGACATCTACATCAACTGACACCACACACAGTGGACCAAAACACAGAAGAACGCTGATGAGGAAGGTTTAGTGGCCTTCGAAAACGGCTGGCTGTTCCGTTCAACTATGTGTTGTTGTCAGAATATTTACAACTAACTTGGATGTTATTTGTTCATTAATAATTATCACATGTAATTTGGCTTAAAAAGCGTTACGAACAGTAGCCTAATTCAATTCATAAGAATTTAAGAAACAAATACAGTTCGAAAAATAATAATTAGCTTAAAAATGTTTATTTATTATAATTTTGATTTTGTCACAGTGCTTAGAGTACGGGTGTAAAACAAAGAATTTTTGTACATACATACTACTCGTAACTATAAGTCATAATACGTCCGTTATTTCTGTGAACTGGACATTTTTCATATCAAAAAGTACCGTAGTACTCCCCCAAAAAACACATTTGGTACTCTCGCGGTCAACTTAGAAATTCAATTAGAAGACGCGCGTATGCATTTATTTTTGCCAGAAATTAAATTTCTTTTTCGACAAATGGTACTAAACTTTAATCAAAAAAATTTTTAAGATGGGAGATAACTAGCTTTGCCAAAATCACCCGGGGTATATCAGTTATATCTGCAGCGGGGAAAATATACTCATGAATACTCACTGAAAGACTGAAGAGCAAGTAGAACGTCAACTTGAAGAGGAACAATGCCGTTTTAGACAAAATCGTGTGACTCAAGATTTAATATTCACGATGAGACAAATTTCAGAAAAACCATTGAAACCATACGAAAACTCATTGCTGCTTTATAGACTTGCAGAAAGCTTTCGAAAAGGTAAGATGGCAACAAATATGGGAGGTGCTTTCGAATCGGAATATTGACAACATATTGATCAGACGAATTAAAAGCTTTTACGAAATGTGCCGAAATTATGGTAGTACCGGTAACACCACATTCGAAGAATCTACGACAACACAAGGTGTGCGACAAGTCCATATCTGTTTATAATACTGATGAATGACGCAATCAAATCTTGTAGGGATTCATTTATCCCAATGATGGTAGGAAATTAGAACATGTAACAAGTAAAAGTTTCAGTCTTAGCATACGAAGATGACGTGACCATTGTTTCAAAATCCGGGGAATCTCTCCAACAAAACATTAATATTTTTGTAAACGAAATGGCCAGAAGAGGCTTCCGGATAAACACAAGAAAAACAGAAACCATGATAGAAATTACAACTAGCGAAGACGGAAAGACAGGCAGGGATTTAAATAGCAGAATAGCCGTAACTGTCAATTTATACTTCGTCTTAAACAAAAATTTTATCGGTAATGCATTAAACACATTCACCACAGCAAGATATCGACTACCAAATATCAAGGATAGAATGCACATGTTTAAATGAGGATGATTATTTTGAACACAGCAAGACAACTGGGCGACTGGTTGTTCTCTATGCTGATTTTGTCGTTGTACTCCAATTAAACTAATTTCTATTTCTCTGGCTACAATGAGCAAATGCAGTGTTGCCAGTATAATACAAAATGGTGAGTGAATGATATCGTACAATTATTTCATAATATTTACCAGAAACAATATCCAAAAATTGGTGCAAAGAATAAATTGATTCATTATTGTACTTTTATGTGAAATAAGTACATTTTAAAACAGTAATTAATTTTTATAAATGCAAAATATATGAAAGTGGCAATACTGAACTATGTATTTTTACTTGAATATCAGCAGATGGTGCTGCTGCCGTCTCCAAAATAATTAAGTAGCTGGCTACGAGGCGACAAATGCTGCTAGCTGCATTTGAAGTCGTGTGTTCGTGTAGCCTGCTGTAGTGAATGTGTTTAATGCATAAAAGAGAAGTTTCAACGGGTACAAAACTTGCTGTACCTTGTCTTACATATGGCTACGAATAATGGGAGCTAACAACAAAAAACCAAAGAAGAATTCAGGCATCAGAAAAGAAATACTTAAGACATGTTTACCGGCAACAGCTTCAATACAGATCCGCTGGACAACAAAATCGAGCGTCATAAGCTGATATGGTTTGGATATGTGGCTTGAATGCCAGAGAGCCGCCTTCCGAAACGAGTATCAGAATCACGACCGAGCGGTACGAGAAGCAGAGGAAGAAGAAAAATTTTCGGGATTTAGTAAATCCCGATTCCCGGGATTTGTAAAATTCAATCTCGTTATTTCTTTTTCGGGATTTCTTAGCAATTTTTATAACTATAAAAAACCATTTATAAATTAAAATTTCCGTTGATTTTATGGTTTTTTATCGATATATATGTATGTATATAAAACAGGGTGTGTGTGTATGTATGTAACGTATGGACTCCAAAACGGCTGGGCCGATTTTGATTAAATTTTCAGGGAATCTTCAGAATATTCAGGCGGGTGACACTGTGAAGTCTGATTTTTGATTTTCGGTCTGCGGGCGGAGGGGCGTGGCAAAATACAATTTTCATATTGCACCACTAATGCCATATATATATATACTTATTTATTTTTTTGCGCGGAGGGGAGGGGTAGCGAGGCACACCGAGGCTAGTAGTATTTAAAAATCTCATACAATTTTATACTGGTACTTTTAACAATTTAATGACTATTCATGACAAGTTGTTTATAAATTAACAACAAGGGCAAAATAAATTAACTACTTTCTCACAGTTATTTTTATCAAAGGTGCTACAATACGAGGGCGGTTCGGAAACTTCTTAGCCTAGCACAAAAAGCGCGGTATAAACAGAAAAAAGTTAAGTGTTTTGGAAACTTCCATCTCTGCTATGAACACATGTTAAATTTTGTTTCGATCTGGCAACTCCTTTATATAGAAACAGGTGTTCACAAAAGAAGCATCCGCGATTTTTGAACAATGGAAAAATTAGAAATGCGTGGTGTCATTAAATATTTACATAAAAAAGGTTTATCGGGACAAGAAATTCATAATGATATGGCGAATGTGTTAGGTGAAAGTGCTCCTTCATATGCAACAGTAAAAAATTGGGTTGCTGAATTTAAACGTGGTCGTACAAGCATTGAAGATGAACCACGTAGTGGACGTCCAAAAACAGCAACAACAACAGAAACTGTAGCCAAAGTGCATGATATGGTATTAAATGATCGACGAATAAAAGTGCGTGAAATAGCTAATATCATGGGCATCTCAAATGATCGAGTTCATTTAATTTTGCATGAAGAACTACAGATGAAAAAGTTTTCTGCAAGATGGGTGCCGCATTTGTTAACAGTCGACCAAAAACGCATAAGAATGAACATTTCTCAAGCTTGTTTGGATCGTTTTAAGCGAAATAAAATGGATTTTAAGCGTCTGTTGATGAGACATGGATCCACCACTATACTCCAGAGACAAAAGAACAATCCAAACAATGGACTGAAGCTGGAGGAAGTGCCCCAAAGAAGGCACTTCGGGACTTCAAAGGTATTTTATTGATTGACTCGAATTTACAAATTCGAGAAAAACGTCCTGGATTACAACACAAAAAAATAATTTTTCATCAAGACAACGCACCAGTGCACAAGATTGTTTTAACAATGGCTAAAATCAACGAATTAAAGTACGAGTTGCTTGACCACCCACCTTATTCTCCTGATTTGGCTCCCAGTGACTTTTACCTGTTCCCAAATCTAAAAAAATTCCTTGCTGGCAAGCGTTTTACCTCAAATGAAGATGCAATTACAGTTGTAAACCACTATTTTGAAGACCTTGAGGAAAACTATTTTAATCAAGGGATAGAATTGCTAGAAAAGCGTTGGACTAAGTGTACACAGAAAAAAATATGCAAGAATTATTTTCAACAAACAATGTTATTGAATAAAATTTTTAAATTCAATAATATTTGTCATTAACTTGAATATTATGTTTATCAATACCGCGCATTTTAAAATATCATTTAATTTAATTTGTTTGTGTTGGTGTTTATCTTGCTTGTTGGTTGACCCAACGTGGTCATGTGCTATTGTTGTTGTTTATTTTGATTGCTCGGCTTGTATACATGTGAATTACAACAAGTAGCCGAAAAACGTCGTGGCTTGTTTTTTTCTTAACAAAGTTATTTTTAGATTATATCATAACGCAATGCGCAAATGTAGAAGAAACATAAGAAATCTGTTTTGCGTGTATTCATTATTTGCGTATATAAAGCGATTTGCTCTTTAGCTGAGTGGTAAGTATGTTAAACTATTAGTCAAGAGACTCCCGGTTCGACTCATCCCAAACCCATTTAGTTTTAATCGCATCCAAGCAAAAACAAACCAAAAGGGGTTAAAAAAATGCGACATTCATCCACACACACACACACTAAAACAAATATCACTGAAAATAAAATTTCAGGAAACATATTTTTTCCTTTGATTCATTAAATCGCTTTATTGACTTTATACCCAATAAACATGCTTACAATTTTATTTATCAATATTGTAAAAATCGTCATCACAGAAAATTTAAAAGATTTTTTTATTGAATCAAAGATTTTCGTATTCAAATATGAAAATCATTTTTTTCTGTGTATTGAAGTTTCAGGAGATTATATTGAAAAATAAAAATATTTTTGAAAAACTAACTATTCTCTTTCATTGATAGGCTAAGAAGTTTCTGTCTGTTTGTCTGCTTTAAAGCCGAAAGTAAGCTTGAAAAATTAATTATAAATGTCAATTTTTAATTAATTTTTCTTTGGAAAAATTAAATTTTTGTTTTGAAAATTGCTTGAGTAATTTGCTTTTGTTCGTTTACAGGCTAAAATTCTCGTCAGTTGTGTTTTGCATGTATGAACGTGTGCGTTTGGGTTTACAATACATTTGACAACCTAGATGAGAAAAATCTTCTAATGCATATCCATATATACAATGACATAATATGAGTATATAATATTGGATGTGTGTACATTAGATAACTTTCTAGCTTAAAAACCTGCATTGTTAGCGACACATTAAATCACTTTTTCCTGTGGTTTGCTTCATATACATTCACTGCTTCTTAACAAGCCTATTTTAAAGCGAATTATGATGCGCCTTATTGCCTTATTGCTTCAAAAAACATGAAAATTTTTTGCTGGGAACGAACAGCAATGTAAAAAAGCAAATTCGAAAAATATAAATATTAAATTCCCATTGAAAATTTTCCGGGATTTGTAAAAAAATAATTCCCGGGAATTTCCGGGATTTTTTTCCCGCGTACAAACTTTAATAAACAGTAATAAGTTTCTGTTTACACATTTTATATACACATAACCAGAGCAATTTTTTGTGGCATATGCCATGTTTGCCATTTTAACCATGTCTTCAATTATCGACATTAAAAATCATATTTAGTCCAACTTGCCATAAAATGTCTTTTTTGCAACCTAGAAGAAGTTTTTATATGTCAGAGTTTTTTGCCAACCATTTTGAACCAGCCTTCGTGCCCTGCTCATAACATTTTATACATAACTTTTTTTGAAATATAAAAATAAATGTCAATTTGCCATTAGTTTAATATAGAATTTTATTGGATGGATAAACACTTTTTCACTATTACAACTTCTCTTTAACCAAAAGTGAGCGATAAGTTAAAGGCAAGTTCACCCTACCTGTAACTTTTATCGTGAGGTTTAGTCACTTGCAGCTGCCACATTTTCATAAGTTGCCACACATTCTATTTTATAAATTACAGCTTAATTTATTTTAACAAAATGTGACAGAAAACAGAAACAATATAACACAAAACACATAACAACACAAAAATAAACAAAACAATTGAAAAAAATGGTTTCGTTATGTTTGTAATTTGGCAAATAAACAAAAGCAAGTTGAGTGTTTTTAACACTCAATATCCACAGGTTCCACAGAAATGTTGCTATCAAACAAAAATTTTATTATTTATTTTATAGGACAGTTGTAATAATGGAAAAATTTAAAGTCACTTTATAGTTCAGTTTTGCTAAACTTATTATTTACTATCCGAAACTTTATCGTGAAGTCATAATAATGGGCCTTAAACTTATGTTTATTAATTTTAGAAAAACCTTGTAAGCGACTCAATTTGCAAATTGCTGTTTGCGCCAAAAGTACGTAAGCGACAAATTTGGCTACAGTTACTTGTGAGTCGCAACAGTCACAGAGTCGCAAATTCATCGGCCCTGTTCTGTAAACCGATCGATTAGAAATCACTCGATTTTATAAAACTAATTCCGACAATAGAAATATTTTTTAAAATTTAAAAAAAAAATTTTTTTATTTAAAAGAAAAGTTGAAAAGTTGATCAAAAACAGAAAAACTCACAACCATACAAAGTTTCACATTTATAATATTAGTATACTATATACTAGCGTTTGCTGTTCAGTTTTAACCGAAATGGAAACCGCTGTTTCCTACGCCAAATATTCGAAACCGAAAACCGACAGGAAAACCTTCGATTTTCGATTATTTACTTCCTGTTATTTTAACATTTTTTATTTTATAAATCATTAATAATGATTTGAGTGCGGTACATAATATTATCGCTTAAAAAAGTCAAAGCTGATGAGGAAATTATTTAAAAATTCTCTACAACGTGGACACAAATTAATGAACGCATTTTTAAAAACTATTGTATCAAAGCTCGCAATGGGTTGATGGGTTTTCCATTAGAAGTATAATACAATCTTAATTTATAAGATAATCAATTGTATTGAAGTTAAATTTTTTGAAAGCAGACAATGTCTGAGTTATAAAAATCTAATATTCAAAAATACAGTTTGACAATGGATGAGTTAACTAGTACTAGATGTAATCGATATATAAATATCAATTTGCACATTTCAAGTAGCAAATATTTAAGTTTGGAATTTTTAGAACATGTGATTCCAAAAAAAAAAAAAAACTCAAAACCTTGTACGGCCAAAATTAATTAAGCTCGACATTTATGGCATGTTTCTACATTACAAGTAACTCAAACATTTTGTTCATATTAGTACAAAAGTTGGCTTTGGGGTTCCATAAAACAAGTGTCAACTTTTTCTGAGTAAAAAACGTAATACTTTTTGATTTTGTTGTTTCTACATAACAATTTCAATTGTATCTAATGTCAAATACAGACAATCAAAAAAAGGTACTTGTGTGGAAATTTAAATAGGTTTTTATTACCTAAAGAAGAAATCTAATGTCCACACAATCGTCTAATTGAACCATTATGGAAACTGTAACCATAAATACAAACATTCTTACATTATATACCATACTATATTTTCATCACAACTTTACTTTAAATTTTTTTCACATAAATTTGTTCAAGGAAAGTAATAATAGGTTTGTTCGAGTACCTACACCTTTTTACTGAACTTCGCTATATTATATGATTTTTTTTCGCTTATACAAAACCATGAGAGAGCAATTTGAGCCTGAGGAACTGGAAGTTCTTACTGAATAAATGGTTGCCGAAAATACGCTTTTCTTTTTTGTGAATTTTATTTTTAGCTAAATTAATTCACTCGTTTTCAGCATATTTAAAAAAAAGAGTATATATCTGTTTTATGTATATGAAATATATTTTTTATATCTCTAATACATTTTCCACATTTCAAATCTATTGAAAGATATTAAATCCCAAAGTTCCATCATATCCGTAATTTTCAAGTTAACTAAGCACTGCACTTTATTGTTATTGGCGACTTTGCCGCGAAAGTCAGGCGTATTGTACTAAATTAACGAAAAATATAGCTTGTTTTCTTTAATCAACTACAAATAGTCGAATTTGAAGTCGTAAAATACCAACCACGATAAGGTCCATTATTTTGTTTTATATATAAATTCTGTACTTTGAACCACATTTCAATGTATATTTTTTTTCAATATTACCTTGGTTCTAGTTGTGTTCAAAGCAAGAAGATTGGGAGCATTTCCATTAAATGCTGCAAATTAGTAACCACCTGACGATATGTGTACATATCATATATAATGGATGAAATCCTTCTTCTTCTTCGAAAGCTTTTTCAATTATTTCAGCCAAATCTTAATGTTTTTACAATTTTTGAAAAAAATATAATATACCGAAAATAAAAAGTGTGTCACTATCGATGTTATTAATTAAAATTCTATGATGCATATTCTTTTGATTTATCCAACATTTTTTTATTGCTTCTGGTGAAAAATTCTCAGGATTTATTCAGTTACTCGATTTTGCTTGAAAAATAAACGAACTGACCCAATATTGAATTGTAATTTAAAAGCAGCTGTTTTTTATTTTGTATGATTTTCTACTAGGGCTGCCATTCAATAATGCTTCTAGTATGGAAAAAAATTAACTCAAATACCAAATTGTATACCATGGCAATCATGAAATTAAAAATACAAAAAGTGATACCAAATATAACGTAAGCTAGACAAGTGTACTATAAAAACTCATTTTTTTACGTACTCGCCTGTGTACCGCTTGCTTGTCTGAGAACTGACTTGTTATGTAGAAACAGGCCATTAATTGGATTGGGATATTGTAGCTTTTAGTGCCAAAGGAACAGCAGTGAATATTAAATTTGAATTAGCAAACTGAACAAAACTGTAGTTATGAAGTGATGGATGTATTTTGTGAATTTCTATGTTAGAAGCATACATATTCAAACAGGTTTTCTTACGAATCAAATAACACAGTAAGTCCCACCGCCAGGATTAAAAAACCGAAACCGGTCGGTTTAAATAAATTTTAAACCGAAATCGCGGTTTTTCATTTTATTGGTTTTTAGCAAACTCTACTATAGGATAGGATATACATATGTATGTTAGAAAAAATATACAGCATTTTAGCACTATTTTGAGTAACTTTGAGTCGATTAGTCAGGTGGAATGGTGCCTACCATATAATATAAATGTATTTCTTAACTCACCAATTGAAATGTGTGAATTGATTTCAGTAATTAAGAATCTAAACGAAAATAAATCTCCTGGCCTATATGGTATTATTAAATACTTCCGCTTTTTTCGTCAAAAATAATGCGTATTTTACAACTTGCCTATGAAAACGCGACCATTCCAATAATGCATGGTAATATTTTCTCTAAACCCTTCAAAGTAGACCTTGGTATAAAGCAGGGATGTTTATTAAGCCCTATCCTATTTGCGTTGTACCTGAATTATCTGGCTGATGCTTTACCTGATGGTATAATTCTGTGTCAAAAAGGAAAAAGTGCTTAAGTCCGTAATCTGCATATTCGAAAGTACCCTTGGTCAAAATCTCAATTAATTTGTGTGATTTTTCAGAAAGTTATAGCACTATAACTTGCGACTTATCTTTTTATACTTCTAATCTCATTTGGAATAATAGCTTAATTTAGATTTGGTATATTTCAACTTAAATGTATTACTTAAACAAACCTCTTAACATTCCTAGTCAAAGATCACCACATATTCACACAATTCTCTATTTCGTGATTTATATTCTAAATTAGACTGTCGCTTGCCATTACTTTCTGAGTCAGAGCTGTCTTCACGGTCTTTTGGTTTGATAGTAAGAGCGAGAGGTGGACTTCTAAATATTAGTGTTAGAGCTTTAAAAACACGTCAATTGGAATATGTACTCTTTGCAATTTAGATGATCTAGAAAACAGCCTCCATTTTATTCGTCTTTGTCCTATATACAAAGAATTTAGAATTTGCTACTTCAAAAAGGATGCAATAAGCTTAGATGAGGTACTAAATCTACTTAACTAATGGACCAATCTGAAAAATTTATTTCATTATATAAATATTTCTTTAAAGTACAGAAAATTAATTACAAACGAGTTTGAATAACAATTTCCGATATATTTAACTATTATGAAATGGAACTATAAAAGCTTTGTCTTCCCGATCTGGCACACAACTTTAATCTTATGCCATTTATAAATAAAGTTTGTAAACATATGTATATATACAGTATGTCAAGAAAATGTTTTGACATTAAAGTTAAAATCGTTATAAATTTTGATTTTTATCATAAATATTTTTATTTTTCTTTGCATTATGAAATTTTTGGTTATGGATTTCATTTTATTTGCATTTAAGTGAACAAATAGTAGTAAGTTATACGCAAAATTAAAAAGTGAGAGCATAAAAATTACATGAAAGCTAAAAAAACTCAAAAATTTCTCTGTCAAGAAAATGTTTTTACATCCTTGTATTATATAGTAAGAAAATAAGAAAGATTTTAAGGTGTACAAAAATTATTTTTTTTTGGCTCCATTGGTATTAAATCGGCTTGTAAGACGACTTCTCATGGAAAAAAATTTTCTTTTCCAAATATTCCGCCGAAATTTCTCATATTCCCCTCGTATTACTGTTTTAAACTCCATTTACTTCTTGAAATACCCTTTGGAAAAACTATTTTTCAAATAAACCCATAAATTTTGAATAGGGTATAGATCTGGACCTTGAGATGGAGTATCCACAACTTTGCCATGAGAAGTCGTTTTACAAGCCGATTTAATACCAATGGAGCCAAAAAAAAAAATTATTTTTGTACACCTTAAAATCTTTCTTATTTTCTTACTATATAATACAAGGATGTAAAAACATTTTCTTGACAGAAAAATTTTTGAGTTTTTTTAGCTTTTATGTATTTGTTCACTTAAATGTAAATAAAATGAAATCCATAACCAAAAATTTTATAATGCAAAGAAAAATAAAAATATTTATGATAAAAATCAAAATTTATAACGATTTTAACTATGTCAAAACATTTTCTTGACATACTGTACATATTTCTATTACATAATGAAGTAATTATCTATTAATAAATAATAATAATAATAGAAAAAATATTCGTTGAAAAGTTCACCTAAATTGTTAAGATATGAAATATATAATTAAATTTTTTAATGCAAAGTGCAATAAGATTTTGTTTTGAGTAAACAATTAAATTTCCAAAATAGCTGCAATAATGATAACGAAATGATTTAAAGAAATCAACACAATGCATTATCAATCAGTTAATTATTTGCGTTTGTGTGCTTGAGAGGATAAAGTTCTTTTAACTAATCGTTAATTACAAGTGTCATTTAAAATCATTTTAAATAGACTTGGGTCGAACTCGTTCACTAGTTCATTTTTTCCACAAACCAATGATCAAACCCATGTATTTTAAATGGGTTTGATCATTGGTTTGTGGCAAAAATGAACTAGTGAACGAGTTCAACCCAAGTCTAATTTTAAAATTGCTTTTACTGCATTTATTTTATAATTTTTTTGAGATAATAATTAAAAACCTGCATTCAAACATATAAAAGCTGATAAGAAATCTATAAACAAATCAATTATTTAAAGTGGGATTGACGACAATATCAAATATTAGCATTTAAAAAAAATTTGAATTTGCGCAATAAAGGGTGACCTAAATTTCATGCAAGCTTTGAATTTTCGTGGCAATAATGAAAAAGTGCTTAAGTCGTATTGTACTGTTTTGCAGGGGAGCACTTTTAATCGTTCCAGCCGATTTTCATTTCATTATTTCTTTTACAGTTAAATTGGGAAATTCTGTATTAACCTTTATTTTTTTAAGCAAACATCGTTCTACACACTATAAATGAGGAGCTGGCGAAAAAAACTAGACATGTTCTCAGTGAATGATTTTGTTTTTAATTTTTTTTCGTGCTGTCCAAGTACACATCTATGAACTCACGAAATATTTTCATTCAAAACCAGTTCGATCATACCTTAACAAAATAAGGAAAACTGACTTTTCCTTACAAGTCTCTATGTATGCAGTTCAGTAATTTGCCTCTCCTGTAAAAAACAGTTATCGGGACTAGTCTGATTTTGTTCCGCAGCTCCTCAAATAATACCTTGAAGTTGAAACATTCCAAAGTATAACCTAAACTAAGCTATTATTCCAAATGAGATTAGAAGTCAAAAAAGTATAAGTCGCAGTCATATTGCTATAACTTCCTGAAAAATCACACAAATTAATTGAGATTTTGACCAGGGTTACTTTCGAATATGCAGATTACGGATATTTCCTTTGCTGACGCTCTCGCGTCATCGTAATTATTTCTCAAGTCAGGCTTGTGTGTTTTTCGTCTCGCTGGTACTGATTGACTGATTTGCAACGGATAAAAGTATAATCTTGCGGTTCTTTTGTGGAATGTCGTTGCTACTTCCTATGTGAAGGCATAGGTCGTGTATAGTCAGTCACAAAAACTTTTTAGAATACTGTTAATAACATCTTGGGCATATGGTCTAGTTACTCCGCCTATATTTGTGCAACAACACTTTACAAATTTACTAATAAATAAATAAATTTCAACTGTTCCGCGTGAGTGTAACCGAGATCAGATTTTTAGCTTTTAAACACTGGTTGACATTAAAAAGCAGTGATGAACGACTGGGTTATTATACTCTTTACCAAAAATGGAAAAGGGTATATATAGGTTTGTCATTCCGTGTGTAATTTCCATAATAGACATATGCGACCCATAAAATATATACATACATTCTGGGTCCTTATGAATAGGGAACACGAATAAGCCATGTCCGTCTGTCCGTCCGACAGAAGCTCACAGAAAAGTGTATCAGAAAAGTGGTGATCAGAAATGGTCCAAAATAGATTGGTATTGAAAATCAGCGAAATCGAGCAGACGGTTTCAGAGCTGGAAAACTTAAACTTGATTTTGCCACATAAAAGTAACTAGATAACACAAATTTTTTGATGTTTTTGTTAAATAAACTTATTTTATATTTCAGTACGAATAAATTGTGTATTAAAAATATAAAAAAAAATAAAAAAAGCGTTTCCAGGGTTGGGAACTTTAACTTTTTTGTTATATAGAAATAACCTACTAAAACTAGTTTTCCTTTTTATCTATAAATTTAAAATATCTTACATTCTTAAAAGAAAAAGATTGGTGTAAGAAATCAGAAAAATTTTTAATTATGATTCCAGAGTTGAGAAACTTACACTTTTTGTGATATATAAAATTTAATTAGATCTAATATTTTTTTATATTTTAATTTATATATGTGAAGCGCAAAATAGGAAGGGACCTAAGGGTAAAAACCGCTTTTGTTCAGGAGAGTCATTTTAAAGATTTAAATACGTGTATCTTTGGTATACCATCACTGAGCGTATTGGTATTGGTCTCAGTTGAAAGCGACACACCTCATGACGTCAGGAACGTGTTGGTCAACCTTGAAAACGCGCGGAGGTCGTCCCTACCTCTTATTTTGTGTAGTTGGTTTTTACTGTTTTCTATCTAGCGCGCTGTTTCCATGAGTTTGATATCAATTTTGCTCGCGTTTTTTCGAATCCAGGTTTATTTTCTGAAATTATTAATTGTGAATTATAATAAATACTCATTTATAATTCTTTTAAATCATTAATATCACTCTGTTAGTACGACAATTTTTTCACATAACCTTATTATGTTATTCGCGAAAATAGTTTAAAACTAATAACATTCTTACTGACTGTTTTAGGATGAAATGGTGAACGAATTCGAAGAAGTAGATTTAATTTATCGCTTCCCTGATGACGAGGATGATGACGATCAATTCTCAGAATTATCGGACTCTGAAGACGATACTGATAATATGTACCTTGATAAATCTGATCTTGATTTACGCGAAGAAAAGGTAGTTGTTCGACTGTGTGGTTCAAAAATACCTCCGTGTTGTTCAAATCAATGCAATGAAGTGATCCCTAAGAAAATGGCTGTGGATTTTCGTACGTCTTTCATGAATTTAGATAAGGAATCCAAAGATTTAATTATTCTCGCACATCTGGCAGCTCACCGTGACGATGCAATGCTCAGGTCAAAAAAGTTGGTGATCGATCGCGAGCTATGAAGAAACGGTACAATCAGATATATTATTTTCGAATTTTGCCGATATTTCGTGATATGTACTTCTTCCTGTATACAATGGGAATTAAACGCTACAAAAATCTAATCGAACATTACGACAAAAATGGTGCTTATCCACGCGAACATGGCATAACGAATAAAATTAATCGTACAGATGCTTTAACTACTTTGGAAAAAAAAGAAATTGTTTTATTTATCTGCCGTTTTGCTGAAACTGTTGCTATCACTTTACGTGGTCGTCAACCAAACCATCGTGATTATCGTGAAACTTCGCACTTTCCAAACGCTGTGGAAGAAATATTGTCCCTACATCGTCACTATGAAGTCGGAATACGATTTGTGCGAATTGTGTCGAAATCTTGCAAAAGATACTGTTAACACAGTAAACGTTACTGAAGTTGAAAAAGAAACAGCATTGAAGGTGTATTCTGATCATTTGCAATCTGCCAGCACTCAGCGAGAGTACTATAACGAGTTGAGAACATTAGTCAAGCCTGATCCAAATGCCATGTATCCAGGTATTCCAGAGGAGGATTATCTACTAATATCTATGGATTATGCTCAAAATGTTAGCTTTCCGTCGGGTCCACAGCAAATAGGAACTGCAAACTTTAAATCTGGTCGCCAAACATTAATTTTCGGAATTACAAACGAACGTCAAAATGTTCAACACATCTTCTGTATTGACGAAAGCGATTCCATTGGAAAAGGTCCGAATTCAGTAATATCAATGCTTGATTAGTACCTACGAGAAGTGCATTCAACTAAAAAATTAGTGATATTGGCTGATAACTGTGTTTCACAAAATAAAAACAATGCGATTATACGATATTTACAACACCTTGTCGATACTTCCAGATGTGAGTCAGTTGAATTGAAATTTTTGTTAAGCGGACATACAAAGTAGGGATGGGCAAATGAAGAAAATGTATCGATATATATCGTATCGATGTTTTTGAACAGTATCGATATATATTTTTTGAAAACATCGATATTTCCATATATCGATCTTTTTTGCTGCATTAATTTCGAATGTACAATTACTTACTTTAAGAAGTTTAATACAAAAGAACTATTTATGTTAAGTTATACGTAACCTACTGTAGCTCCTTAAGACTTCATTAGTCTTTACTTTCTGTTGCTGCTCTGTGCTGTGCTATTCTGTTTCTAAATTTTAATAGTTACTCTTTCTGTAATAAATTATCAGCTGTTTCTTACCAGAATGGTCTCAGTTTTCCACTAAAGTGATGAGTTTTGCATCGTCCATTGTTATTAAATTTTTTCTTTTCCCGGACTTTTTCATTTCCTGGGAAAGTGGGAACAACTTTTCGGTTTTTAACGTTTATAAACACATGTCAAAAAAATAATACAATTTCAGTTCCCGGGCGTAATTGTTGTAAAGTTTTAGCTTTAGTTCTACCATCGCATTCATAAAGTGAATGCCGACATGCATCGAGGAATGTGTACGCAACATAACAGAATTAAGGAGAAAAAAACTAATGGCTTATATGTATATGATTTTTTTAAACCAAAAAGAGTCAGCTGATTCGTAACAGAACTGAAAGTAAAAACAAATTCTGCCTTTAGGTGTATACCCACACAATCCAAAAAGTCACCTGCCTTATAGTGTTTTCACACTGACTTGGTTTTAATAAAAGTTGGTTTTAATGTTAAAACCAACTGTTAAAACCTGGTTTTACCATGCAAATTGTTTTTGTTAAATCCAACTTAAAACCATTTCTGAATTGGTTTTATTTTGGTTTTATGAAATGAAACCCTGTTTTCGCTATGGTAAATTTAGTGCTGCCAAGACCGGCAGCAGCTGATAATGTTTATGCCAGTGAATAACAAGAGATGTCGCTTGAAAGATTTTCAACTTAAAAATGGATGCAGCAGCAACAATAAGTAAAAAATTTTGGAAAAATAAGAGTTCTTTGGAAGGAAAACAACAAAAATATTTTCATTGACCTCTGAAAAGTGAAAATAAACATGACATATCGAACCACCGATAAAAAAGTTGTATTTTGTGATTTATTTGTGCATTTTTTATATACAATAACTTGATTTCCAAGCACTTCTTCATTTTGTATTACTAGTTCCATAATTTTAAAATATTTATTTACAAAATATAAAATAATTTTAATTTTAGAGCGCATTTTAAAGATTCTTAGTTTTTCATACAAATAAAAACAGTTGTACAGTCTGTCAAATAAGTGTTATAAAAAGCAGAAAAAAATACAACAACAAACACACGCATTTCTGCAGGAGATCTATTTTATTTTGAGCAAAGTTATTAGACAGTCTGTGAGTTAAAACCTGAATTTAAAAAACTTGCAGTGTGAATGCAAAATCAGCTGTTTATGGTTTTAACCTTAAAACCAGGTTTTAACTAGCAGTGTGAAAACACTATTAGTTGGGTCACAGTTAAAAAACGGCTATTGCTCTTAAAAGTATCGAAACCCGATACTCGTAAATAAGAATCGAAGTATCGATATATAGGTTTTTGAAATATCGGCGATATTTATTTTCTCAAATATCGATATTTCGATATATCGTTATTTTTTGCCCATCCCTAATACAAGGTTTTCACCTGATCGTTTATTCGGAGTTTTGAAATCAAAATATGCCCAAACTAATGTCGACTGCTTCATGGATGTAGTTGATTGTGGGCCTGTTGTTGAGTAGAGAAAATGGGACGAATACTTCTCCACTAAATATAAAACTTTAATTGAAATATCGAAGTATCATCACTTTGTATTTATTGCTCAGTCACCAGTGCAATGTAAACTGTTTGCGAATTCAGCCAGCATAAATGAAAATATACATCTGAGTAACAATACCAGTTTCGATGACAAACCAATTATAATTCCGTCACCAGGGTTATCGATGAAGCGTCAATGGTACTTGTATAAAGAGATCCGGGGTTTATGTTTTGACGATTCAAAAAAAGATTCGGTTGCTCCTCTTCCTTTGGTCTCTGGAAATGGAAACAAAGAGCAAGATTCTGTGGAAGTGGACAATCCTCAAGAAGTGGAGGCAGCGGACGTTAAGAAGAAATCGAAAAAAATAAAGGACCGGTACCGTCAAGTTCTAAGGAACCAATTCGCAAGAACCGTCGATTAAAATGATTTTTCTATTTTTTTAAATTGTTCATAAGGAAAAAAATAAAATGAAAATAAATAAATTTTACCGTAGGTCAATTTCTATTTGCGCTTAGAATCGTCGACTTCAATTTCATAAAACGCGCGTATCGCTGGGAGGGAACACTTTTGGGGCATGGGATCATTCTCAATCGATGCTCAGATGTTGTCCACATCAAAAAAAAAAAAAGTGAAAATTGATTTTATTTTACCCTTAGGCCCCTTTCTCTGTGCGCTGTCATATACATATATATGTATATATATATAATGGGTGTTTTTTATTGAGGTATAGAACTTTAAGTTGGCATCACTTTTTTAACTGGCGGCCATTTTGTCAGTTGTCAAGTGATTAATATTTAGTTTGGTTTGCCATTTCATCATGAACAGGTTGACAAGAGAACAACGCTTGCAAATCGTGCAAATTTATTTCGAAAATAATGGTTCAGTTCGCGAAGTTTACCGCAAGCTCCGTCCATTTTATGGTCGACATAATCGTCCATCAGAGCAATTAATTCGGTTAACCATGGATCGTTTTCGCACTACGTTTACTCTATGTGATAATACGCATCCGCAGAGACGTCGAACAGTGCGCACCGAAGAAACAATTGCCGCTGTAGAGCAAAGTGTTGAAGAGGACCCGAATGAATCGATTCGCCACTGTGCACAGCCATTGGAGCTTTGTCCATCAACTTTATGGAAGATTTTGCGCAAAGATCTTGGCTTGCGACCTTACAAGATCCAGCTTGTGCAAGAATTAAAGCCGCGAGACCATGCAATGCGTCGTGATTTTGGTGTATGGGCCGAAAATGAGATTGATCTCGATGCTGATTTTCATCGCAAAATTTTGTTCAGTGATGAGGCTCATTTTTGGTTGAATGGCTACGTCAACAAGCAAAATTGCCGCATTTGAAGTGAAGAGAATCCACGTGAGACCCTTGAGACGCCATTACATCCATAAAAACTGACTGTTTGGTGTGCTCTATGGGCTGTGGTTGAAAAAGTGGTTGAAAATTGGACCTGTAGAATTGGCTTTATTCGAGCCAGCCGCGGCGGCCACATGCCCGAAATCATATTTAAACATTAATGGCATAAAATTATCCTTCCAATAAAGCCAAATTGATGGACATTGAAACGATTTTCTTGTGTTTTATTTCAATTCGAAGTTCTATACCTCTCAAAAAAACACCCTGTATGTATATGTTTTTATGTTTTGGAAAGAAAAGTTGGGTATAGAAAATTAGAAAAATAAAAACCTAAAGAAGTTGGTGTAATTTTGTCTGCTCTTTATTTTATATTGATATCTGTGTGAATTGATATTCTCAAAAAACATAAATATAAACAAAAGTCAAGGCCATCGAAAGTACTAAGACCAAAACTTGGAAATAACTTGGCAATATTTTTCATAATTTTACCACTGAGGGGAGAGAAAATTCAGAGAAAATTCTCCGAAGAAACTACGTATCTTCAAGCAATCCCTATTCCGCACCTCTCGACATGAAAATGTATTTCTTTGGAAAATAAACAATTTTTTAACTTACAATTTTTCAAGTAGAAAAAATTTATGTAGAAGCAACTCAGGAAGAGGAAATAAATTTTCATGTCGAGAGGCGCGAAATAGGGTTTGATCTTAGACGCATGGTTTCTTCGCAAAATTTTCTTAGCATTATTTGTAGATTTTGTTTTTACTATACGATTTTTTAATTTTTGTCATTCATACAAATCGACCCGGTCTAGTATACACGTTAAAAAATTAATTTTGATTAGCCGATTTTTCTAACGATTTTTCAAGTGCAAAATGACGATTATTTTATAGTTTATCGGGATTTCGACGATTTTTCGATAATTTTATCAGGCAGCCCTGACTAATCCTAATGTAACATCAGAGCGCCCTCCTTCGTTGTGTAGCAGAATCATCGGCGAAGTAAAATAACCAATAAAATGGTTACTAACTAAGCACAGCTTCAAAAATTAATACGCCTCATTTACATCAGAGGCGCTGCAACACTGCATTATTAAAAACGTGCAAAAAAAAAAGAAGGGTTGTAAAATAATGAAATAAGCTTTTCTCTATATCTTCCTTCACCACCTGTCTTCTCTATCACTATCCCTTTCCTAAAGAAGGTAACACCTAGTAATAGTAGTATGCATAAATTACCTAAGTGTTACTTCCCTTAAAAAAAAAAAAAAAAAATACGGAAATTCAGGTTGGTAAATTTCATAAATAAATTTCCATTTGCTAGTACGGACTTTCAAAAGAAAAGTATACGGAGTTTTTGAAATTGATTGCCTATCTTAGGGATGTTATAAATATAAGTGGAGACTTGTTTCAGTCAACTGCGATGGTGACAGGCCTTTAATGTTCATACAATTGTTTGGTCACGGAATTTTTGATATTTCAAATTTTCATGAAATTGTAATTATTAATTTTTGTGTGTTGTAATAAATGAATTTGTGTGTATGCAAACATAATTCTACACAAAAGGCTACACGATTATTTTTCCGGTGTGTGCAGAAATAAATGTAAATTTACAAACGTGAAATTCCGTAAGAACTTCGTGCTGGGCTTTATCCTGTAAATATGTATATCATCCCTCCCATGTCAAACTATCCAATATGCAAAATTCGTTACCTTAATACCCTTATTTCTAGGATATACCTCGTTTCAAAACGTTGAAATTCTCATAGACGACACAAAACTCAATAAGAAATATTTTAATCCTGGCATTTTTGGCAATACGCCGACTTTAAATTCACAATTAACGATTTTAGATCTTCTGAAAAGTACAAATTTGCATATTAGATAGTTTGACATGGTAGGGACGATATGTACATACATACAAACATAATTATTGCATTTAGTGCTTTTTTATGAACGAACAGTGCGTTTTGCTTTGAAAAAGTTGGCATCACTGAGCACAATTGTGCTATGAACTGAGTTGCCAAGTGTGCAGTTTCCCTGTATTTTGCAGTTTTTCTAAGCATTTAACAGTTTTGCAGTTTTTTGCTTAAAAAAGAAGTTTTTCTGTAAATTGTGCAGTTTTTCCATTTTTATTTTTTAATCTCAATTTTGTTATTTTAATTCCGATTTCTGAAGTCGGGTAAAATTCTGACTTCAGAATATAATATAACAGTGACAAGGTTTACTAGTACTTTTTCAAACAGCAAGAGTGAATTCACACACATTTAGGTCTACTAAAGTTGTGTTTTTGATATGGAATTTGGTATTGGTAAAAACAAAATACAGGAAAGAAAAACAACTTTCACACTTTCTTCATTGAAATAATTCGATCTCTTATAGAATATGAGATAAACCTCGACGAAGTACATACCAAATTAAAGTGTAGACCCCATAGAATTTGAAGCCATAAAAATTTTTTCAAAACTATCTTAGTGAAAAAGTTTTGGTAATTCACAGAAAAAAACAAATATTATTTTGGCTAAGAAAGTGTATTAAATAAAAAAATGATTGTGCACTAGGCTTATGCGTATTTTTTAAACACAAAGGCTCATTAGGTTTTCTATGCGGGCTAAAATTCTAAGACAAACTGCGTTTTTACTTTTTTGATATCTTAAAAAAAGTTCCGCACCAAAATCCATTTTCTGCAGCAAAAATGTGGATTTTCTTAATTCCAAAAAAAATTCATATTTTCGTTATGAAAAAAAAATTTTTTAATAAACCATCTACTAGTACGAATTTTATAAATTTTGATCCGCTGATCACGAATCTGCTATTTATTTTAAAAATCCATTAAGTAGTTTTCGAGATATGACCATTTGCTCGTGAAAAAAGTGATTTTTAAGAAGTAATGCCCCTATCACGGTTCCCAACTAAATTCAGTTTGGTTGTCTAATAGTAGACCAAACTTAGACACGACCAAACTGTGTTTTAGTATCATGAACCACAACTGTCTTTTAGTTGAAATTATCATCGTTTTGCCAACTTAAAATGTCAAGTTTGACAGAAAATAATTAATAATTTGTGTAAATTTAAAAACACAAAGTTTTAGAAAATATATTTTTTTGTGTGTTTTAGTCCAAAGAAATCAAGCCAAATAGATAAAAAAAATGTGTACATTTATTTTATGAAGACGAAAAACGAAGTCGCAAATATAGATGTGCTACGTATCAAAAGAAAAATTCGTGGTGATTCCAACCCTATTGAACTGCAAGGTAAGGAATAATCAAAATTGGGAACGAATTCCTTAAAAAATATTTTGGAAGGTTTTTTAGTTATTTCTGACAGAACAAAGAAACGTTTCGTTATACATATGTTGGATCACCTAACATCACATTTAAAGAAATGTTTGTATCTACCCGGTATACCGATACCGATACTGGAACTGTTAAAAAATATTTGTTATTAAGCATAATAAATATTTATAGTTGAAAATTTTCCATTTTTTCTGCTTTTTATTTCTCACCAACTTATAATTAGAAAATCACAACCACAGACCCAACTAATGAAAAGCAGTTGTGTATACTCAACGTTTTTCTCAACCAAACTTACACTGAGTTGTAAATGACGATACCAAAACACAACTGAAAAGTCAACTGTTAATTTAGTGGAGAATGGCAATGCAAATTTATCAATCCCAACCAAACTATTTTAAAAGTTGAAAACCGTGATAGGGGCATAAGTAAAATTAAATTTTTAATTTTTTTGGAGTGTTAAAAAGGTAATACCACATAATACCGAGTTTTTACCCGTAACTCAAGATTTAGGAGGTGTTTGGAAATTTTCAAATACACAGTTTTGTTATACTCGACTATACCTACCAGAAAAATAGTAACACTTCCAGGTATTCATTTTTTTGTCACACTGTGTAATAAAGTTATTGCGTCGAATGAGAAATCTTTTGATTCAGACACGTGTTTACGTATTAAGTTTATAATAATATTGTATTCTATAACTTTGTCTATTTGTTAAATACGAAACTAATTAACTTAATAAACACGTGTCTGAAGCAAAAAATTTTGCATTAGTATTTACTGGTTACGCTTTTTTGGACAAATGTTGTAGCCGTGATAATGGAATTTGCTAAATATTAGATTGACAAAATCACAGAAAAATATGTTAAACACTACAAAATATGTAACTACACTTTTATAAGTTTCATAGGAGAGAAAAAAAATTCAACAAAATTATTCAAGTGTTTGAAGTAAAGTTTCTTTATTTTCATTTTTAATTCGGCTGATTGTTATGATAAAGGTTTTGAAAATTTTTAGGTACATTCGTTTCGATGAACTACACAATAATTAATTGAAAATGCGATCTTGCATTTTAGCTGGCGATATACGACTGCGCTTTCGAACCAATAAGCAATGCCAACATCTTATTTACAGCTGAATGTCTATTTCGACCAGCCTGAATCCAAGGGCGGGTAAAAGGAGAAGGTTTAACGTTCAATTAACGTGAAGGTTATTTGCCAGATCAGATATTACACACATACATATTCATATAAGCAGTTATAATCCATATACTTCAATATATGTACATTAGAGCGACTCAACTTGTATGGAAGGGAAAAAAGTGATTTTGTTACCCCTCTTATTTCCAAATAAGTAGAATTTGTATGAAAACCCGAAACGAAATATGTATTAAGTTAAATATCTCAATTTCGATGATACCAATTTTTATTTATGTCGTCTTGGAGCAAAGTACAAAAAAATCCGAAAAACTGGAAAAAGACATTTTTTAAAAATGGTCCAGGTCACGGATGGTCAACGCAAGAACCAAAATATTTTGGGAAACATCATAACATCATACCAAGCTTTATTTTCAGAGGGGTAAAAAAATCACTTTTTTTGAGTCTCTCTAATGTACATATATACATGTTGGAAAAAATATACATATTTCCTATTGAATTAAATCTTATCTGAATTTAATGATAAAAGTAGTGGTCAAAACATCCTGTTGTCTTCAAATGTCTCTTTCTCCATTCACTTAGTTTTTGCTTTTTCTTAGTGCATCTACTAAACCTGTGGCAATAACAAAAAGTACTTAGATTTAATTTAACAGTTTTTCAATAACACTTTTAAACTTTAAGTGATTTTTTAAAACTATTCCTATTTCTTGCTGAACTATATTAGTTGAAGAGTATTAAATATTAATTTAAAATATGTGCATCCACATATGGCCATTAAAATATGTACAACCTAGGGATGGCCAAAAATATCGAAATATCGATATTTGCGAAAATAAATATCGATATATATCGTCGATATTTCAAAAACCGATATATCGATACATCGATTCTTATTTACGAGTATCGGGTTTCGATATTTTTATGAACTCTACAAATTTTACCCGATTTTTAACTGTACTAGCAGTGATGCCAATATCGTACGTATGAAGAGAAACTTCATAATAACAAGGCGCATCTATAAGGTGACCCCACTAAGCCAATTGACTTTTATTTGTTAACTAAGCTAAATGCCTAATTTGGTTTGTGTGGGTATAAGCCTGAAGACAGAATTAGTTTTTACTTTCTGTTCTGTTACGAATCAGATAACTCTGTTTTGTTTATAGAAATCTTATACAAGCCGTTAGTTTTTCTACTTCATTCTCAAATCTACAAGTTACAAATATAAAATACACACAATCGTTAAGGGTTGAAGATTATTTCTCGCGTCATCGTAGTTATTTCTTAAGTGCGGTTAGGCTGGTGTGTGTTATTTGGCCTTCGAGAGTTTTTCGTCTCGTTCGCACTGCCACGGATAACCGTATATTCTTGCGGTTCTTTTGTGGAATTTTGTTGACAACCACGTTGCTTTTCCTATGTGAAGGCATAGGTCGGGTATAGTCAGTCACAAAAACATTTTTAAAAGTAAATCATGGACATATGGTCGTAGTCACCCGTCCATTTTTGTGCAACCATATTCTTCAAATTTACTTTGTAGAGTATGTACCAATAAATAAATAAATAAATTACACATAAAAACAACAATAAGAATTGTAACAATGTTGTTGTTTTGTATGTACGAGTATTTTTAAATTTGTAACTTGTAGGTTTAAGAAACGATACCAATATCAATTTGGGCTTTCTTCACTCATGGGGTTCATTAAGTTTTAAGTTAGTTGTTCGCGATTTCTTTAAATATTTCTGTTTAATGGATGCCCAGTGGATATTTCTCGTATTCCGCAATGATGAACTTTGAAGTGTTCAACAAAGGGCATTCATTAAACAATGATTAACATCCTTATTTATAAAAATTATTAAGCCTTTCTAAAGGCTTAATCAGCAACATTTTTTGTGGAAATCTTATTTAAAAACCCATAAGGTCTCAATAGTTTTTCAAAATTTATATGTTAGTATGTGTATTTATTTTAGATTTGGAATATGTTGGCAACATTTCGTCAGTTGGTTTCTTCTTTGCGGCACAGTATATTCAAAATACATTATGTCGGCAGCAAATCAGAAACTAACCGACGCTTTGTAGGCAAAAAATATCGATATATCGAAATATCGATGTTTTCAAAAAATATATCGATACTGCTCAAAAATATCGATACGATATATATCGATAAATTTTTTTCATTTGCCCATCCCTAGTACGACCTCTATAACCTGTGAAAATGCATATTTTTCGATTTTATGTGAACAACTAGCCGATCTTCGTTAATATACATTGCTTGCAGCATTAGACTAAATAAAAATAACAATAAAAACGTAACATTTTAAATTAATTAACATACTACGCGAAAAAAAAACAACAAATTCACTTTGCCATTAAAATAGGTACGAAGAGTAGATCATGAATATAAAAGTATTATTGAATAATTTTGCACAAAAATAATATTGGAACAGCTAAATTACAGCAGTAACCACGCACAGTGGCGTGAATTTAAAAAAAAGTGGTAAAAAGTCCGCAACTTTTGAACTAGTTAACCGATTTCGATGAAACCAACTGTTTTGGAAAGTAGAAGTGTTGAAATTTTTAGAAAGCATATTTTGAGGCACCCTGTTGTAAGACAGGGTAGCTCCAAACAGCCTCAAAGTGGGAAAGTGCGGGTATCGAAATTCTTTCGGAGCTTGTAACTTTTGTAAATAGGGACCGATTTCAATAATTTTTTCAGCGGGACAATCTAAGAAATAAGAAATAAAAATAAAACATGCTAAAAGTACCATTTTATCTCTTTCAGTTTCCAAGTTATTTGACTTGAAAAATTTATTTTTTAATTTTTGGCCCTGACTTTTTTTATTCGTTAGTACATAACTTCTTTATTACTTGGCAAAAATCAGTATGTTTTAATGTTTTTGAAAGAAAACTTCATTACAATTCATTTTTTTTGATATCTCAAAAATTGTAGCAATGAATAATTTTGCAATTTGGATTTTTAAAAATTATGAAAAAATTTGGTATATTTTGTGAAAAAAGTATTCTTAATTTTCTTGAAATATTTTAAAAAATTATTAAGTATTTGATAAAAACTTTGATTGTTTCTGAGAAAGGAGACATTGAGAAAGGTTGTGAAATAAATTTTGGAGATTGTTGTTGGTGCACCCTACATTCAGCATTGGTCGAAAACTAGCAATTTTTTTTTTTTCAAAAATCCGATTTTCGGATGTGGCAAAAAAATTGCACGGTCGTTTTTGTAAATTTTTTGGTTTTTTATTATAAATAAATTTGTTGTAAGTAACCTGTAAGAAACTCTTGACATCCTACACATAAATGTAGGTAGGAGAGGAGATTTTCTAAAAATTCTAAATGTAGGGTGCACCAACAACAATCTCCAAAATTTATTTCACAACCTTTCTCAATGTCTCCTTTCTCAGAAACAATCAAAGTTTTTATCAAATACTTAATAATTTTTTAAAATATTCCAAGAAAATTAAGAATACTTTTTTCACAAAATATACCAAATTTTTTCATAATTTTTAAAAATCCAAATTGCAAAATTATTCATTGCTACAATTTTTGAGATATCAAAAAAAATGAATTGTAATGAAGTTTTCTTTCAAAAACATTAAAACATACTGATTTTGCCAAGTAATAAAGAAGTTATGTACTAACGAATAAAAAAAGTCAGGGCCAAAAATTAAAAAATAAATTTTTCAAGTCAAATAACTTGGAAACTGAAAGAGATAAAATGGTACTCTTAGCATGTTTTATTTTTATTTCTTATTTCTTAGATTGTCCCGCTGAAAAAATTATTGAAATCGGTCCCTATTTACAAAAGTTACAAGCTCCGAAAGAATTTCGATACCCGCACTTTCCCACTTTGAGGCTGTTTGGAGCTACCCTGTCTTACAACAGGGTGCCTCAAAATATGCTTTCTAAAAATTTCAACACTTCTACTTTCCAAAACAGTTGGTTTCATCGAAATCGGTTAACTAGTTCAAAAGTTGCAGACTTTTTACCACTTTTTTTTTAATTCACGCCACTGTGCCACGTCCACCAGTAGTTTTAATGGCATTATCTAATCTGTTGGGCATAGACGAGATAATCTTACGGCAGTTGTCAATATTGGTTTTATACCATATTTCTTTCACTTTTTGTCACAATTGAGTCTTGTTTTGAATAGCGTTTGTGAAATCGGCCCTTAAGGCGGTGTCAGATACAACTTCAATGCTTTGCGTGACGTTTCTAACTTTGTGAAAAAAGCGTGACGCATAATGTGTATGACACAATGAAAACTTTGACAACACTCACTTTTTGTTTTACTGCTTTGTTTAATGCATACAGCACAATTCTATTACTCTGATGCCCACTATCTCGTTTTTTATGTAAATTTACCAAAAAATCCAATAAAATTTCATATTAACATGCGTGTTTGGTCAAACAAATTAAGAAAAGTATACCAACTGATTGCCAAAGCACGCAAAAAGTTGAGAGTTGCCTAACTTTTCGCTTTGCGTTAAAAGTAATTTATGTGATATGTTTCATATAACGATGTACAATTCATCTTTAATGTCAAAGCGAATCTTCAACGCAACGCGAAGCAAAAGTTTTACCTGACATATCCTTTAGAAATTACACAAGCAGAATTGTTGCACACGGGAAGTTTTAAAGCATAGCCACTCAAAATTTCATTTGCAAGCTTGCGCAGTCGACGTTTTGGTGACACACGTATACTTCGTACAAAGTATGTGTGATGTTGTGTGTTTGGCTGTTTCGTCAGCTACTTCGGACAAAGTGTGTGTGATGATGATGACTCGAACTGCAAAAAGAACAACAAACACACATAAAAAGCAGAAAGAACATACACATGCGCACAAAAGGGCTCAGTCACGTTTGGTGGGCTCTGTTTTAAAGTGAGAAATTATAACAGCGTCATTGTCTCAATTTTACCTTAATTCGACTTAAGCACTTTTTAATTTTTGCCACTGAATTAATTTCGATTTTTATCTCATCCAATGGAAAGGCAACCAAAACTGTCTAAACTTTAAACTTGAAAAACAACTCGTGATAAGATAAGAGATCATTCATTTTTAGCATGTTTATATTTTGGCACTTATCAAGAGTTACCTATAAATAACAAATTTAAATGGTGATGTATGTACATTAGAGATGAGCGGTCCCGTAATTTTTTAATAATGTTGCTCCATGTGAACGTGATATCTAAATCTCTGTTCTTTTAAACTATGACCGTGGTTTAGCATTATTTTGTTTGTAGCAGTTCTGTTATTTTGATAAAATCTAATAAAAAGAGTAGCAGTGACATTAAACAGTGACTTTGATCAGTGTTGTTAGATATGACGATTTTACGTCATTATGACGATTTTTTTTAGCAAATTGATTGACGATTTTGTTCCAGGATTTTTTGTTTGTTTTCTTTTCATACATTTCACACGTAAGTAGTAAGAAAAAACAAATTGTAATAAATAAAAAGTATTGAGTTTTAAAATTTTATAAAAAGGAAAGTAATGAAAAAGGTATGTAAATGTAAATTTTTGAAAAAAAAAATATAATACGTTCGCTTCCTTAATTTTTTCTTTTATATTCTTCTTTCCCAAATAATAACAAACAAAATGAAAAAGGAATGAGGAGTATCGGTCCCCATTCACGCGTGATGTCGTGACAAATAGAAGGAATTAATTTTTATATGCATAAATCTATAGACAATTTGTTAAGTGTGAAATCTGTTTAGTGTATACACTATAGTTTTGGTGATCGTTTTTGGGTTCCTTGGAGTAGTACTTTGTAGGGATGGGCAAATGAAAAAAAATGTATCGATATATATCGTATCGATATGTTTGAACAGCATCGATATATATTTTTTGAAAACGTCGATATTTCGATATATCGATATTTTTTTCATACAAACGTTATTATTTGGCACTTTGATGACATTTTGCGTTCAGACTATCACACTTGCACGTATTATTTGAATTTTAACAAAACAATGTTAAAAAAAAACTAACAAATATGTGCAAAGATATATACATACATACATAACGTACAATAAATCATAAACGGTCAAAACTCAAAATTATGAAAATGGTTATGTTTTTTCATGGACCGCAAAAATTTCTTTTGCATCAATATCTTGAACCGGGCAAATGAAAAAATGTATCGATATTTTTGTATTTTGAAATGTATCGATATATATTTTTTGAAAACATCGATATTTCGATATTTTTTGCCTACAAATGTTGCCAAAATATTTAAAATCTAAAATAAATACACGTACTAACATATCGTGCCATAACCGTCAAAAAAAAGTTTACGCGATATAAATTTTTAACAACTATTGAGACCTTATGGGTTTTATGGGTTTTTAAAAAAGATTTCCATAAAAAAATTTGCTGATTAAGCCTTTAGAAACCCTTAATAATTTTTATAAATAAGGAATGCCTGTTTTTAACACTTCAAATTTCATCATTGCGGAATACGAGAAATATCCACTGGGCATCCATTAAACAGAAATATTTAAAGAAATCGCGAACAACTAACTTAAAACTTAATGAACGCCATGAGTGAAGAAACCCCAAATTGATATTGGTATCGAAAAAGGAAATAAATTTATCTATACATCTGTATGTTTAATTGGTATTATAAGATAATTTCTGAAAGACTGAATTCATTCCGAATGCTCAATTAGTCAATTAATTTAAGAAATTTAATACAAAGGAATTGCTTATGTTAAGTTACACGTAACCTACTGTAGCTCCTTAAGGCTTCATTAGTTTTTACTTTATGTTACTCTTCTGTGCTAAATAATAAATTTCTAAATTTTAATAGTTACTTTTTCTGTAATAAATTAGCTGCTTCTGACCAGAACAGTCACAGTTTTCTTTAGAAAATTTGTTGTTGTTTGCAATACAAGTTGTCGATCGAACGATTTCTGGTGACATCGTGGGCCAGGCCGTAAATTTTTTATATTCTTAAAGCACAATCACAGTTTATTTCGAAATGTTTTTATTTTATTTATGATGCCACTTACAATTACTTTACAGTTCTCTGATTCTCAGAGATTGAACCGAAACAGAACAGGGGCCCGTTTCTCAAACCTACAAGTTACAAATTTACAAGTAAAATACACACAAAACAACAACACTTTTATAAACTGTATTGTTTTTTTGTGTGTATTTTATTTTTAGATTTGTAACATGTAGATTTGAGAAACGGACTCCAGAACGAAAGAGAAAAACTAACGGCTTGTATAAGATTTCTGTAAACAAAACAGAGTTATCTGATTCGTAACAGAACAGAAATTAAAAACTAACGGCATGGCCCACGATGTCACGAGAAATCGTTCGATCGACAACTTGTATTGCAAACAACAACAAATTTCTAAAGTTATTGTTGTTTGCAATACAAGTTGTCGATCGAACGATGTCTAGTCAAATCGTGGGCCAGGCCGTAATTCTGTCTTCAGGCTTATACCCACACAAACCAAATTTGGCATTTAGCTTAGTCACCTGGCCTAGTGGGGTCGCCTTACATATGCGCCTTGTTATTATGCAATTTCTTTTTTTCTTCGTTTTAAGTAACTCAAATTATTTGTTTTATTTAATTATATTGCCCCAGTCTTATAAAATATAAAATAAAAAATATTTCACATTCATACATGGTAACAAAAAAAATCATAGTTTTCACATTTTTGCATCAGGCAATAATTTTGAAGAACTTAGTCCAATAACCTTTGTATTTTTTTCATAGCCTTAAGTGGTGCTGGCGATATGTTTCACCACTCCTCTTATATTCGGTCCCAGAGCTCATTGACCCATTACGAGGATTAGTAGAGTTTGCCAGCTGTCTTTTTGAGAAATCCCAAAAATGTTCAATCCAGTGATGGGAAATGAGATTTGCATTTCGGTATCAAAAACAAATTTTTTTAGTACTTTTTTGATCCCGAGAGTACCAAAAATTATAATATTTCTTATTTAAATTTTATTAACAAAAAATTATAAGAAATTCATTTACAAAAAAAGGAACACATAGGTACAAATATACAAATAGGTGTAGCCTGGATTAGACTTAATACTGTTGGAACATAAAGCTTGCCCCCGTATTCCATAGCTCGCTAAAGCTAAAGCTAAATTCGACCGCTAAAATGCTGAACAAATAGAAAATTTTAAATTTTTGGCGATGACATAAAGCAATAAAATTTCGGCGAATTACATTTATAAGCCATTACCTGATTTATCAATACCCGTTTGAAAATTGCATTCGTAGCCGAAAATCGACAAATTGGATTCTTAGCGATAGAGATTTAGCTTTAGCGAGTTACAGAATACGATGGCTGTTGATTTATATTTTGTTTTCATGAAATTTTGGTAAGAGAAAATCCTTTCGACATTTACAGAGGAGTGAGGCATGGATAAAGTTCCGTAAGATACTCTCGATATATCAGGAAACATGTATTCATCTAATGCGTTTTTACATAAGCCAATGCTCTATATTGGTTGTTAATATTTCAAATTATTTTTCTTTTCTTTTTTTTTCTTTTCCCTGGGAACATTTTAATTAAAATTGGTATAATGATATTGGTTTAACAGACAAAATACTTTCAGGAGGAAACTTACTAAACCAAACTAACATTTTATTGTCAAAGTCCACTTTTGCCCTTAGAACTTAATATAAACATTTTAAAAATGTCTTTAAACTGATTTAAAACAGTTGTTTCAATAGATCAACTTCTGTGCCACATAAAATATCATTGAATGAAATATGGTTTTCGTTGATATTTAATTGTGGTTACACTTTTCTAAAAGATCTTAACTAATAAAGCTTCGTTCTATTTGTCGAAAAAACAATTTAATTCTTGGCAAAATATATGCATGCGCGAGTCTTCTGACTGCATTTCTAAGTTGCCCGTGAGAGTATCAAATTTCTTAGGGGAGTACTACGGTACTTTTTCATGTCAAATAGTATCAAAAAAAGTACGATCGTACCAACTTTCCCATCACTGGTTCAATCTGATTCAAATTCGGGCTCTATGCTGGCCACTTCACTAGTTCGCGTTGTTGGCTACTGATTTATTCTTTAATTGGGTAATACATCCCCAAACATTAAAAAGCACCTCCGGGCTTCACTGTATGTTGCTCAAAGTATTTTTTCGCGAATTTCTGTTATTTTTGTGAAAGATGTAATTTTTGCAAATTTTTGGCTTTCATATTTATTTGTATTTAAAATTATTTTTTTTTAGTTAATGACTTACCCTAAAGTTTTAGCGAGTTTAATCAATTTTAGCTTAGGGCTTGCACGTTTAAAAAGATAAGTGTGAATATAGTATTATGGGCTACTTCCCATCTGCGAAAGGAAACGTTCGACTTAAAATTTATATTGAAAACAACAATAAAATATAAAAATTTGTTTTTGTTTTCAATATAAATTTTAAGTCGAACGTTTTCTTTCGCAGGTGGGAAATATGCCATTAGTCTCTTCTTTCTAAGTCCGTTTATAAATTTAAAATCGGTTGATATTCAACTTAGTTATAGGTTGATAAGTGCCTACGGGTACGAAAAACCGGGTTTTTACCCGTAACTCAAGATTTTGGATGTGTTTGGAAAATTTCAAATACAGATTATTGTTATGCTTGACAATACCTATCAAAAAAAAATTGTAACACGTTCCAGGTATTTCGATTTCATTAAAATTTGTCACACAGTGTAATATTTCACCCGAAATTTTGGAGCTTAACAGTTGGTATAATGAATAAAATGTATTGTGGAAATTTCCGAATGTTAACATTAAAAAAAAAAGTATTTTTGTGAACTTGGTTGCTTGCAAAAAAACTTTATATGATCGTGAAATATTTTGACAACATAAGAATAAAATTATTTACAAGGATCTTGACATCCGGAAGAGGTGGAATTATTCAAGTTTTTAAAAAGAATGTTTGTGAGCTTGGTTGCTTACAAAAAAACTTTATACGATCGTGAAATAAATAATATAATATAAATAAATATCTGACCTTCTCCGAGAAAAGGGACCCAGTGTGTGAAAATGAAGTTTTGAGAAAAACGCATTTAAAAAATAAAATTTTAATGTTTTTCTCATTTTTATCGATTTCTGGGAGGTCACATATAAGAATAAAATTATTTACAAGGATTTTACTGTCGGAAGAAGTGGAATTATTCAGGTTTTAATTTTCATGAAATTTATGATATGAAATTAAGATCCTTGTGAACGAAAAATTCTATTTATTTTTGAAAAAATTCAAATAAATATTCCAAGTGTATTTGATGAAGATTTTTAAATTTAAAATAAAAATTTCACAAAAAAAAATATTTTGGAAAATTTAACATCTTTTGATCGAAAAATCGAAGAAAATGAAAAAATTTACCAGGAATACTTTTTTGGGTGCTAAAAAATATTAAAAATTTGGTTAAATAAAAGAAATCAAACCGTTATATTTTTCGTGGAATGTCCCATATGCACCAACGAAATGCATGTACAGTAAGCAAAGAAAAAACTTGTGCAGCAACCGCTCCGCTCTTCTAATGAAAGATCTCTGTTGCATTCTAAGACTTTATGCTAAAACCAAAAGCAATTTCAAGGGAAATTAATCAGTTTTCTATGAGAACTTTCATTTTATTAACAAATATATTTTAATGCTAAAAAAAATAACCTAACATAAATCAACACTATTTTCAAGAGCAAAAAAAACTTGTACACTAACTTTTCTTATTTCTTTTAATATTTTTAAATAATACATTCTATTCATTATCGTTTACGTTCTATAAAAACCGGATTCATACATCATTCGATCCAATTGAGCCCCATACCATCATATTACACCCCGCATGCTTCACCGTGTTATTCAGGTTTTTATCGTTAAGGCTGGAGCTTTTCTTAGCCACGCAAAGAAATATTATATTTATCACTATGATGACTTTTGGGACACTGCGGAATCCAAATTTAATTTATTTGGATGTTATCGTTGTCAATTTGTGTGGCGAAGAGGGATTCCAGGCATAATGATAAAAATCTGAATAACACGGTGAAGCATGGCGGGTGTAATATGATGCTATGGGCACAGAATACACAGAAGTGAAAGAAGATAAAAAAAGAATTAGGTTTTTTAAAATTCGTGGAAAAAAGAGAAAAGTATACTCTATTTGATACTGTAGTGTATTGCTACTTAGCAGTTAACACAGCTAATAAAAAGCGTTGTAGTTTTATTGCAGCAGAAAGAAGAATCAATACAAAAACGTCGAAAAAATTTGAGGGAAATGGAGACAAACAGAAAAATACACTTATCTTCCGTCTCGTGACACTTCTGTTTGTTTTGTGGTATTGGGCTCAATGGGATCGAGTGGTGTATGAAATCCGGTTTTTATAGAATGTATATACATATGTATATTTATTCCCGTCGTTCCAAAGTGGAACATGGGGCCATTTTACAGAACGTACAACGAATAAAAGGGATTATTTAAGAACACTAAAAGATAATTTAGCACAGTTAGCTGCCAAATTCAATGTAAGTGGAGATTATTGATTAGATCGAGATAAATACCCGCAGCATTCGTCCTCAATAATAAGAGAATGGCTTTCATCCAATGTAAAAAAAAATTGCAAGCACTTCTTCCCTCGAGCCTTGGCCTTTTTATTAACGAGATTTTGTGGGCGTGTGTGGAAAAAAATGCGCGAGCTGTAGATTCGAGGTAAAAAATTAACTCAAAAGTGCTCCCCAGGGTGTATGAGAGCACATACATACCTCACAAAATTACCAAAAACGTAGTTCATTCTATGAGAATAATCTATTAGATGCTAGACGTGGCCACACTTAGTACTAATTGTTAGTGTATTCCTTATTTCATAGATTCTTCCTGAAAGAAAAGTTAGTGTTTTTTTTTTGCTCTTGAAAATAGTGTTATTTTAAGTTAGGTTATTTTTTTAGTATTAAAATAAATTTCTTAATAAAATTAAAGATTTCCATAGAAAGTTGAGTAATTTGTCTTGAAATTGCTTTTGGTTTGAGCTTAAAATCTTACAAAGCAACAGAGATACTTTGATTAGAAGAGCGGATCGTTTTGCTGTTCAAGTTTTTTTTAGATAACAGTATATCGACAGCAAAAAATGATGTTTTCAGTAAGGAATACGTTAAAAAATTTGTATATAAATTTTTTATGTGTATGCGCTACTGCATTCAGTATGCACTAAAAACTCAAAAATATGCTTTTAAAAACAACATAAATTGGTTTATTTGAAAAAAAATTAATAAAGAATAAAAATTAAACTTCAAATTCAAAAGAGATCTCGATATCGGAACTAACACAAAATTATTGCATTAATTGTGCATGCTGCTAAAGGCATTTTCACACTATAATACAAGTATTAATACTTTTGACGAAAATGCATCCCTAATCTAATTTCTGTTTCAAAAATTTCAAAATACAATAAAAACTCAACATGTCAGAGTTGCATTTTCCACAAAAGTATTAATACGTGTATTATAGTGTGAAAAGGCCTTAAGCAGACAAATAAACTGTAAACCCTAAGCTTTGCAATCTTTTTTATATTTTACCAGAAATTCATTGAAAAAATTTATCCGCCTGAAATTTATACAATCCGCTTCAGACTAATAACTGTTCAGGAGCTGCAAAAGAAAATATTGTTTCTCTACTAAATAATTCACCACATGCATAGAATACGGAAAATTAGATTTAGATGGCGAAAAATAAAAATTAAAACTTTGACTAACATGTTAAAATAAATAGATTCTATAAAGTATCAAAATGTGCACTTATCTTATCTCTGCTTTAATACCTCACACAAGAAAAAACATGCAATTGCATATTTGTGGTTTCCCTGGTGATTACTCATCTAGTATAAAATAAATAGATCCAAACATACATACTATATTGTACATATATACATACATACATATGTATGTAAATACATTTACCAAAATATTTTTTTTTATTTCCTTTGTTTTTATAAAAATATTTTTTTTACAAAAAGTTTGATTATAATATGACAGATGATAACAACCAAACAATAGAGATATGTATGTACATAATTTCCGCCAGCTAAGAATAATATATGTATGTATGTATGTATGTAATTCACAGTATATAAATAAAAAATATGTATGTATGTATGTATGTATGTACGAGTATGTATATTTATATAAATTCACAAGACAGAAGAAAACAGACATCGAATACATTTATAAAATTAATTAATGCCAATTTTAATTTTATTTTAATGCTTTACAATCTAAAAATATTGTACGGGACTTGATTTAAAGTTAAGATGGTTATCAGAATTATAAATAAAAATACATACGCTCGTACATACTTAAAAGTCCACATTTATGGCATAAATCAATAGTTCCTTTATAGAAAAATAAAAATAACGTGTCTTTATTTTAAAGTATTGACAATTGAAAACAACGACAAAAAATAGTCACTTTTGTTATTATTATTATCCCAGTAAAAAAAGACACTCCAAAAAAGTCATGAAAATGTAGAGCTTGTGATCTGGAAGTAGTGAAAATTTCGATCCGATGTAATGATTTTTACATAGGGTTGTCATTGCAAGAAGTTCTCTTTTTCGATGCCTTGTCACCGAATTGGAAGCGATTTTAAGAAAAATTTACTTTTTTGTGTTCTTTGATAATATTTTCATCTAGGAAAAATGGTTAATAGTTACCTATTTTAACAATTAGTTTCTTTTTATAGGAAATTAAACGCGAAACAGTATTTTCGTGTAAATTTAAGCAAATAACTTTAAAATTTTAGACCAAAAATAGTTCATAAGTTTCTTAAAAAAAACGATTTTTTAAAAATTCTGGTGAGTAATTTCTAAAACTAGAGGGGAATTACAAGGTTTTGTATGACTAAAATAAAATTCTACCTGGTTTTGTGCTAACTATCGGCAAATTAAAAATATCGATTTTTTGGAAGCAATGAAAATGTACTTCCTTTAGAATGACTTCCAATTTTTTTTACTGGGTACTTTTGCACAGAAAAATTGATTATTTGACCAAGATGCATTGCAAAGTAAAACAATCACAAAAACTTTATTTTATTACCCAGTAAAAAAAATTGGAAGTCATTCCAAAGGAACTACATTTTCATTGCATCCAAAAAATCGATATTTTTAATTTGCCAGTAGTTAGCAGAAAACCAAGTAGAAGTTTATTTTAGTCATACAAAACCTTGTAATTTCTCCATAGTTTTAAAAAATACTCACCAGAATTTAAAAACAAATCGAATTTTTTAAAGAAATTTATGAACCAATTTTAGTCTAAAATTTAATAGTTATTTACTTAAATTTAAATGAAAACACTGTTTCGGGCTTAAATTCGTATAAAAAGAAAGGAATTGTTAAAATAGGTAACTATTTACCATTTTTCCTAGATGAAAATATTATCATAGAACACAAAAAAGGACATTTTTCTTAAAATCGGTTCCAATTCGGTGACCAGGCATCGAAAAAGAGAACTTCTTCCAATGACAACCCTATGTAAAAATCATTAGATCGGATCGAAATTTGCACTACTTCCAGATCGCAAACTCTACATTTTCATGACTTTTTTGGAGTGTCTTTTTTACTGGGTACTTTTCTATTTTTTGTATTTTTAACCCATCTGGCAGTGAAAATGCCAGATGGGTTAAATGGGCATTTTCACTGCCAGATCTGGCATTTTCATTACTCGGAAAGCATTCAACTTTTAAAAAATTCTGCCAAATGCTTTTTGGCAGAATTTGATGTTATTTGTTCATTAATAATTATCACATGTAATTTGGCTTAAAAAGCGATACGAACATTAGCCTGTTCAATTCATAAGAATATAGAAACAAATGCAGATCGAAAAATAATAATTAAATTAACTAAAATTAATAGTCATTGGCTTGTGGCAAAAATTAAATAAAAATATACTTAATAGTAACAAACCAAAAAAGTTTGTCTTAGTAGAACAAAAATAAGCAAATTAACTAACATGTGCATAATTATCCCTTTGTGACGCCATGTTGTAGATATGCAACAAACCATTCAATTCATATATGTAAAAACCATTAAGTACAGGCAATTGTTCATTTTATTTTAATGCAATAAACTTTGGTACAATATCTAGTTTCAAACTGTAAAATTAGTGCTTAATAAAAAACTGTATCTCTTACATCACAACAGATTTAAAATAACCCTAAAGGCAGAATTACCCGGCTGTAAATGTAGAACTGTAAATGTAAATGTGTCAGCTGATCGAATCTATTGCATGAAAAGCTATGCAAATGCTTACCTGACTGAAATGTCACGTAAATGTAACGTCTGAACCTGCAGAAAATAGAATTTCATGACGACGTTACGTGACATTTGTAGACAGTGATGGGATGTATGTATATTGAATGAGAGTGTGGCACAATAGCCCTATTTTGGTACTTTTGTTTATTTTGATAATTTAAGCTTTTGAGTTGCTAAATTTGTATATGTACATGACATATTTAATAAATTTAATTTTCTAATAAAATTTGTTTCTTTATAAAATCTAACCACAGACTGCCAATCGTATTTGTTTATTTTTTTGTTAATATACATATACATATACATATAAGTATGAATATATAACTTACATATAGTACATTTCTGCGAACAAACAGCATACAAGCGCAAAAAAACTATTTTTATTTAATAATACAAAAAGAAAATTTTAATATGTGCGTTTAATCATAACAATTATAATTATAATAAAAATATAAATATTTTTATAATTATAATACGTTGTAATGTATGTACATATGTATACATATGAAGCTAAAATTAAAATTTCACTAAATATCAAAGTCATAACATTGTTTGTAAGTATAAAATAATGATTTGATACCATTAAAATAATTTTCGTACTTTTTCCACACAATCAAAAATAATGTGAAGATATTGAACTCCCATCAATGTTTCGAACAGCTGTTGCGCATTTTATTTGAATTTGTTATACTGATAAACACCCAGCAAACAAAAAGTAGTATATATGTGGTCTTGTTCAAAAATATACATATGTATGTAAATGTATATTTTTTGCTACTTGTAGTTATATGCAAATATTACGGTTAGTGGCTTAAGCGTTACAGCTGCTATTAAAATTATTACAATTTTTTTTTTTTTTTTTTTTAATAACAACACAACCCGCTAAGCGATTAGCTTGTCTGCGGAAAACACCCAGGGTCTATGGCGGGAATCGAACCCACGACCTCTGAACTGAGAGGCTAGCATCGCTACCACTCAGCCACAGGGGCACATAAAATAATAATTTTTAAAACCTCTAGGCACATTTTCATTATAAAAGATGTCTTATTTCAATATATATATACATAAGAAAGAAAGTAAATTATAATAGCTTCAAAGAAATTATTAAAGAAATCTTGGATTAATTGAAGCATTGCCATATTATATATTATTAATTTATAAGCAGTAATGCATACATACATATGTACATATGTATGATCACATAATCCATATACATTTCAATCAAAATGAATTCCATGAATTTAAATATTAGGTATATGAACTTTCACGTTTGACTTCAAATAACTCGCACTTTAAAATCAAAAATGAGTGTTTGCTGGGCACAATGCAATTAGCATGTATGTATGTATGTGTGCACAAGGAAGTTTTTTTCTTTGTGTAGAAAACACATGACACGTTTTTAAGCATTCTATAAGCGTTCAAACATTTACATTCAAATTACATTTACATTTACATTACATCTACGATTTCTACAGTCGGCTAACGAGGCCTTAAGATTTTACTAAATCAATGTTACCGTAGTGCTATTTTTCAAAAATGTATTTTTCCAGCGTTTTACGCTGTAAATTTTTGTGAATGTGCAAGTCAGTTATTGTTTTTATTGTTAGAATGTTATCAGTAAAGTTATTTCTAATTTGGAACTTTTTATTGCTAAGATATCTGACTTTCCATTCTCTTAATTATTTAATCCTTTTCACTCCAATAAATAAAATTTCAAAAAGGTTCTAGAACAAAATTTTTTACTTGCGCTACGAGCTCGTAGAATTTGTAGAAAAAAATTATTTTCTCAATGTTGCGTCACAAAGGGTTAGTAAAGAATAAACGACAATGGTAAGACTGTTGTACATTTAGAGATGGTAAATTTGAGCTTTCATTACAAAACACCTTTCAGCAAATTGAAATACGATGAATCAAAACAATTCACGTATTCCATTTGCATTTCATATTGCACCACCAATGCCATATATATACTAAAGTGTGGCACAAACACAACAAAAATGTCTTACAAGCATTTCATGAAATTACAATTAGTGTGTATGTATTACTTGCTCATTGCAAAACACATACTTCCGAAAATATTTCTTTTGTTTCACGATCAAAACATTGAAGAAGAGAACACAAGTACAACAAAACAATGTTAAAATAGAACAAGGCTGAAGTAGAAGAGAAATGAAGTAGAACATCAAAACTATTTTGGAACATTCAAAACATGTTTGAATAACTCGTAGACACACTTACAAAGAAACTTTTGCATTTTTTATGAACATAAAAAATCGAATGTATGAATGTATTAGTTAATAACACTTTTGTTTACATTTTTACGCTTTTTTGTGTTGGTTCTAGTGTACTCGATGCTTTTGGTGTAATTTACCGTTTTTTTATTTCATTGTCTGTTTTTGTTTTGATGTTCTACTTCGTTTGAACATACAAGCACTAACAAAGCTATAGAGAGAAACTTTTCGAATGGTGCTTGTTTTGTTTCAGTTAGAGCCATATTTTGTTATGCTTGTTTTGTTGATAATGTTTACACTGAAATATAAGGCTTGGAAGTAGTGTGCTTTAGAATACAGAACTTTCAATACATTTTGTATGTATGTATGTACATACATATATGTATATTTATTTTTTTTTTGCTTTTTTTTATTTTATTTTATTTTTATTTTTTGAAAGCCGTTGTCATATTTTTCAAAACGAGATATCAAACTCTTAAATCGTTTATGTAGTTCCGAAGATATTTACAAAAAACCTATGTTATATATATCAAAATTTTAAAACTTTCAAAATGTTTTCGGTTTATTTACAAAATATTTACATCATTCGATAACACAAGATATTCCGCGCTTACTAAGGTGCAACATTGTGCACTTGCATTTAAGATACCTACATTTTGTGCACATTTCACTAATGTTTGCTTAGGGCCAGCAACGCGGACTGGGTCAGCTAGTACTTCATAAAGAAAGAAGGCACAATAAACGTTATACTTTGGAAAGCTTAAGTATACAACAAAAAATGGACATAGCAATGAACAGTAAAACAGATAAAGACAACACCAATGCCAGCTATAGCATTGTATTAGTTTATCCAACTGTGATATTAGAAGTTAAGAAAATGCTGTGATATTTTATTTATATTTGCAATTATTTTTTTACGTTATGTGTTTTATGTTGTACATTTTATGTCTCTTCAAAATATATCTCAAAAACTTAAAAGTAAATTGGAATAAAAGATAAAATATTTAAGTCAATGAGACATTTTTAGATTTTAATTGAACTGTAGTGAATTTTAATCAGAAATAATTTCTCATTCGGGCTTAAGTTCAGTAATTTCAATTCTTATTGAATGAAATATTTTTATTAATTAATGTGAGTATCTAAAGAAGAGAAGAAAAATTAAACTAGACTTTATTAGCTGGGGGAAATACCGATATTTTTCTGTGCAGCCACGCAGTTCATCAGCACCCATGTCTATCTACTGGGGTAGAGATTATTATTAACATTAGCTATTTAACATAAATTTCTATGAAATGGAATATGAGAATTGATTGTGTATACAATTATTGATTTATTGATCACTATTCATTTTCTGTTTTTCCATTTTATATTTAGGTTAGCACGAAGTTATATCACTCTACCTATGTATGTTTATTTATGCTGATGAAGTGCGTGGCTGCACAGAGGCTTTTTTACTTTTTTGAAGTTTTTTTCAGTTTAAACGTTTTTTTCAGGTATGTCGTTTTTCTCGATTTTTTCTGTTTTTTTTTTTTTGGTTTTTTTTTTAATTTTGGCAATTTTTTCCATTTTGGCGATTTTTTTTGTTTTCGGAGTTTTTTTCGTTTTGGCGATTTTTTTTTGCGATTTTTTTTTACGATTTTTCTTCATTTTGGCGTTTTTTTTTTCATTTTGGCGATTTTTCCGGTTTTCCACGATTTATTTTAGTTTTAGAATTTTTTTTTAATTTGGTGCTTTTTTTCGTTTTGGCGATTTGTTTTATTTGGCGTTTTTTTTTTGGTTTGGTGATTTTATAATTTTTTGATTTTTTAGCGTTTTTGAAAATTTCAAGAGTTTTGCTCTTACGGTTTCCAAGATACAGCAAGTTGTCAAAATTACATAGTCAAAATTGCATTAACTGATGGAACACCCTTTAATTTAAATTTTTTTTAAATTATAGTGTTAATTGTTGCAGTCTGTATAAAAATACATGTAATATTGTGTATATATTACATGGGATTTTAACATTTTTGCTCGTTTTGGAACACCATTTAATTTTCAACCCTCATGTATTTGTTGTTGTAGCGGCCAAATGTCTACTCACTGTGTCCAAATTTCAGGTCCGTAGCTCTTACGGTTCTCGAGAAAGTACCCTGTGACAGACGGACGGACAGACGGACAGCGTAGCGCAAGCAATAGGGTTCCTTTTCACCTTTGGTGTACGGCGATCATACATTTGACTTCGATAGGTACGCCCTAGGGGCAGTTACAGCCCTGCGAGTAAATTTTATAAAAATTTCCCCTTTATATGGGAGCCCCCTTAAGGAGTCGAGTTTGGGCATAGGTATGTTCCAAAGAAATGTTGAAGATTTCGGATTTCTTAAAAAAATTATTAAAAAAATTATTTTTTTGTATGGGGACCACCTTAATGGTTGAAGATAGACGATAAGTATATTTACAGGAAATCTTTGTATTGAAAAAATATTGGAGGTTGGTCATACATTTGACTTCGATAGGCACGCCCTAGGGGAAGTTAGAGCCCTGCGAGTAAATTTTATAAAAATTTCCCCTTGTAAGGGAGTTTCCTTAAGGAGAAGAGTAAGGCGGTCGGTTTGTTAAATAAGATGTTGGGCAGAGAAAATTAATGGGTGCTGGTCATACATTTGACCCTTGTAGCGGTGACCCCGGGAAAGTTATATGATTTTTTTGTAATTTTTTTTGCTTTTACCCTGAACTTTGAGCACGAAGAGGCGACCTTCGCCCCCATCTGACCGTGACCATTGGTTGGCTCAAATACTTTTTTCCAAACCTCACAAAATGAGGTGTTCTTGCAATTCGAAATCTCGTTACTAAGAATTCTCATATAACACTATGCTATAGCTAATGTAGATATGTATGCACTTACATATGATATGTAATGAAAATTACACTGTGTGAAAAAATAAATAAATACCTGTGAAGTGTTAAATTTTTTTTTCTAGGTTATGTCGAGCATAACAACAATCTGCATTTAAAATTTTCCAATCAACCCCAAAATATTGAGTTTTTTTTTAACACACAACACAACCCGCGAAGCGATTAGCTTGTCTGCGAAAACACCCAGGGTATATGGCGGGAATCAAACGCACGACCTCTGAGAAGCTAGCATCGCTACCAGTCAGCCACAGGGGCAGAGATGGACAAAAAATATCTTTATATGAAAATATCGATATTTGAGATAATAAATCATCGATATATATCGCCGATATTTCAAAAACCGATATATAGATACATCGATTCTTATTTACGAGTATCGGGTTTCGATACTTTTAAGAGCTCTATAAATTTTAGCAGTTTTTTAACTGTAGGATATTGGCGTCTAGTAGTGACGCCAATATCCTACAATGCGAAGAAAAAAAGAGAAATTTCATAATAAAAACCAAGGCGCATCTATAACGTGACCCCATTAACCCAGGTGACTTTTACTTGTTAAATAAACTAAATGTAAAATTTGGTTTGTGTGGGTATAAGTCTTAAGGCAGAAATAGTTTTTACTTTCTGTACTGTTACGTATCAGCTGACTTTTTTTGTTTATAGAATTCTTCTACAAGCCGTTAGTGTTTCTCTTTCGTCCTGTTCTGTTTCGGTTCAAACTATATTAAAACATAATAATGGACGATGCAAAACTCATCACTTTACTGGAAAACTGTGACCGTTCTTGTCAGAAACAGCTAATAATTTATTACAGAAAAAGTAACTAGAAACAGAACGGCACAGCTCAGAACAGCAACAGGAAGTAAAGAATAATGAAGCCTTAAGGAGCTAAAGTAGGTTACGTATAACTTAACATAGTAGTTCATTTCTATTAAAATTTTTTAAAGTGAATACTTGTTCATACGAAGATAAAGCATATTTTTCAGAAATTATCTTATAATTAATTAAAAACCCATCAATTAAATTTTTAGTTAATGTATTTTTTTTTTAATTGAAAAAATCAAAAAAAAATTCAATTAAAATGGATGAGTTAATATACAATTTCCGTGATTGGTTGAAAACTAAATAATTTTTTAACTGAATCTTTGTATTTTTTTAATTGAATCTTGTTTTTACTTTTTTCTGTGTATATAAAGGGTAAGAGCAAATAACTGGGGATAATACTTTTTTATTGGAAATGCTTCATTGTTTATGGCAGTTTAATTTCCAATCACATGTGAAGTTTTAAATGCGCTATTGGAACTCCTTACACTTACTCTTTATATATAAGTACATATATTTTGCTATTTTTTATGTTTCTTTGAATTGTTATTTTTTATGTTTCTTTGAATAAAAAAAATTTCTACCGAATTTCATTCAAATCTACCGATATTTTTTTGTCGATTCTACCGAATTAAAAAAAAAATTAAGTGTGCACACTGGTCTCGATACTCGAGTGAACACATGACCCGAGCGATCGAACAAAAACAGTCGTTGGTTGAGCGAAGAGCAAGCCAAAGAAGAACGAAGTTTGAGGGTTATTTCGCCACAGTGTCGCATCGTGTCAGTGGACAACAGTGACGCAAACTTTTTCAGATCAAAAAGCACTGTTCGTTCATGAAAAAAGCACTAAAAAGCACTAAATGCAATTACTATGTTTGCACGAGTATGTACAGGATAAAGATTTCAATTCAAATTGTATTTTTACTCTTTTATATATTAAATTAAATCATCCGGTATAGTCGAATAAAATTTAAGTGGAAATGTTTTGAAATATTGATCCTTATCGAGTGCCCAGTACTAGTTATACTATTAAAATAATTCATAGCGCTTAAACTTCTTTTCACCTCAGTATTTAAAAATTTAGTTTTAGAAATGGATTATTATTAGCTAAATTTCTATAATTATGAACTTCAATCCAAAATTGATCAGTTCTGAGCAAATTTTTGCATTTATGTAGCCTTAAATTTGTAATGCTTCGTTCTTCTGTATTTCTTCAACTTCACTGTATTTGTTATTATATTATTTTATAACGTATACATATGTGTGCTCTGTAATTTCTAGAAATATGTTCTTAACATATTTCTTTCATCCAATTGAATAACGAATAAAAATAAAATTTATATTATTGTATCATGCATACAACAAAGACTCTACGTCCAATTTTAAAACTTCATATGTATCTAAAAAGCAAACAGAATATTCTTATTATATTTATCAGTGTTTTTATAGGAAATTTGATAATTAGGAAGGAACACCTTATAGTCAAAGAAGCAAGTACAGTCACCCTGCTGGATTTTCATTGAGTATGTGTGTATGCGTTTAAATTTAGAGTTTCAAAAAAGTGGAAAAAATCCAAATTTGCGTTTTTTATGACGCTACTAGACTATAACATATTAATATTTAGTATAATTGCAAAGGGCACTAAAAGCAATAAGATCAAAGTTAAAAAAGCACCAATTTAGTGCCTTTTTTAAAAAAGCACCAACTTAAAAAAATGCGCACTGTTATGACCTAAAAAGCACTAAATCTAGTGCTAAAAGCACTAAATTGGTATCGCTGGTATAAATTTGTGTGTATGTGTGTAAGAGAGAAGTTGACGTAAAAATCTATTTTCTGTAGATTTCTACCTCACATACCTACGTAAGGCCGGATTTACATCTGTGTGCCATGTGCCACACAAGCGTAAAAAACGTAACCACTTATTGCTAATGAAAAACTGTTAGATTCAGACATGTATTTATTAAGTTAAATACATAACTAATAGACAATTTTATAGAATCCAACATGATTGTAAACTGTTTAAATAATAAATACATGTCTGATTCAAACAGTTTTTTATTAGTAATTAGTTGGTTACGCTTTTTTGGGCAAATGGCACACAAGAAATGCCAGATGCAAACTCAGCCTAACGATACATATTAAATAAACAGCAACATGTTTTATTTACATATGTTACATATTTTGTTAGCTGATACGTCAACTCACGATACGAATATACTAATTCTGCCATTATCGTTTAGAAAAATGTATGGGATATCAAATTTTTATCGTATTATTTAACATTCATTATGACATTTTGCATTCACAATATCGCACTTGTACACATCATTTGAATTTTTGACATGTATTAATACAAAGTAGAATAATCTGAGTGGCCCTTTAAAATTTTTTGACTGTTATGGCACTATATGTTGGCATGTGTATTTATTTTGAATTTGGAATATTTTTCCAACATTTCGTCGGTTGATTATTGGTTTGCTGCAGACATAATGTATTTTGAATATAATAACTGACCGACGATTTGTAGGCTAAAAATATGGATATATGTATCAAAATATCGATGTTCTAAAAAAATATATATCGATACTGTTCAAAAATATCGATACGATATACATATATCGATACATTTTATTCATTTGCCAATCTCTAGTTACGGGTAAGAACGGGTTTTCATACCCATAGGTATGAAAACCTCTCGAACCATGTAGATTTTTTTTCAATAAATTTTAGATACATGTATGTGTGTAAAACATAATATTTTAGAATTTTTCGCCACTTTTCTACTTTGGATTCGTCTTACACAGTATTTTTGTACTGGATCATACTGTTTATGACTTAATTGAAACAAGTAAGAGTGCTATATTCGACTGTGTCGAATCTTATATACCCTTTACCAACGTACGTACATATATATATGTATATAGTATACAGACACGTACATATATACATATTTGTTTTGTGAAAAATTTTATCATTTTTTTCTCCAACGCAATTAATAGTAAGTGACCTTTCAGTATTTTTCGATTAAAGAATTTGATTCAATTATTTTATTTTCGATATTAGCAATATTTGAATATTTCACTCTACACTCTGTGATTAAGATATATTTTACATTCACTCTTATTTCAGTCAACATCGACGTCACGTCAATACAATACCAAAAAATTTAGGCTTGTTTACTCACTCTCGAGATGTTCAAAAACCGTGCTGCTATTTAATAACTCTAAAATAGTCCTAGTATTGCACCTCCATACGAAGTAAACTAACTTGTTTTATATTTTCCCGTATTTAATAATCATTGATGGTGCAAAACTGCTTAGTGTGTTAATTTAAAGTTCCCATTGCAAATGGTATACATCGTGGTATTATGTAAACCTTTTATTCCTATAGGATTTTTTTGAAATTTGTTCAGCAGAAAGGAAAGGTATCAGCAGAGTTGGGCAAAATACATGGCTTGTAGTATTTAAAATACTAAATACAAAATACTTGCTGGTCATGTATTTAAAATACAAAATACAAAATACTTTCAGGCCATGTATTTGAAATACAAAATACTTACACGTCATGTTTGTATTTAAAATACAAAATTCTCAAATTTTTTGTAAGTATGTACATATTTAAAATACAAAATATTTCCACATCATTTATGTATATATATATATATAGTGTATTAAATTAATCGGTTATTTATTCGACTAATTAATCGAGGTTTTGGTTTAATCGGTCAATAAGCGGTTAATTTGGGATTAATCGGTTCACCGATTAAAATCAATTTTTATAAATTTATTAATTCCAATAAATAAAAATACATAAATTATTCATTATTTTGAGATTTTATTAATGAAAAAAGGATAACGTAACAAAAATAGCAATTTTCGAACTAAATCAGACGAGGCAACATTTATATACATTAGACTCTAATGTATATATGTAAATGTTGCCTCGTCGCTCTAATGATTAGAGCGACTCAAAAAAAGTGATTTGGTTACCACTCTGAAAATAAAGCTTGAAATATTTTATGATGATTCCCAATCTAGCATTGACCATCCGTGAGCTGGACCATTTTTTAAAAAGGTATTTTTTTCAGTTTTTCGAATTTTTTTTATAAACTTCAATAAATTATACTTCAATTAGATATCCATAAAAAATTAAACATGTATAAAAAATCTTGAGTAATGATTTTCCTAAAACATGAAATATGTTTAAATGGAATAAAATTATTTTTTCAATCTCCAACCCTGAAAAAATATTTCTGAGTTTTCTGTTTCTTAATACTAATTTATTTTTTTCTAAAAGATAGAATATATTTCATTACCAAAGAAATAATTAGTTTAATATATCAAAAAAAGTTTAAGTTTTCCACCTCTGGAGCTATTTTTTTTTTATTTTTCTAATTTCTATGTCAAACTATTTCATTCTAAGTCATAAAGTATATAAAACTTGTAAACAAAAAGAAAAAACTAACTTGACCTAGTTACTTTTGTAGAAAAAAGCAATAAATTTTCCAACCCTGGAATAAACATTTTAGATTTTTCTGATTTAAAAAATTAATAAAGTGTGTTAAGTGAACAAAGAAATAAAAAAAAGTTAATTTTATTTAATATTTAATATATTTAATATAAAAAAAATCAAAGGTTTCCATCTCTGGGGCTGTAATTTTCATTTTGCTAATTTTATACGCCAAACTTTTCTTTCAGAAGCATAAAACATATTCAATTTATAAAGAAAAAGAAAAAAATTTTTAGACTTATTTAATTTTACATAACACAAATACCGGGCAGTTATGTAAAAAATTCCGCAGGAAATTTCTCCCTTTTTCAATTAGAATTTTTTGTTTTCCCTATCATTTGCTATTAGTTGCAATTGTTCCCTGGGAGAAATTTCCTGCAGAATTTTTTACATAATTGCCCTGATAGTGTAAGTTTTCCAACCCTGGAATCATAATTTGGGATTTTTCTGAACAAAGCAAAAACGAAATAAGAAAAAACTTAGTTTCATTTAATTCCATTAATATTAAATAAATTCAGTAAAGTGTGACTTTGACTCGCGCACGAAGGGTTCCGTACATTGGGTTTTGAGCATTTTGTAATGAGGCTTTTTTGCTTTTTTGAAGTTTTTTCAGTTTTGTCGTTTTTCCTGATTTTGGGGTTTTTTTCATTTTGGCGGTTTTTTTTTAATTTTGGCGATCTTTTCGGTTTTTTTTTCATTTTGGAGATTTTTTTCGTTTTGGCGATTTTTTTTTTGTTTTTGGCGATTTTTTTTCGGTTTGGCGATTATATAATTTTTTGATTTTTTAGTATTACCGTTTTTGAAAATTTCAAGAGTTTTGTTTTTAGTGCTAATTGTTGTAGTCTGTATAAAAATCCACTAACCTTACAAATTGCAAGTGCATATATACATACATACATACAATTGTATGTATATTACATGGGATTTTTAAATTTTTCGTTGTTCGTTTTGGAACACCCTTTAATTTTTAACTCTCATGTATTTGTTGTTGTAGCGGCCAAAGATCTCCACACTGTGTCCAAATTTCAGGTCTGTTGCTCTTACGGTTCTCGAGAAAATACCCTGTGACAGACCTACGGACAGAGGGACGGACGGACAGCGTAGCAAAAACAATAGGGTTCCTTTTCACCTCTGGTGTACGGAACCCTAAAAAAGGTTAAAAATATCCATCTCTGGAGCTATGGTTTTCATTTTTCTAATTTTATACGCCTAACTTTTCTTTCAGAACCATAAAATATATCTAATTTATAAAGAAAAAGAAAAAAAATTATTTAGACATAGTTAATTTTACATAACACAAAAAGTGTAAGTTTCCCAACCCTGGAATCATGCTTTTTTATTTTTCTGTTCTCTTACACTAATTTCTTTCTTTTAAGAATATAAGATATGTTTAATTTATTTGAAAAAAAAAAGAAAAATTAGTTTTAGTAAGTTACTTTTATATAACAAAAAAAGTTAAAGTTTTCCAACCCTGGGAACGTCTTTTAAATTTTTTTATATTTTTTTAATTTAAAATACCAATTTTAGTCGTACTAAAGTGTAAAATAAGTTTATTTATTGAAAATAAATAAAAATTTGTTTTCGGTAGTTATTTTGGAAAATTTCTGACACACCAGTCCAAGAACGAAGTCTCTAGCTTTTCTGGGAGCTTCGGAAAACCATTTCACGTACAGACAGACGGACATCGCTTATTCGTCTTCCCTATGCATAAGGATCCATAATATATATATTTTATGGGTCGCTTATTGATATTAGAGAAATTACAAACGGAATGACAAACCTATATATACCCGTTTACCATTTTTTTTGATAAAGGGTGTAAAAAAATTTATTAAGAGGAATGCCCATGTTTGTGTTAACAAATTTCTCAGAAATTGACTGAGTTATTAAATATATTGTTTAAAAAAAATACCTGCCTGATGTTTTTCACGTGCTATTTATGCGCTTTCTGTCAATCTTAGCTTCCAGGATGATGAAAGTACAATTTAATAGACGTATATCAACACAAAGTATAAAATTGGTACAACAGTGACCGCCAAACTTTTTTCCATGAGAGTCGAATTTTTCGCAACTACCAACCTTAATATTCCGCAAAATTATGATTACTTATAGTATTTTTACATGAGTTAAGCTCGCTTTGTAAATTTTTGATGCCACTTTAACTTCAATTTAGTATAACAGTGATTTGCAACTTGCGGCTCTCAAGCTGTACAAATCGTATTACGAGTAATTATTATAGCTATAGGGTACTAACTAGATATTAACATACAATGCAAATAAAATGCCACCCTCTAGTCAGCCTAGAACCATATGTTTCTATGTCAACACTCTTTTCTCTAGCGACAATTGCACTAGTTGAAATGTCGACAACTTTCCTTTTATGCGCGAGTAGAGATATGTTTGAGACAACAGTTCCAGTGTCTTTCTGGTGACATTGTCAATGAAGGTGTCAATAGTTTGGTTTTCTTTTTTATTATGCTATGCAATAATGTTAAAAAATTAGGTACATATATATGTATGTATTTAAGTTTGTTGCCCCAACCCTTATAGAATTGTAGACGAGGGTCACTAAAATGTACCTGTGAATCTTTAGTTCAAATGTCTCCATATGATCGTAAAATAATAGTGCTAAAAAAAATAGTTAATAATAATTAACTAAAATTAATAGTCCCAATGACTATTAATTTTAGTTAATTGGCAAAAATAAAAATATACTTAATAGTAACAAACCAAAAAAGTTTGTCTTAAGTAGAACAAAAATAAGAAAATTAACAAACATGTGCATAGTTAGTAAGGAACAAACGACAATGGTAAGACTGTTGTAATATATATGAAAGATGGTAAATTGTTGAGCCTTCATTACCAAACATATATATTAGCAAATTGAAAAATGCAATGAATCAAACCAATTCACATATTCCATTTGCAATAAAGTTTCGTATATAGGGCAGACATCTACATCAACTGACACCACACACGGTGGACCAAAACACAGAAGAACGCTGATGAGGAAGGTTTAGTGGCCTTCGAAGACGGCTGGCTGTTCCGTTCAACTATGTGTTGTTGTCAGAATATTTACAACTAACTTGATGTTATTTGTTCATTAATAATTATCACATGTAATTTGGCTTAAAAAGCGTTACGAACAGTAGCCTAATTCAATTCATACGAATTTAAGAAACAAATACAGTTCGAGAAATAATAATTAACTAAAATTAATAGTGGCAAAAATAAAAATATACTTAATAGTAACAAACCAAAAAAGTTTGTCTTAAGTAGAACAAAAATAAGAAAATTAACAAACATGTGCATAGTTAGTAAGGAACAAACGACAATGGTAAGACTGTTGTAAAATATATGAAAGATGGTAAATTGTTGAGCCTTCATTACCAAACATATATATTAGCAAATTGAAAAATGCAATGAATCAAACCAATTCACATATTCCATTTGCAATAAAGTTTCGTATATAGGGCAGACATCTACTCAACTGACACCACACACGGTGGACCAAAACACAGAAGAACGCTGATGAGGAAGGTTTAGTGGCCTTCGAAGACGGCTGGCTGTTCCGTTCAACTATGTGTTGTTGTCAGAATATTTACAACTAACTTGATGTTATTTGTTCATTAATAATTATCACATGTAATTTGGCTTAAAAAGCGTTACGAACAGTAGCCTAATTCAATTCATACGAATTTAAGAAACAAATACAGTTCGAAAAATAATAATTAACTAATAATAGTGCAAGTCTACTGGTAGATTTTCAATGACAACCCTATGTGATAGTCAATACATTGGGTGGGGTACACGTAGTCAGTAGTACTATTGACAACGCCACTAGAAAATCACTACAAGTTTACTATTTACATCGAGCGAGAAATATCGATATTGTAGACTAGAACACCTAAAATTTACTAGTGAGTCTTTGGTGCCAATGTCTCCACGTGGTCCCAAAAGAAGTACTTAGTCAGCAGTGCTACAGCCTAGTAGTGGATTTTCAATGACAACCTAATGTAAAATGTCAATAGATGATTACATTGGCTGGGGTACACTTGGTCAGTAGTAATATTGAAAATGTCACTAGTAAATCACTACAATTTCACTATTCGCATTTCCTGAAGGGCACTTATTTTCTATTGTAGTAAAGGGTGTTTTTTTTTAGAGGTATAGAACTTCGAATTGAAATAAAACACAAGAAAATCGTTTTAATGTCCATCAATTTGGCTTTATTGGAAGGATAATTTTATGCCATTAATGTTTAAATATAGTTTCGGGCATGTGGCCGCCGCGGCTGGCTCGAATAAAGCCAATTCTACAGGTCCAATTTTCAACCACTTTTTCGAGCATATGGGGCCGTATGTTGGCAATAACGCCACGAATGTTGGCTTCCAAGTCCCCTATCGTTTCTGGTTTGTTAGCGTAGACGAGCGACTTCACATATCCCCAAAGAAAATAATCCAATGGTGTCAAATCACACAATCTTGGTGGCCAATTGACAGGTCCATTCCGCGAAATTATGCGCTCATCGAATGTTTCCTTCAATAAATCGATTGTGACGTGCGCTGTGTGGCATGTAGCGCCGTCTTGTTGGAACCACAACTCATCCACATTCAAAATCTTCCATAAAGTTGATGGACAAAGCTCCAATTGCTGTGCACGGTGGCGAATCGATTCATTCGGGTCCTCTTCAACACTTTGCTCTACAGCGGCAATTGTTTCTTCGGTGCGCACTGTTCGACGTCTCTGCGGATGCGTATTATCACATAGAGTAAACGTAGTGCGAATTAATTGCTCTGATGGACGATTATGTCGACCATAAAATGGACGGAGCTTGCGGTAAACTTCGCGAACTGAACCATTATTTTCGAAATAAATTTGCACGATTTGCAAGCGTTGTTCTTTTGTCAACCTGTTCATGATGAAATGGCAAACCAAACTAAATATTAATCACTTGACAGCTGACAAAATGGCCGCCAGTTAAAAAAGTGATGCCAACTTAAAGTTCTATACCTCAATAAAAAACACCCTTTATATCAAACAACGATACCCACACCGAAATAAATTTTAGTTTGGTGGAATTTAGCGGGAATGTATGGTTGGTGTATGTGAAAAATGTGACCCTCATATACATATATGACATTTACTAATATAGTTTCACATCAGCAAATTTCCATTCGATTTGTAGTTAATTTAATATACACTTAGCCGCAAAACTCTACATACGACGTAATATTTTAAAATTGTATTTTTTAAAGGAATTTCGTTAATTTTGTCCACTTTTTTTATTTTAAAATAAAGTAATTTAAATTAAATAAAACATTTGATTTTAGTAAACAATATTAAACAAGCAAAAAATAATAAAATTCAATATTTTATGCGATTGCAAAAGTATACATATGATGTATTGTTGAATATATTGTGTTACATTTTTTAAAATTTTAATAGCTTGTGTGTCCGCTTTTTTATCAAACACTTTTACGCATCGAAGAAACCAGATCTTTAGTTGTTTTCGCTGACACATTTTCCAATTTTTCCTTTAAAATTGTACTTATTTGAGATAATTGCCGTACGTCTATTTTTGACGCCTCTGCTTCAAGGAAGCATAGAAATAAGTTATTCTTGGGGTCATTTATCATGCATAAATATATATTTATTTTTAAGGTGAAATTTGTTCACATTCTGCAAAAAAAATTTTAAAATACATATCTAAATTACCACGACGATCCATAATTCCATAAAAAAAATTTAATTCTCCAACCCCATCAGCACGTATGCACTCCCACACCATTACGGAGTCAGCACCATGTTTGACAGGTCTGCATGAGTTTTATTATTAAAGTCAATATCAGTGATGCAAAATGTGGCACAATTGGGCCATTTGTGGCCCTTTTGGATGTTTGATGGCCCTGTGGTACTCTCGAGGCTATTTTGGCCCTTTCAGCTCAAAATTCAACTAAGTCCTTCAAACCTTAGAGAACACTTTTTAAATGAGTTTTCTCCATTTTAAAAACTGCTTCTATTTTTGGAGATTTTTCTTTAAACTGGTTTCCGAAATCTGCGCCAGATTATGTTTTTAGTGGAAAAGCCAATAGTGTTGTACGACTTGCTATTAAACTTTTTCGAAAGGAAACAGAACAAGTAAATAATGAACATAGGGCAGTATCGCAAGTTCCAGAATTTAAAAAGCTCAACGATTTAAGTAAAAGTAAATTTTGCAAAATCATTCTACCATTAAAATCGTTTAGGTAAACCTTTGCATACAAATTTATACAGAATTATTCAAGGAACTCTTTCTATTCCCCATTCCTCAGCATGTGTGGAAAGAATCTTTTCTTTCGATGAAAATTTATATTTTATATAAAAAATATATTTATATGAAAAATATGAAAACTTGCTTTTGTTTTCAATATACATTTTCAGTCGAGAGTTTTCTTTCGATATCGTGAAACAGGCCATAACAGAAGAAATCGTCTTCATGTAAAAAATACTTGTCAAATTTATTAGAATTAAAAGATTTAATGAAATCTAATTCTATCAATTGTTATGATGAAGATATTTTAAAACTTAACACAAAAAAAAAATGCTTTTAAACAGAAGTAAATTCAGGAACTATTGGACTAAGAATTTAGAATATGAATAATAAAACATGAATTACATATAGAATGTTTTTCAACTAAAATTTTATTTTTTTTAAGCAACATGCATACATATATATAAAATATATATGTATTTACTTTAGTTTAACAAAAAGTATTTTAAAAACTTTGAATTTTTGTCGCTAATTTCTGTTTTTACTCTAAACAAAATAAATCACACGTATCATATTATTAATACATATTTGTGTTTTTATTTAAATTAAAAGATTATAGTCAAGTACATTAAAAAACTTTTCTGGCCCTATCAAAGGTATTTTGGCCCTTTTAAATCGTTAATTTGGCCCTAAATCCAAAAACTCAAAATGCATCACTGGTCAATATTACATTTTTTCCATTTTTTTGGTCGTCCGTCGTTTCCAAATAGGTTGAACTTACGCTGATCCGTAAAAATAACTCCTTTCAAAAACTTATTAAGATGGACGTGTTTGTACTCCAGAGCATAAACATATCGTTTAGTTTTGTTTATGGGACTTATGTATGGCCTTTTTCTGGCTATACACGTCTATAATCTAACCTTATTTAAGCAACGGCGAGTTGTATTAGCATCTACAAGAATTTTTAAGGTCCTCTTTCAGTTTTGTGCTACTTCTCTTTGTATTTTTCGCATTTTCTCTTACAATTTTGCGCGTTAGTCTTCCATAAAGCCTTGCTGTTCATCCCAATCGTGGCAAAATTTGATTCATTTGTAGTTTTAATGATAGTGAGGATTGTAAATTGAGAAAAATTAAAGATTTGTCCGGCTTTTGTCATTTCGACGTCGGTTGATATTTCCTTATTATTTTCCATTCTTTTCAACTACTGCTAATAATCAAAGTAAAATTTAAGCAAAATCTAACACATATTGTTAAAACAATAATAAGTGAACACAAAATTATTAAATAAAAGGTGCTACTATATCTGTATTTGATACAATTCAAACGCGTGTGTACACTTTTGCGACGTTGGCTAAGTGTAAATTTTCAGCATTTTTTACTTTACCAAAAAGGTAAGTGTTTTTTATCTCGAAGTTATGAAGTGGGTCCAATATAATACTCAAGATACAATATTTTCACAAATTTAACATTAAATAAAAAGAAGTAAGAGTGGTATATTCGGCTATGCCGAATCTTATATACCCTTTACCAACGTATGTATATGCAGTATACAGATACATACATAAGTACATATGTAGATATGTACATATTTGTTTTGTGATAAAATGTATAATTTTTTGTTATAGTGAAATTTGTAGTAAGTGACCTCTTACTTTTTTCGACTAAAGAATTTGCTTGAGTAAAGATTGAAAAAAACTTGAAATATGTTAACCGAAAAAAATTATTTTTGGTTATTTTTTTACCCAATTTTTTTTTTAATTTCCAAACCTGGAACCATAATTTAAATTTTTCTGGTTTTAAATTATTTCTTTCTAAAATATAGAATATATTTAATTACCAAAGAAATAACTAGATTTAATTAATTAGTTTTATATATCAAAAAAGTGTACTTTTCCCAACCCTGGAATCATTCTTTTAGATTTTTTTGGTTCCTTATACCAATATTGTTCTTTATAAAATATATACATATATATATATAATATGTTAAGTGAACAAAGGAAAAAAGAAATAAAGAAAATATGCACTAGTTTTATTTAGTTACTTTAATATCAAAAAGGGTTTAAATTTTCCAGCTGTGGAGCTGTGGTTTTTATTTTTCTAATTTTCTATCACAAAAAGTATAAGTTTCCCAACCCTGGAATCATAATTTAAAATTTTTCTGATTACTTACACCAATCTTTTTCTTTTAAGAATGTAAGATACTTTTAATTTATAGATAAAAAGGAAAAATTAGTTTTAGTAGGTTATTTTTATATAACAAAAAAGTTAAAGGTTCCAACCTTGAAACGCCTTTTTTATTTTTTTTTTATATTTTTAATACAAAATTTATTCGTACTGAAATATAAAAAAAGTTTATTTACCAAAAAAGTCAAAAAATTTGTGTTATCTAGTTACTTTTATGTGGCAAAATCAAGTTTAAGTTTTCCAGCTCTGAAACCGTCTGCTCGATTTCGCTGATTTTCAATACCAATCTCTTTTGGACCATTTCTGATACACCAGTCCAAGACCGAAGTCTCTAGCTTTTCTGTGATCTTCGGAAAACCGATTTCACGTACACCAGACGGACGGACAGACGGAGATCGCTTATTCATCTTCCTTATTCCATAAGGACCCACAATATATATATTTTATGGGCCGCATATGAATATTATGGAAATTACACACGGAATGACAAACCTATATATACTAGGGTATTCAATCGGTTAACCGTTAATGGGTTAAGCGGTTAATTACTACCCGATTAACTCAACGGTTAATTTAAAATTGGCTTTTTTCGATCAACGGTTAATTAATTATTAATTAATTAATTTCAGTCGATTAACCGACGCAACAAATGTTTAAATTTATAAACATTTTTAAACTTATAAAAACACCTCAAGATTAATAAAATAGTTGATGCATAATAATAAAAGGTCAAAGAAAAGTTGCAAAAATCATTAAAACAGGACTCTAGTGGCATAATGAATGATTTTATATGTTTTGAGAAATACAGGAAGAGGACTGAGGTACTAGATATTCTGTATTATGGATTGCTGCCTTCTTCCTCAACATCTAAGATAAGTAAAAGGATTTTTTCGTCAGGTTTTACCAAAACTAAAGAGGAGAATCGCTTAAGTCCTAAACATTTAAACCAAATTATTTTTTTAAAAGTTTGTGTTAGAAGATCTCTTTAAACTATATAATGACCCCACAAAATTGTTAATTTTTAATGAACACATATTTATGAATTTTTTTTTTGCTTGATTTAGTTTAAAAATTATTATCAGCCCAATCATGAACAACAATTCCGTGCGAGTTTTTTCACTTTTCCCTTTTCTCCTATTATGAATTTGTTTTTCCCCCTCTTTTTACCAAATGCGGGAATAATAAAACTCCCCGGGAAAAAAGTAGGTATTATGAACGCCAATGAACTTGCTTTTTTCACTAAAAATCTTTCCCTTGCAAAACAGAAGGGAGTTTACATAAAAACATAGTTGATACACAATTAAAACACAATTTATATACACAAACTTCTATTTTATAGTTCTTGTATATAAAAAAAACACAAGTAATGTCCAAATAAATCAGTTATAAACTTTTTTTTACATATTTTTCAAGTTGGTAAATTTTAGTAATTTTGTTTGCTCTCTCACTCAAAAAAAAGAGAAACAAATGTCAACAAACAAGCAAAACCAGGGTGACCGATGACATTTTCAAAAAGTGGCACGAAAGGGGGATTTATCAAAAAAAAAAAGGGGCAAAATTAAAAAAAAAACAAGAAAACTACATTAAACTTTTTATTTTTAATGTATTTTTATATAATTCACTCTAAAAAAAAGGTTGAAAAAAGTGGCAAGGCAGTCAAAAAAGGGGCAAGGTAGTCGAAAAAGTGGCAATTTGCCACTTTAGTCGGTCAAACGGTCACGCTGAGCAAAACATCGAGCTTCGTAATGCGGTGATGCCACGTATTACTCTTTTTTGTTCCCAATTAATTTATGATTGGAGGAATGTTTTCTCGAGAAAATTATTTTCCGTGAGAAATAAATTCCGAGGGAATGTTCATGATTGGGCTGTATGTGTGTTTTTTAATTTTTTTGTTTTACTAATAAACTCAAATTAATAATTAATATATGAACTTTTATTTGATGAAAACACTTTATTTATGGAAAAACTTTATTAATCGGTCAACCGATTAAGCACAAACCTCGGTTAATTAATCGAGCGATTAACCGATTAAAGCAAAACCCCGATTAATTGAATACCCTAATATATACCCTTTTCCACTTTTGGTAAAGGGTATAATTAAAAATAAAAGATATGAAATACCTAAAATCGTATGTAGAGTTTTGCGGCTAAGTGTAATTTAATTACGAAAAGAAAACGGAAAGTACATATATACATATATAAATTTTGTTATAGTCAACAAATATTTAAAGACACTTATGGATGGGGTGGCCTCCAATATATTGCGCGTAAATAAAATAAATAAAAAATACATAAAAAAGAGTTAGGTATGTACATATGTAAATAGTTACCACAAACTAAGTTTAAAACAGTAAGCTATTTAGTAGCATTACAGCGTCAAGTTTGGCACCCGAAGGCTGTCATCAGGCGCCACTTAAATCGGAGATCCACAAATAACTCAATTAATCACACACGTCTTTTCACGTTCCGCTCTTTTAATCTCTTATTTTTTATCCCCACAATAGTTACATCAACACAGTTTATATTGTTATTGAACACCTTACATCGAAAACACATACACAGCCTAGTTAACAAGCGTGTGTGTTCCAAAAAATAAAATAAATTCAAAAACACACAATTTTCTTTTCTATTATTCAATAAACAAAGGCGTAATAGTGAAGCGAAAACAAATTTTAATGTAAATATTATTTAGTTTACTTTATATCCGGTATAAGAAAACGTTAAAACAATCAAATGAACTGTGGTGTGGTGTTTGCCAGATAATTACATAGACCACCGACACTAAAAATGTATGACACAACAACTGTTTGACAACGAATGCAACAACCCGAAACTACAGCACTCAATTTGCCGTTTGTTATTTAAGCGTTATCTAAAAGTGTTGTTTAAACGCTTTGGCAGCCAAGACAAGAATGAGTACGAAAAAGCAAATATGTCGAGAACTTAAGAAAGCAGTTATTCATATATTCGTAACGATCGGGTGCCGACCCATCTCCTTATCTGCCTGACCATCTACATACATAAGTGTTTTGTATTTCATTGCATGCATCATTGTTGCCATTTTAGCATTTTCACTGCTAGACTTATGCCGAGTTTACATCTGGCACACATGTGCCCAAAAAAGCGTAACCACTAATTACTAATGAAAAACTGTTTAATTCAGACATGTATTTATTGATTTAAACAATTTCCAATCATGTTGGGATTCTACAAAATTTTCTGTTAGTTATGTATGAAACGTATGCCCTAATTCTGTTCGACGATTGTATCGTCTTGTCTATGGACGGAAAAAAGAAGCAGTTTTGATTCTTTAAAACAATTATTATTTATTGTCTATGCTAAAAGGTTTGTGTATTTTCTTTATGATTTTATGCCAACCATTATATCCAACACATATTTTATCATGTATTTTTCAAATTATTGTATAATACTTTAATTGAATTTTTATGTTTTAAAAACATGGCAATATTTATATTTTTCCTTATCAAAGACAACAACCATTTTTGAAGAAAATAATTTAGAGAATTCAAAGACAAGAACTCAGAAGCATTTTCAAACAAAAACGTCCTAAATCTTCTTAATGAATTAGGGCATTAATAAATACGTGTCTAAATCAAACAGTTTTTCATTAGTAATTAGTGGTTACGCTTTTTTGGGCACATGTGTGCCAGATATCAACTCGGCCTTATCATATTATTTCGCAAAAAAGCATTCAAGTTGGTCAAAAATCTGTTAAAAGACATGTAAATTTAAAATCTAGCAAATTAATTTTTCTTCCGTAGAACATTTTAGCAGAAACTTTGAACCGATTTAGCGTTTTCCCATCAATATTTTCCGGCAACACTGGCATGCATACATTGTCGACTTCTACCACTGATTTATAATGAATGAGTGATTGCATATAACAACAAAAAGAGAAGACGGCAAAACAAATACTCGTCAAATCATATAAACATATTCACGCCATGAATCCCCAACTACAACAAATAGTGGTTGTGACCACTGTTGCCAAACAATTTTCTCCTAAGATCTGCAAAATTGGCCTAAGAAATCTTCAAAATCTGCATAGTATTTTTTTAAATCAGCAAAAAATCTGATAAACTAAAAACAAGCGCATTTTGGCTTCATTTGCAAAATTTCTATTTTATAAAATAGAGAATTTATGGAAAACATCTATATCACTTTGATTCCTTTTAATTAACAAACTTTTTAAGCAATCAGAATGTACATATCAAAGGAAATTTATTTTTTAAACCTTTGGCAAATTTGTATGAAGATAGGTTTGTTCATTTACTAAAAATTGTTACGAATTTGTAACAATTGTTACTGGAAAGTGTTCATTAACTCAAAAAGTGTGCAAGGAGAGAGAGAGAGTCAAAAGAGAGAGAGAAAAATTGAGAAACAAAATAATTCTCACAAATTATTACTAGTAAAATTTTTACTTGTAAGAATTATCCAACCACCTGTTGTGTGTTTTGTTGTCAAATTAATTATTTAAAAATATTTGAAAAAGGAAAACTGAAAAATTTGCATGTATACGTATGTATGTAAAAAGAAAGCATGTTTTTTATGCCCCTATTACGATTTACAACTCAACTAAGTTTAGTTGTAATTGTAACAACTTAAGGCTCAGTTACCCGACCGTAATGTAAAGTAACAGCAATAGTAGGAAACAGCTGATCGATATTGTTATGTGAAAAGTAATGTAAATGGTTATAGAGATCTAATGTAACGTAACCTACTTCTCATATAAAAATATCGATCAGCTGTTTCCTACGTTACTTTTACATTACATTACCATCGGGTAACTGAGCCTTTAAGCCTGGTACGGAGTTCATACGGAATTTCAGGTTCTCATACAAACTATATGTAAAAAAAAATTACGGAAATTCAGGTTGGTAAATTTCATAAAGGAGTTTCCATTTGCTAGTACGGACTTTCAAAAGAAAAGTACACGGAATTTTTAAATTTGTTGCCTATCTTAGGGATTTATAAATATAAGTGGAGACTTTTTTCAGTCAACTGAAACAAAAATTAATGTTCAGACAATTGTTTGGTGACGGAATTTTTGACATTTCTAATTTTCATCAAATTGTAATTAATTTTTAGTGTTTTTGTGCATTGTAAATTCAATAATAAACGAATTTGTGTTTATGCAAATATAATTCTACACAAAAGCCTACACTATTATTTTTCCGTGTAGAAATAAATATAAATTTACAAACCTGAAATTCCATAAGAACTACGTAGCGGGCTTTAACTGTTTTTTGGTATTCTGTATTACAACTAATTTTAGTTGTATTCGAAACAATGTTCGAAAAGAAAAGGCTTTTATCTATGCTAGGTTTTTTGAAACCATAGTAGCCATCACAAAACATTTTAAATATTTTAAGTTTTGGCCTTGTATTATTTTTAACCCCCGACCAAAAAAAAGGTGTGTTATAAGTTTGTAGTGTGTGTCTGTGTATCTGTGTATCTGTCCGTGTCCACGTACAGCCCAAACGGCTGGACCGATTTTGATTTAGTTTTCTCTGTTTGAAAGGTGACTTGATCGAGATGGTTCTTAACCATGTTTGAAGAAAATCGGTCCAGCCGCTTAGAAGATGTCACATCTTTACTAGATATATAGTGGGTTTTTAAAATTTTTAATTTTTGTTATTTTAGATTTCATGTTATAATGAACATGTCAACAATATTGGTTGATAAATGGGATTGGTTGGCGTCTGGAATAATGAAGCAAAACTAATACAACACTAGAAATAAAAACCAAAATACAACTGAAAAAAGTGAAATATGTAATTAATAAAAATTTTGAAACTACAACTCAACTATTAATTTAGTTGTAAATCATAATAGGGGCCTTAATTTTTTGTTTTTCTTTCATTCAGCCACATAAATTCAATTTTAATGGCCAATAATTTTGTTTATTTCTCATATATGATCAGATATGGAAAGTGGTATTTTTGTATTTGTTAATGAATAAAATTAAAAAACTATGAAAAATTAATAAAAATTGTAAAAATACATGAAACTGTTTTAAGAATTTCATATTAAATGACAATTTCTAAAAAAATTGCAATTTAAAATATTATCAAACAAAATACCTCAGAAAAAGTACAATTGTATTATGATTTCCATTCATGGTTCTGATATGAATAAAATTTTCTTGCAAGTTTTTACAAGTAAAGCGTTCATTTACTTTTTCATATTTGGGAGAGTAATTTTGTATATTTCTGCCTTACTCTCTCGTTGCTAGTTTCTGCTGGGAAAGTAAATGAACAGACCTTATGTTTCATCATTGAACTTGTAAATTGATTTAAAAATTTGGATTTCTTTCTTTCAATATTGCTCTTTATAATTAAACCATTTCAAAATTTAATCTCAGTATAAAAGTTTACACAGTTATTAACAATTTCTTTAGTTTCGTTAAATTTTGCTTCTATAGATTAGTTTAATACACATATCGAGTTATGGCGTTCTTTGAAAAATTTGGCAAGAGCGGCTATGACTATAAAAAAAATTGAAAACGAGATGATGCCAGATAAAAGAGAATATTGTCATTTATAGCTAATGTCATCAATTAAGAACGGCTGCACCAAGTTCGCAATTTTTTTATATTAGTCATAAACTTAGGATTTTACGAAAAACAAAATTTACTACACCCACTATTTTAATTTATCTAAAACCGAAAAACGGCTGAGGCAATTTTTCTAATATTCGTATTAATTTAAAGAAATATTATTAAGGAGTGGAGAAGTGAGCGTGGCACCTCCCATATAATTGTTTTTGTTTTTAATTTTGAAATATCTTTGCATCTAATGCAGCAAGAAAAGTGAAATTTTGCAACGATTTTTATGTTTTATGTTTATGTTATGTGTTACAAAAAAAATCGAATTGAACATGTGGGTGTGGCACCTCCCGTAAAGAGAATATACTTACTTTGAGATATCTGGAAAACTAATATAGGGAGAACGTTGAAATTTTGCAGGGATAACTCTTTTTACTCAAATAATAACACTGTACTGATCTTGCTGACTTGTCCACAGCGTATTATTGATGGTCTAGAACAGCTACGTCCAAAGACAAATACACTGATATTTGCATTTGAGGTAAACAGCTTTGAAAGCTCTTAAATTTGTTCTTTTTTCTTTGCAAAGTAAGAGCAAGCATTGGTGTCTGCTGTGTTGTTCTTGTGGATGTTGTACTATCGTCGGTATGAAAGCACAAAAGCTCTTTTGTAAAAGTTTGCACATTGTACATATGGATCGGACGTAGCTGGTCTAGAAGGAGCAATATGCTATTAATTTGGTACAGCTTATGTATAAGGAAAAACTGGTAAGAAGTTAGCATAAGCAGCAAAATTTAATACATATGATCTTAACGAGTTTTGCTATACAATTTTACGTTAAAAAACACTCTAGGATTTAATAGTGGATTAAAACTACATTATGCACCGATTTTTAATGTCAAATTGTATGGAGGAACTCGTTAGCGTATATGCAGTTCAATGTCGTCACTTATGCTAACTTCATGTCAGTTTTTTCTTATACATAAGGCTGTTGATATCTAAAGTTAGCATGGCGATTCCCACATAGAAGCACCATTTATTTCAAAATATCTTGGAAGCCAAAAGTCGAAATTTTGAAATTTTTTCGTAAGCAGTAACGCTAATAACGAGAAAAGTATTATAACAAGGAATCAATAATGGAACAAAAAGTGTGTCACCTCCTAAGTAAATTAAATATTAATTTTTAATATCTTGGTATCTGCCACGTGGCACTTCTGATATAATTTTTTTATAATCTCAAAACGTACATATGTATATGTAGCGAGCCACACAGGTTTTTGGATAGTTAAACAATGATAGCACTTAAAAAAATATTCGGAAATAATTTTTATCAGTTACATTTTAATAAACTTCGAATAAGAAATTGAAAATTTCAAAACTCTAAAAAAGGCGGAGTGAAAAATTCACCACATCTAAAATCGGAGAACGGCTGGACTGATTTGTTTAATTTGTTATATTCGTAAGAATTTAATGAAATATTATTAAGGAGTGGACAAATTGTCGTGGCATCTCCCATATATAGCAAATATTTATTCTGAAATATCTGGGGAACTAATACGGTAAAACACCTGTGATTTTGTAGGAGTTACTTCATTGACTTTATAAGTTGTTAAAAAACAAACAAAAAAAAACCAGCAAGAAACTTGAAATTTTGTGTAAGTAACGATTTTAATAACTTGCGTTGTTCGAATTGTACATGTGGGTGTGGCATCTTCCATAATAACCTATATAGGGAGAACTTTGAAAGTTAGTACGGATAACTCTGTTGACATTGTGCAATGCCTCTGAAAACTATTTAAGAATTTAACAAGTAGGAGTGGTGCCTCTCATATAGAGCAAATTTTTGTTTGGCTTCGTGTTGTGGCACTTTGGAAGCCAAAACAGTAAGCAAATTTAAATTTGTTCCTAAGAACTAACACCAATAACGAATATTATTATAAAAAGGAGTCAATAATGGAGCAAAAATAGTGTCATCTCCTGCTACAAACACAAACTTGAAATTTTGCTGATTCTGGATTCATTGGACAAATGAGCGTGGCTCCCCTCAAACAGAGAAAACGGTTACTAAAAAAATATTTTGGAAAATAATAATACAGTGATAATTTTGAAACTCTTCATAATGATAATTGTATTCTACAAAATAGGGAACGTTGAGCCGAAACGTGGCACTTCTAATATCAATTTTTTTATCAGTTAAGTTTTAATAAATATCGAATGAGATTGAAAATTTCAAAATTCTAAAAATTGGGATAAAGCGAGCTAGAAATTCGGGATTGGATCGACCTATGAAATGTGGGATAATCCCGCCTAAATTGGGATGTCTGGTGAGGTTAATTATACCAATTTGTCATCGTCAGGGTGTCATCTCGTTTCTAGTCAACCTGCTAACTTGGCAACATTTTTACCTTTCTAATACAGAATAGAATAATGGAGGTCTGTTAACTTCTTAAAATGGTAAAAAATGTTTTCAAGTACTGCTGTGAAGAGCAATAATTTTTTTTTTAATTTAATTTCCCTTAACGAAAATTGCTGAATTCCGTATTTTTGTTTGCCAAAGAGACCTTAAAATAAAACTACCCAGCGGTGAAACTTAGAAGACCTTCTTTTCATTAACATTATTATCAAACTGGTAAAGAATGCCTTATAAAACGCCTCGGTACACATTACACATTCCCTTCTATGAGAAGGGAGAAGAGAAGGAGTAACATATGGAGTCTGACACATCCATATGTACATGATTATACATACATATGGGCATTTTCATGATGTTGAGCGTGATCGTCGTATACATTTAAAGAAAAAAAAGTAAAAATAAAACTAATATCTATTTTGACAATAAAGGGCTTGTCAGATAAAACTTTTGCTTCGCGTTGCGTTGAAGATTCGCTTTGACATCTAAGATGAAATGTGCATGCTTATATGAAACATGTCACATAAAGTACTTTTAGCTCAAAGCGAAGCGAAAAGTTAAGCAATTCTTAAATTTTTGTGTGCTTTGGTATACTTATCTTAATTTGTTTCAACAAACTCGCATGTAAATATGCAATTTTATTAAACTTTTGGTTTATATAAAAAAACTAGTTAGTTAGGCTTCAGAGTAATCGAATTGGGCTGTGTTTTATGCATAAAACAAAACAGTGAGTGTTGTCAAAGTTTTTATTGTCTCATACACATTTTGCTTCACGCATTTTTCCCACAAAGCGTTGAAGTCGTACCCGACACGGCCTTAAGTGTAACTTATAGCTCTAATTTAGGTTTGTAATGATATTTCATCTAGCTTAAATTTTCTATCCGACGTTTGCAATTATTTTTTTCAAGAACTTTTTTATTGCCGGTGGACTTTTCGGTGGAATGCCCATATACATATTTATATAAGGTTGGTCTAAAGTAGAGATGAGCTCGTTTCGTGTTTTTTTTTTTGTGACACTAGCACGCACGACCAAACACGAAGTGTTCGTGACAAGAAATCTAATTTCGTGCGTGTTCGTTTCGTTTCGTGTTGAGCAAAATTGACAAGAAAAACACGAAAGGATTTCAGATGAATGATTTTCCAGTAGAGAAAAAATTTAATATTTTGTATCGTCAAACACACAACACCAGCATATTTGTTGATATTGTATGGGCCTCTGAAGCTTAAAGCTTTGTACGTAAACCGGTAGTATTAGCTGTGCTGGCAGATAGTATCAGCTTGCAGTGCCAACTTGATGCAATATTTTGAAAAAAAAATCAAATAAATTTTCTGATTTTCAAATACTATACCAATAACATTTCGTGCGTGTTGTGCAGTATCGTGTTACCAAATTTTCCGTGTGCGTGTTTCGTACGTGTTGAGCGGCTTGGTATTCGTGTCGTGTCGCACAGTGGGATTTTGAAAAAAAAAGTGGAAATAATTCTGCAGTTTCTAAACGAGCCGTCTGATTGTTATGAGTTTTCATACAGCATGTCGTGTTGGAAAAATTCGACACGCGCCCATCTCTAGTCTAAAGTATAAAGGTACTAACTCAAATAGAAGGTAAAACATAATAGAAACTGTAATATTAACAACATATTTTTTTTGTAAAACTGCACTATTGCAATAAATTTTTGTGACGAGGTGTATTTGTGAGAAATGTATTGGAATCCCTGAAAAACTCAATTTTGTAAAAATATACAAATTAGGGCCTTTTAATTGAGACGGTCGATATCTTTACATATGTATATGTAGTTTTCCTCAGAGTTTACTTGTCTAATGCCGAGTAGATACACATCTGGCACACACGTGCCCAAAAAAAACGTAAGCACTAATTACCAAGGTAAACAGTATCGTAAAAATACCGATACCGATTCAAATACCGCTAAAATTAGATACCGGTATCGTTACCGATACATTTCGGTTAGAAAATACCGGTATCCAGACTACCGTTTACGTCTATACTGGTACGTACCGGTATACCGATTCCGACCAAAAAATAAATGATAGGTGATTTGTAGTTGCCAAATTTTTATTATGTATTACAACTTTTTTAACCATGAGACAGACAACTGATTTTTTTCAGTTGTATTTTGGTTTTTATTTCGTCCATTGTGTTCGTTTTGCTTTATTATTCCAGACGCCAACCAATCGCATTTGTCAACCAATATTATTGCCATGTTCATAAAACATAGAATCTCAAGGAAAAATAGCAAGGCCAGAACTAAAAATATTTAAAATGTTTTGTAATGGATACTATGGTTTCAAAAAACATAGCATAGATAAGAACATTTGTTTTTCGAGCATTAATTGCAAGACAACTAAAATTAGTTGTTATTCAGAATACCAAAAAAACAGTTGTTTAAAAGTTAAGTTGTTTCAGTTTCAATCCAACCTTAGTTGATCTGTAAACCGTAATATGGGCAAAATTTACTTTCTTTATTTGGTTTTGGTCTTGGTTACACACTTCACCGTAATAAATAAGGTTGATAGAGAAAAAACGTCTAAACTTTTATATTTGAAGTTAAAGATTCCTCTCTTGAGGCGAAGAAAAGTACCTGCTTTAAGTTTTTTAATGTTAATTGTTTCTTTGTTTTTAAGTTGGCTAAAATAATATTGTTTATTCTTTGAATTGAAATATTCAAATGTTCATTTCGTCTGAATTTGGCGAGAAAGCTATAAACAATATGGGTCTAGTACAAAAACATTGCCTAAGAATGTGCCCAAAGTATAAAAGTGTCGAAGAAAACCGAAAAAATTATATTTGGTGAAAAATATAGACATATATTTGAAATTTACTGAAACAAGATATATGTATATGGTTCGAAAGGTCTTAGTCTCTTCTTTCTGTATCCGTTTATAAACTTAAAATCGGTTGGTATTTAACTTAGTTAGAAGTTGATAAGTGCCTACGGGTACGAAAAAGCGTTTTTTCCCCGTAACTCAAGATTTTGGAGGTGTCTGGAAAATTTCGAATACGATTTTTGTTGTACTCGACAATACCTAGCAGAAAAATAGTAACACATCCCAGGTATTTCGATTTCATCAAAGTTTGTCACACAGTGTAATTTATCAGTATAGACAAAACTTATATTTTTACTATTTTGTTTAATTAACCAAAATATATACTTTATATATGTAAAGTTTGAACTGCAGTCTCCTTGTTTCACTTTTTTAATAAATTATTTTTTAATAATAGTATATAAACATATATAGAAACAAATAAGTATATATGCTTTTATACATACATATGTCAATATGTAAAAATACTCCATTTTTTTAAGTAATTTAATAAAAAAAGATTTTTTGCTATGTCCACTGCCTGAAATAATAAATTTATCAGTAATATCGGTATACCGGTATTATAAACTCGATAACGGTATGTACCGGTAATACCGATACCGAAATAAAAAAAATACCGATACCGATACCGAAATTTGAAAAATAATTGTACCGGTATCAATACCGATATCGTTATTTGTTTCGGTTTCCAACCTTGCTAATTACTAATGAAAAACTGCGCCAGATGTGTACTCGGCATAAGGGATTTGTTCCTGAAGTGTGTTCTTTTAAAAAATACCAAAAATGGAAAAGGCTATATATAGGTTTGTCATTCCGTGTGAAATTTCCATAATATTCATATGCGACCCATAAAATATATATATTCTGGGTCCTTATGAATAGGGAACACGAATAAACGATGTCCGTCTGTCTGTCCGTCCATACATCCATCCATCCATCGGTCTGGTGTACGTGAAATCGGTTTTCCGAAGCTCACAGAAAAGCTAGAGACTTCTGTCTTGGACTGGTGTATCAGAAATTGTCCAAAATAGATTGGTATTGAAAATCATCGGTTTCAGAGCTGGAAAACTTAAACTTGATTTTGCCATATAAAAGTAACTAGATAACACAAATTTTTTTATTTTTTGTTAAATAAACTTATTTTATATTTCAGTACGAATAAATTTTGTATTAAAAATATGAAAAAAATTAAAAAAAAAATCAAAAAGACGTTTCCAGGGTTGGGAACTTTAACTTTTCTGTTATATAAAAATAACCTACTAAAACTAATTTTTACTTTTTATCTATAAATTTAAAGTATCTTACATTCTTAAAAGAAAAAGATTGGTGTAAGAAATCAGAAAAATTTCAAATTATGATTCCAGGGTTGGGAAACTTACACTTTTTGTGATATATAAAATTAACTAGATCTAATAATTTTTTTTATATATTTTCATTTATATATACATATGTATATACATATTTTATTCTTTGGGAAGAAAAGTTGGGTATAGAAAATTTGAAAAATAAAAACCACAGCTCCACAGCTGGAAAATTTAAACAACTTACATACATATATCAAACAATTTGCCAAAAATGCTACATCCTTTTTTTTATAACATTCTATTTTACAGCGCTGCAATTATTAATTAGAAAAAGATCCGTGCATGAAAATTCATGAAAAAATGCTCAATGTAAATTAGGTATAAGTTACTCAAAAAATGTAGTGCTTCTAATGTAGAAACTACTCATAACATTAATGTGGAAACTAAACATAAATTTTTATTTTTTTTAATATACAAAAATTACTTGTGCAAACATTTAAACAAAAAAAAAGCGTAACCACTAAATATAAAAAAAATTTTGATTCCGGCACTTGTTTCAGATTCATTGCAATGCCATAGAACGTAACATTATTGCAAGCTGATTAACTTAATATGCACGTATCTGAATCAAAAGGGTTTTCTATATTTATAATTCGATTAGGCTAAAGTTCGTATCGCTCTGTAAGCCATATTACATGTGATAATTTTTAAGGAACAACTAACACCAAAGTTTATTGTAAATATTCAGACAACCATTTACAGAACGGAACAACGTACTGAAACAAATTTCAGCTTTATATATGTACATATTTTTTAGCGCAAATGGAATATTTGTATTGTTTTGATTCATCGTATTGCAATTTGCTGAAACCTTTTTTGTAATGAAAGCTCAAATTTTACCATCTCTAATTTACAACAGTCTTACCATTGATGTTTGTTCTTTACTTATTAAGCACAACCCTGTTAATTTGCTTATTTCTGCTCTACTTAAGACAAACATAGGTTTTTTTAATTAAATTGGTTTTTCATTAGAATTTCGTGGTTACGCGTTTTTTGTTGACATGTTTGCACAAGTGTGAACGTGCCTTTATAAGAATATCGACGTTGCTTAACCAACAAGCAATAAAAAATTTAAAATTATTTCTTATTTTGAACAAAAATAAAACTTAATTTTAAATTTTTATTTTTTGAAAGAAACCCTCTCTAAGTTCTTCACTTTTTTTAGAATTGCAATAAACAATAAATTATGGATTTTTAATTTTTAGTTATTTTTTTATTTTTAGTTTTTTCGAACAGCAATAGTAGTTATTTTTGATCTCAATAGCGGAATTCACTATTCGTATATACATACATATATAATATACTACGATTTGAAATGTACAAGCGTGACCGACCTTGTAAAAAATGTTCAATTCCCAGTGGGAAAAAGGTAATGAATAGTAAAGGAGAAGGTAATGCACAGCATGTATAATTTTTCATTCCAGAATTCATTACTGTTAACTAGGGTATTCAATTAATCCTGGTTTTGCTTTAATCGGTTAATCGCTAGATTAATTAACCGAGGTTTTGGCTTAATCGGTTAATAATCCGTTAATATTGGTATTAACCGGTTAACCGATTGCTAAAGTTTTTCCATAAATAAAGTGTTTTCAACAAATAAAAGTGCATATATTAATTATTAATTTGAGTTTAATAGTAAAACAAACAAAAAACATTAACAATTAACAAGTTTGTGAGGTCATTATATAGTTTAAATAGATCTTCTAACACAATATTTCAGAAAAATAATTTGGTTTAAATGTTTAGGACTTAAGCGATTCTCCTCTTTAGTTTTGGTAAAACCTGACTTGGAAAAATCCATGCATACTCTCAAAACCGAACAGTTTTAATAGTGTAAAACCGGAAACCGCGGTTTTTTAAACGGTTTTGGGAAACCCTAATACATATGTATACAATGGATCGGAAAGAAGTGTGACTACATTATGTAAATAAATATCCGTCCTTACCATGAGCTCATTCAGTAACTATGAAAGAGAGCTATGAAAACATGAAATTTTTGCTCAGTAGAATTCAGTATGATCGATATTTGTAGAATATGTGTACATATGTATGCATGTGCCGATTTAAAAGAAATACCTATGCTGAGGGATTTAAAAATATTGTAGCTTTTTATGAATTGGTCCTTCAGATCACATGCACTTTCGGGAAGCAAAAATATTGCAAATTAGCCTTCAGTTGACGAGCAAAAAATGTTTTTGCTAGCACTGTGTATCAAATTAGGCATAATTAACGATTTAGTATAAGCTAGGAACAGAGATTGAAAGGCATTCAAACACGTGAAAAGTATATTTCCATGTGTGAGACCAAATATGAGAAATATTTAAAGAATTGTTCAAATCTAAGTTGAGCATGGGTAGCTTTCGAAAATGTATGTCACAATTTTATTGGCAATATAAGGACTGCAAAATACGAAGCACTTGTGTGAAGCAACGTGTGATTAAAAATACAGTTCCTGCATTCGTATTAATTTTTTTTTGCGGTGCAAAAGGTTCTACCGAAATATTGCGCACATGGAAAAAATATATACCGGCAAGTGGTCCCTAGAAATATTAACTGAGTTCTGTTGGGAAACCAATCGTGATACAGATACAACTTATGAAAGAAAGCGATCTACTAATTACTATTACTATCGCAATAAATACGTATTTTATATTCCAATATCAGTATTTTATTTAAATGAAAATAGCTCAAAGGCCACAACAATCTGAGAACAGATTTCGATTCAGTTCACAAAATAATAAGCGAAATAGAAAGCTGTTTATTCTCAAGAAAATTTAAAGCGCTTTTTACTACCTTTTTGCTAATAATTTTGAAAAATCATTTATATTGTACATATCGTCGGTTGGTTATTGGTTTGTGGCACAATATATTCAAAACACATTATGTCGGCAGCAAACCAAATTAAAATTTATTTTGGTGTGTATATCGTTGTTTGATATACTGCAATGGAAAATAGCTGGCATTTTGTTTGCATTGCATAGTTAGTACCCTACCTATAATAATTAATACGACTTGTACAGCTAGAGGGCCGCAAGATGCAAATTACTGTTATACTAAATTTAAGTTAGAGTGGTGTCAAAAATTTGCAAAGAGAGCTTAATTTATGTAAAAATGGTATAATTAATAATAGATTATTAAGGTTGGTATATGAGAAAAATGTGGTTCTCTCTTATACTGTTGTATAAATTTTGTACTCTGTGTTGATTGATATATGTCTATTAAATTGTACTTCATCATGGAAGCTTAAATACACCGGAAGCGTACAAATAGAAAGCGACATACTTCAACAGTTAGTTTTTTAACAAAAAGTCTTCTAATAAAATGTTTAATAATTCAGGTCAATTTCTAGGGTAGTTTTTAAAACAAACCTGCGTGATACTCTTAATCAATTATGCTTTATAAATAAAGTTATTAACTGTACGGTTCCAATACAAAAATACTGCCTAACAACGAGTCCAAAGTAGAAAAGTGTCGAAAAAACCGAAAAAATTATATTTGGTGAAAAATACAGACATATGTATATCTGAAATTCACTGAAACAGTATATATATATATGTATATGGTTCAAAAGGAATTAATCTCTTCTTTCTATATCCGTTTATAAATTTAAAATCGGTTGATATTTAACTTAGTTATAGGTTGATAAGTGCCTATGGGTACGAAAAACCGGTTTTTACCCGTAACTCAAGATTTTGGAGGTGTTTGGAAAATTTCAAATACAGATTGTTGTTATACCTACCAGAAAAATAGTAACACTTCGCAGGTATTTCGATTTCATAAAAACTTGCGACACAGTGTAATTTATACTGCGCATCGTTGCGCCTAGAAGTTATATACGAATTAGTAATAGACTCACTCGTTTTTTGTTACTAATAATAACCGCTTAACTATTTCCGCTAACACTTTTACCGCTATTTGGGTTAACCCAAATGAAACTTAAATTGACTCAAATATATTGGTTAATTGGCAGAAATTCAACACTCAGCCTAGACTGCAAACTTTTGATATACAAGTCGCTTTTGAAGCCAATATGGTGCTATGGAATTCAGCTGTGGGGCACTGCTTCAGCTTCAAATGTCGAGAGAATCCAACGAAGGCAAAACAAAATTTTACGTTTGATAACATCTGCTCCATGGTACATCAAAAATTCGACTTTACATCGTGATTTAAATATGCCACTAGTGATTGAAGAAATTGCAAAATACGCAGGCAAATATTTAACTAAACTCGAGTCACATCCTAATCCGCTTGCCCGTAATATTTTGAGCTTTACTGGACACATCCGCTTAAAAAAAAGGGACACAAGGGCTCTTATACCCAACACTCCAGATGGGACTGCTTAAAAATACTTCTTTTTGATTATCACTACTTATGTATTATTTATAACTATCACTAAGCTTATGTCCGATATTGGTCGGGCCTAATAATTATATTTAGATTTAAGATTTGATTACTTATTGTTAGTTCATTTTTGAAGATACAATAAATAAATATGTATATGAAAAAAAAAAAAAAAAAAAAAACTTTTACCGCTGTTGTTTTTGTCATTGTTTTATGTACTTTGATTTGAAAAGTTCAAATGACATGATATGTTACGCGTGAGTCACGCATAAGACACACGTGATCGTGATTGTATTTATATATAATAATGATCTAATAGCAAAAATTAAACATTTTAAAAACCCCTACGCATTTAGCGCTGTAGCATTAGCTTATGTACCACTAATATTATTAACAAAAATTTTAAAATTTAAAAACCACCGAATACATCTAGAAAATATCTGATATCTTCTAAACGGCTGGACCGATTTTCTTCAAACATAGCTAAGAACCTAAGAAAAAACCAAAATCAGTACAGCTGTTTGGCCTGGATTCGTACAGATACACAGACAAACACTACAAACTTATAACACCCCTTTGCTTGGTCGGGGGTTAAAAAAATAATGTGTGTGATTTTAGCTAACTTTCTAAAGCTTGTTTAAAATATATTTTTGGATATTTCGTAGTCATTCAATGGAAAGCAATTCATCAGGAGCATTGGTGAATAAGAGAAATCATGAATTTTTGCTTGTTTTGTTGGTTAAGCACCGTTTATACGCATTTTGTTTCTGCTTCGGTATTTCTTATATAAAAAATCATGTTTATTAATTAACCTATAAATTACTTTGTATGAGGGTGAGGGTGCCGTTGGCTGAAGTAGTGGTATGTTCAGCAGCCTGTTTTATATTTTTGATAAGATTGGCAATGTTATATTCAATATCTTCGGATGTTCTTAGCGTAATGTTTTCCGTACAATGACTACTGAGATATTTTCTGAACACCAGCCAATTAACACGGTTGATCGTCTTCACATATGGATTAGGTAAGTCACTTCTTAGTGGGCTACAAATTGTAACGATCGTGGGAAGCTTCAACATGAATTAAATCCCTAGAGATATTTTTCATGACTCCAAAATCTATAACATCCGTAATTTTTTGTATGTCCGTAGGCCAGTAAGTGGGCTCCCTACTCGAAATGACGTCCAAGCCCATTTTTGAAACTGTGTTGAACAATGCCCGACCTCTAGGTGTAATAAGACGCGAGTGATGCAGACATAAGGCACTGGTCACTAATAACTATACCGACTTCATCAGATACTAATCCTAATGTAACATTAGAGCGCCCTCTTTTGTTGTGTAGCAGATCATCGGCGAAGTAAAATAACCAATAAAATGGCTACTAAACAAAGTTTAAAAATTTAATACGCCTCATTTGACACCAGAAGGCGCTGCAACACTGCATTATCAAAAATCGTGCAAAAAAGCCGAGTTGTAAAAGAATGAAGCTTTCCTCTATATCTTCCTTTACCTCCTGTCTTATCTATCACTATTTTTTCCCTATCAGCACAAAGTGATCATTGCATTGGACCCAAGTAAGATGGACTCTAAATTCCTCCCTTCCTTAACAGCAGCTTGCTAACCTAACCTAACCTTGTTTGAGGGTGCCCGTCTCCCTTTCCTATACAAACAAGATATTTTAAGAACATGCAGTCTGTTCTAAAATCTACCCATATACAGTTTGGGGCCTATTTTTTTAAACGCAACGCTAAGCGTTCAAGAATTTTGTATGGAAAAAATATAGAAAAAATATATATAGGGCCTTAGTGGCCCTCATTATTGTAGTTATGGAGATATAAATTCATCCAATCACCTTTTGTTTTTTAAAAAATCAATTTTTTATTTATCTTTGATATTTTTCACAACAATTTCAATTTTATTACAAAACAAATTACGTATTTGACAAGGTTTGAACATATATGTACATATGTATGTTGTTTGATTTTTTATTTCAAAATATTTTCAAACTTGAATATTAGTTGAAAAAATGCTTGAATTCAACTTTGTTTCCAGTTAAATTTTAAGTGCTTGAATTTTAATGTTTTGAATGCTTATTGGGAAGGTTGTAGAAATTAAATTCTCAAATTTTAAGAATTTTTCTAAGATATCTAACGAATTAAATTTTTCGATTCTTTCACTTATAAAATAAAAGTTCTTTAATATATTCAAAATAACTTATTCACTATAAAATTTAAAACTCAATTTTGCAATACCTTTAAATATTTTTGAAACAGAGTTAAATATCGTTGAGAGAAAAGAAGAAAATCAAAATGAAAAAATTTCCGATTGAAATTGTTATTCAATTTTATATCTGAAACAGACAAAAATTATTATCTAACATAAATAAATTAAGATGTTAATTTTAGTTATTATCATTGTGATACTCGTATATTTTATAATAACTTTGTGAATACCTTCTATTTTTTTAAATGAGTATGCTGTAGTGTTGTCAATTACTCGTCTTTTATATTTGTTCGAATGAAATTTCATGATTTTTTTAACCGACTTCAAAAAAAGAAGGAGGTTAACAATTCGTCTCTATTTTTTTTTAGGTGTGTAGGTTCATAACTCGGTGCATTTTAGGCCGAATGTAGACTTGTGTCCAAAAGTTCTTTTTGAACTATTTTGAGAGCATTTGAATCAAAAGTTGTTTCAAACCCATTTAATTTACATTGTGTTTTTGATCAGACTTGTGTCCAACTGAACGAACTAGTTCAAAAAGAACTGTTGGACACAAGTCTAGCCGAATGTAAAATTTTTTTTGGTTGTCTGAGAGGATATAGCTTCCCATTGGTCCCATTTGAAAAAAGTGGGCGGGGTCACGCTCACAATTTTTGAAATTTGATTTTGTGATCTTCTACTTATTTGATTGCTGCGAAACCTAGCAAACATCTTTGGTTCTTGTAATTACAAAATTTTTAAGTTGAAAAAATGGGCGGGGCTACGCCCATTAAAATGTATTATAACATTACACGTGGTTCTACTTAACCGATTTTTACGAAAATTAGCACACACTTTAGAGCTCTAAAATAGACACAATCTTCTTTAAAAAAAATGGGCGGGGTCACGTCCATTAAAATTTTATATTATATTTCACAGGGTTCTATTTCACCGATTTTTACGAAACTTGGCACACACCCTAAGCTTTAATAAAGGCACAAAATTGCGTTCAAAAAAGTGGGCGGGGCACGCCTATTAAATTTTAATATAATATTTCATGTGCTTGTACTTAACCAATATTTACGAAACTTGGCTCACACCTTAAACTCTTAAAAATACACAATTTTGTTTTAAAGAAGTAGGCGCAGCCACGCACCATAAAATTTAATACTATATTTCACGTGTTTTTACTTAACCGATTTTTTCGAAACTGGACCATATTTCTAAATAAAAAAAGATACTTACAAATAAAACTTTTTTGAATTGACCAGAGCTCAAAAGTATGCACTCAAAAGGTAAAAATAAAACTTTTTCATTTCATTTCATTTCATTTATTTATTCATTATGTATACCTAGCCTATGGGCCATAGTCGGTCACATCATACTACTCGAAAACTATCTACATACAATTTTAATGTAATAAATAGTAATGAGTTTTTAAACAAAATATATATATACAAAATACCGAATTAACTACATACATTCAAAAATCCAATTTGGCAGTAGTAAATAAATAATTACAATATTTAACAAATTATATAAGTTATACGTATACATTTAATATTGTGCAAAATAAAAAAAAATATATATAATAAGATATGAAAAATGGCGCTTTTAGCCATTTTATTTATTTTCAATTAAAAAAAAGACAGCTGTAAGCTGCTTGGTTTATATCCAATAACAAAGTGATAACATTGGTTTCTTTGACACTTAAAACCGACACTAGACATAGTTTGAACAAAAATCCGACAACATTCGATTTCATGACACCAAAGTATTTTTTTTTTGTCGGTTTCCAATCCAATTCCGATAAGATTGGTTTCTATGACACCCCTGTATATGCATTTCGATCTCGATTTTGGAACGAAAAGAAATTAGTTAAAAAGTATAGGTATTTATTTATACATATTTACAAACATTTTTTAATATGCCATTGATTTCTTTTAAAATATCAATTAAAAACCACAAAAAATCCCACTTTGCAGACGATTCATTTTTTTACTTTTAATAAAAGAACAAGTAGAAAAGGTTCTTTCGCAAATTCTTAATGTTGGTAATATACATATGTACATAGTTAAAATAGCATTAAAAAGCGTATACAGTTTGTGTAATCCTTTCTTTAATGTTTCCAAATAATTTAAATAAATCTTTTGCTTTATTCATAAAATTTTTAGATTAGTTAATGAAACATTATCAGTTACTTCAAAAATGTCATCTAATACTTCATCGTACTTTATTTACGATATTTTGATTACAAAATAATCATGAATACAAAGAGTATTTGCGTACTCTTTTTTCGCTTTTTGTGACGTATTTTAAAAAGTTAGTATTGGATAAGAAAGCTGAGCAATAATATTAAGGCATTTAATTAATGCTTTTTTACGTCGTTCAAAAATTCGATTCTTAAGGCTTATTATTAGAGAAAATCAGTTGTTTTATCTAAACTCTTTATCAGGAATTTTAAGACACCTATTTCTATTAAAGAGGCATTATTTTTTTCCAGCAAGAAAACAAGATGCGTTTAGGGAACATGTATGTACATTAGAATGGCCGTTATTTATTTTTTTAATTCTTATATTTTCTCCCCCCAAATCAGTTCAGTTTTATGTAAAAAAAAATTCATAGCAATAAGTTGTGTTGTATGGGGTGCGCCCGCCCGTCAAAGTTGTTCTTATAGCACATTTTCAATTTAATTTGTTTACATATGACGGACTATCTTTTTATAAAATATTTTACAAGAATATGATATATGGCAATATTTTAGATCTTTTAGTCTACAGCATTAGTCCCAAAGAAAGTTTTTTGCTAAAAGTAATATTTTAGGAAATAATGAAGACAATAACCAACAAAATACCAAAAATTATACTCGTATATAACAAAATTATATTTATATGAAAATTATTTATATTAAGCATTTACAATAAGAGCTTATATCTATTAAATTATTTCATACATATACATATAAAAGAAAACTAAACAAAAAAAAAAGCAAGCAAAAAAATTACATTGAATATATGGGCTTGAGGGCCGGACGCACCCCCTAAAACACAACTTATAACTATGAAATTTATTTGTATTTTTTTTTACATAAAACTGAACCGATTTGGGGGAGAGAATATAACAAATCAAAAAAATATACATACAACTAACGACCACTCTAATGTACATATAAACAAGTCACAAGTCACAAGTATTTATAATTTGGTGTAATTTGAATCCTATTGTTAACAAATTAAAAAGTTATGATATGTAAAATACTTTTAATACAAAGTCGTTAAGAAAATCATTCGAATATTCTACAAAAATGATTAGAATAATTTTTTATTCTGAATTCAAATTTTTTGTTCGAACAAAAATGATAAAAAGTTGTTCGAATATTCGAATATTAGTGTTGTTTGAATCACAAATCCCAATAAGCAATTTTGCTTGAAATCAAGTGTAAAACAAAGGTTATTCAAAGTCACATATTCAATTGTCAAGGGTTGAACTATGCTTGATTTACACTTTATTTCAATAGCATTCTCCAGTGAAAAGGGAACTTGAATTCAATTCGAACAATTCAATTGTATTACAGTTGAATTCAGGCCTTGAATTGTACTGTAATTCAACCTTGTATTATTCATTAAACACATTCACCACAGCAGGCTACACGAACACACGACTTCAAATGCCGCTAGCAGCATTTGTCGCCTCGTAGCCAGCTTCTTAATTATTTTGGAGACGGCAGCAGCACCATCTGCAGCTGATATTCAAGTACAAATACATAGTTCAGTATTGCCACTTTCATATATTTTGCATTTAAAAAAATTAATTTTTCTTTTAAAATGTACTTATTTCACATAAAAGTACAATAATGAATCAATTTATTCTTTACATCAATTTTTGGATATTGTTTCTAGTAAATAGTATGAAATAATTGTACGATATCATTCATTCACCATTTTGTATTATACTGGTAACACTGCATTTGCTCATTGTAGCCAGTGAAATAGAAATTAGTTTAAAGTTGGCGACAGCTACAACGGTGGTCGTGCAGTCGTGTAGCCTGCTGTCGTTAAAATAATTGCTACCATAAGAATGTGTGTATTCTATTTTTGACAGATTGTAGCCCGTAGCCTGCTGTGTCGAATGTGTTTAATACATTACAATTGAATTTAAGTGCATTTCAAGCTTCAAAAAAATGCTTTTAAAATATAAAGGAAAATGCAATCGACAAGTTTTCTTACATACATATCTACCTTCACTATTGTTTTCACATTTTTAATCACCTTTTGTTTTTTAAAAATTCTGGCAACTCTATGGCTAAGTAGATCTATTTTTATCTCAGTTGATGAATTTTTTGTTATTTAAATTTACGGCCTGGCCCACTATGTCACGAGAAATCGTTCGATCGACAACTTGTATTGCAAACAAGAACAAATTTTCTAAAGTTATTGTTGTTTGCAATACAAGTTGTCGATCGAACGATGTCTAGTGACATCGTGGGCCAGGCCGTTAATTAAATCTGTGAATAAATATTTTTTATGCTTGATTCGCCATAATTACATTGTATATCGTGATATTTTATGAAATTACACCTTACATTTGGATACCGCTTGGATTTTCTATCACTGCTGCTGCTACTGCCTGCTGTCTATTGTATTGTTCTTGTTACTTACTCTTGCCGCCATTTGTGGTTTTCTTGTTTTGCTTTATATATATGTAATAATATAATTTTGTTTTTCAACAATGACCGGCAAAAAAGTTGCTTGTGGTGCATGTAATAAAGATATTGGCAAAGGAGGTAGTGTACAATGCGACATGTGTCTTCAATGGTTTCTCACCTGCGCTGTGCAGACATGTCTGAAGTTTTTTGCGCTTCCATGTCCAAGCAAACTGGAATGTTTTTCAAATGCGACAAGTGTCGCGAATTACCTACAAACATCAAAGACATATGTAGTTCTGCATATAAATTAAAATAAAAAATTATTTACAAAAGAAAGAAGTACATACATATGTACAAAATGAGAGTTTCCATAATCTCAAGAAAAGTTCTTTTTTACTTATAAATAAATTACTTGTAATGAAGAAGTATCCTGCTTATTTCGCACTGCTAACCGATATCGCTCCCACAACCACCTAAAACAAAAACATATTTAAAATTCTATTTTTGTTCCACATGAAGTTGGACGACATCGGTCAACAATGTAAAATAGGCAGATGTACCGTACATACATTTTAACCTAAATATCTTGGATTTCGTGATGCTCTAGACATCTTTTTATTTTTCCTATGTTGTCATATCTTCTACAATCGAGTATTTCTTCCAGTGGGCAATCAATTTTGGAAATCGGGCAGGAGGTCAGGATATGGGTTACGGTGAGGATTACATCACAATTTGCACATTTCGCTGGATCGGTTTTCTTAAGTCGGCGTATTTATGGAGCAAACATGATATTTATTAACGTTAGAAAATAACCCGTTACAGATGCGATCGGGAGATACCATTTTTTCCTCAGAATCGTATTTTTAAAACAAATATATGGTATAAAAATCACCAAATCCTATCGAGTACTTTTTAAAAAAAAATTATGTTAAAATTCAACATTGATTTACTCGTACGTATACCACTCAAACCCCGGACGACGAAATGCTACCCGTTATTAGCACTAAGCACACTTACATGAAAAAACATATCGTATAATTACGGGATATATTTTTTATTACGAAAAGTGTACATGGACGTATTGTATTAAATTTCAAATTTTGTTTTGTTTTTCTATTTAGGTAGAATTTCACAAATCAACTAACGTGTGAATAAAAAAAAGGAAAAAAGTCAAGAGCATTCTATACATTTTTTGAACTGCACCCTACAATCGGAATATTTTCAGATGAGTTAAATATATTGGTATAATTTTTTCAGACGAAATAAAAAGACTCATATCGAAGTTAAAAATGCTAATTTAAGAAAATAAATTAAATTTAAGGCCAATCCCACGATGTTTACAACGTTCGACATGTCGCACATTTACATTTGAAAAATATTAAAATTTGTTTTTGTTTTGAATGTAAGTGTGCAACAAGTCAAACGTTAAGCTTAAACACAACAAATTTTTTTTTTAATTTGACAATTTTTGGACATTGCTAAATTTAGGGTGCATGTTCAAAATACAAAATAATTGGCTCTAAAGACATTCTCAATGGATTGCCTATAGCACTATGTGATTATAGAGTGAATGTGTCCAACAAAGTTTTTAACAAAATTGAAAATAAAGAAGAAGAAAATGCAGGGAAATTTTTAAATTTTGATTCCAATGTTTTTGAACTGGTGAATTTAAGCTGTGCATATTTCCAATAATGAACACGTGTTTACTGAGTGGTCTTCTTGTTGTATTCGAAGTTATGTTAGAATAAAGTATGTATGTAAATCTAAGTTCGAATAAAATTATAAGAATTTTTTGTCAATTAAATTTTTTTGTAGTTTTTGTTGGAGTTAAAATAACCTGTATTTTATTAAAAATCTTTTCCTATTTTGATTTTAATCATAAATATAGAAAAAACACGTGATAGTTTTATAAGTAATTTAATAAATTGTTACGCCTTTCAACAGTTACTAACAAAGTGCTCATTTAATTGTTGTGACGCAAATTTCTAAATTAATTATTTTTCTATTAAATACAATGAAATCATATTGAGAATGCAATACTTAAACCCATACATATGTACACACACCCAACTGTTATATGGCTTATCAATTTACACTTCAATGCAGCGTTGCCGAAAGATTTTTTAACTAAAACCTAAAATCAAGTAGAATAACTTTTGCGTCCCTGTAGTTCTTTTTGAAATGTAATTAGTGCGATTCTCCTTTATCTCTATATCTGTTCTGTCTCATTTTTCGTGTTGGTTTAAGTTGCGGTTTCGTCTATTGGCAATGATAGTATAGTTCATTTATAACTGAAATTGGGTTATAGATAGTGATATGTATAACTTCGTCCTAATCCGATCATAAAAATAATGTGGGAGAAGAAATAGTTAGTTATACTTAGAAATGTATTTACCGACTGTAAATTAATAATTGCGTATGGAATAAAAGTCCAAAAATGATCGTATTTCATTACACGAAACGTTTACGTTAAATAGCTGATATTAATAAATAATCTCCGCCCAATAGATGGACATGGGTGCTGATGAAAGGTATGGTGGCACAGAATATTATCGGCATTTCTCCAGCTAAAGTCTAGTTTAATTTTTCTTGTCTTCTTTAGAAAATTACATTAATTAATAAAAATATTTCATTCTTTATTATACCCTTTACCAAAAATGGAAAAGGGTATATATAATATTAATTTGCGACCAAAAAAATATATATATTCTGGGTCCTTATGAATAGCGAAGACGAATAAGCGATGTCCGTCTGTCCGTCCGTCCGTCCGGTGTACGTGAAATCGGTTTTCCGAAGCTCCCAGAAAAGCTAGAGACTTCATTCTTGGACTGGTGTGTCAGAAATGGTCCAACTTAGATTGGTATTGAAAATCAGCAAAATCGAGCAGACGGTTTCAGAGCTGGAAAACTGAAACTTGATTTTGCCATATAAAAGTCAATACCGAAAACAAATTTTTATTTTTTTTTAATAAATAAACCTATTTTACACTTCAGTACGACCAAAATTGGTATTTTAAATTAAAAAAATATTAAAAAAATTAAAAAGACGTTTCCAGGGTTGGAAAACTTTAACTTTTTGTGTTATGTAAAATTAACTATGTCTAAAACTATGCAGGGTATTTTCTCGAGAACCGTAAGAGCTAGAGACCTGAAATTTGGACACAGTGTATAGACCTTTGGCCGCTACAACAAAAAATACATGAGAATTGGAAATTAAAGGGTGTTCCAAAACGAGCAACGAAAAATGTTAAAATCTCATGTAATATACATACAATTGAATGTATGTATGTATATACACTTGAAATTTGTAAGGTTAGTGTATTTGTATACAGACTACAAAAATTAACACTAAAATTTCAAAAAATTTAAATTAAAGGGTGTTCCATCAGTTAATGCAATTTTGACTATGCAATTTTGACAACTTGCTGTATCTTGGAAACCGTAAGAGCTAAACTCTTGAAATTTTCAAAAACGGTAAAACTAAAAATCAAAAAATTATAAAATCGCCAAACCGAAAAAAATATCCAAAAACCAAAAAAAAATCGCCAAAATGAAAAAAAGCACCATATTAAAAAAATGTCTACGACTAAAATAAATTGCGAAAACCCCGAAAAATTGCTAAAATGAAAAAAATCGCCAAAATTAGAGAAAATCGCCAAAATGAAAAAAAATCGCCAAAATGAAAAAAATCGCCAAAACGAAAAAAAACCCAAAAAAAAGCAGAATAAAATCGCCAAAATTAAAAAACCCCAAAACAGGAAAAACTCGCCAAAAACAAAAAAAAAATCGCCAAAACGAAATAAAGCACCAAATTAAAAAAAATGTCTAAGACTAAAATAAATCGCGAAAAACCGGAAAAATTGCTAAAATGAATAAAAAAATCGCGAAAACGAAAAAAAAACAGGAAAAAATCGCCAAAATGAAAAAAAAATCGCAAAAAAAAAATCGCCAAAATGAAAAAAAACTCCAACTGGTATGTCAGAAATTGTCCAACTTAGATTGGTATTGAAAATCAGCAAAATCGAGCAGACGGTTTCAGAGCTGGAAAACTGAAACTTGATTTTGACATATAAAAGTAACTAGATAACACAATTTTTTTTAATTTTTTTGTTAAATAACTTTGATAAAGGGTATATAAGATTCGGCACAGCCGAATATAGCACTCTTACTTGTTGAATTTCTAAAATTATTCCATTATTCCAAAATTATTCCCTCTAAATGTAGAAATTATTCCATGAATTATAAATAAATTCTAGTTAAATACTGGTATGTTTCTGTATATATTAATTTAATAAAAGCAAAGTAACATTTCAGTAAAAACAACAACTCGTATTACAATTGGTTGCAAAAATTGAGATCGTACTATAATATATTGTTTTTTTTTAATATAATAACAGTATGTAATTGGAGCTAGCAAAAATATTTGTTTCTACCAAAAACTTATATAAAAACACCCAATTCTTACAATAGAAAAAATTAAATATTTTTCGTCTAATTGAGCCAAAGCGGCAACAAGGCTCTATTATTTGTTTATTGCCATGAAAACATTGATACAAATAGGAAAACACACCCTTTTGTATAAATTATTTCATATTGTACACTACATTCATACTGTACAACAGACAGATACGTATGTAATAGTGATGTGCGAATATTCGTATTCGAATTGCCGAATATTCGACCAATTTTAGATAATAGTATTCGTATTCGCCAAATTCAGACTAATACGAATACGAATATTTTCATCGTTTAAATAAATGGCATAAAAATATTAGTTTGCAATAATTTGAAAAAAATGTATTTATTAAAATTTAAAGAATACACCACATTCTCGTAGACAACTTAAAACAAACAAAATAAACTTATTGTACAATTAACATTAAAAAAGTTAACGTATTTTCTTCAACTCAAAAGAAGAATGTATAATTACAAAAATAAAAGTTTAAAAGCTTTTTTGCATCAAGCCTATTACGATGAAGTGCGTAAACAAGCCCAGGTTAAGTTAGGTTAGCAGGCTGCTGGTGAAGAATGAAATTTATGGGTACAGCTCACTTGGGTCCAATACGATGATCCCTTTGTGCTATCTAAACAAGCCAACACTACTGAACATTTGTTCGCTCGGAACACTTCTCGGGAATATGATATTGAATAAAGCCTTGTTATAGGTATAACTATCCTACACTTTTGCCTATTTTGTATGTTATATGATCGCAGACAATTGCTATCCGTTTTTTCGCCATATAGTCATTAGCTTCACCGCCACTTTCACTAGTGTCCATAATTGAAGACACAATGTCCTTTTTGTCATTTTTTAATTTCGGGAAAATTAGTTTCATCCAATTTTGTACGTTTCGGATTTCGAGTAAAAGAGCTTAAAGATGACTGTTTGGCCGTCATCAATTAAATCTAAAATGTGCCTTGAACACATTTAAAAATAATTAATTATTTATCTTGGATCAATAAAATATTTCATTTTCTGAAAGAGAAAACTTTTCAACGAGTGCGGTCAGGGAGTGCTTTAAACATACTCATTGTTGGGTTGTTTTTGGGAGATTAAAATTATATCCATTACGCAAGACAGGGAATGTTGTTTATATTGTTTGCTTGTTCATAATTGTAATTTTTTAAAATTTATTGTATTAAGAAAGTAAGAAAGTAATCAATTTATCCACTGAGCGACGACTTTTTCCTCCAAAGCTATATACTCGTACCTTTTAATCTAAAAAAGGTAATTAAGCTACGCATCTGATTCTCCTTTTTTTGTCCTTTTTAAGACTACATTTTTAACCCCGACCACAAAAAAAGGAAAGTTATAATATTGTAGTGTGTGCCTGTATATCGGTGTATCTGTGTGTCTGTCCGAGTACACATTCAGACCAAACGGCTGGACCGATTTATCTGTAGTTTCCACAATGCAAGCAAGTGAATTGTCTAGAAAATTTGTATAGGGATCACTCAAAAACTTGAGTGCTTTTCATATATTTTTTCTAGACAAGTCGCCTGCTTGCATTGTGGAAACTACACATTAGATTTAGTTTTTTCAGTTTGAAAGATTACTTGATCGAGAGGGTTCTTAGCTATGTTTGAAGAAAATCGGTCCAGCCGTTTAGAAGATGTAACATATTTTCTAGATATATTCAGTTGAATCTGTGTGGATTTGACGCCGTAGCTTCCAAACGGCTAACCTATTTTAATTTTGTTTTTTCTGTTAGAATGGTGACTTGATCTAATATCTTCTTGCCTATACTTGAAGAAAATTTGTCCAGTCGTTTAGTCTGTACGTCGGGGTTTCTAAAAATATTTAATTTGAGTTATTAATTGATATTTTCTATTGTGAAGTTAGCAGATTATCTAGAAATTATATGACAACCTTACGACTACAATTTTATATAATGCATAGCATATTTCACTGATAGGTATTGTGCCAAACAAGAGCTTGGTCACAATTTTTATCTCACTACTTTTGATGGCCGAAATTTTGGAAAGGAACTTGGTCTTTTTTCACATTTATGTTTTTGTGAGGATCTGACTACTTTTCGAAAGGGCATAGATACATAAAATAATGGGGTAGAGTGTGATGAGTGCACTATAGTGTCATTACAAGGACCTAATAATGTACGAAATTTTTTAAGATTCATCTGAGTAGAAATGTGTAAAATATAGCGTAAATTTTAGTGGTACTGACCTCATATTTTTCTAAAGTCTGCTTTGACGAAGTATTTTCAAAATGCAAAATTTAAGACTAGAATATGTGCAATGTGCATCCAAAGTTTCAATAGAGTAGCTTGTGTTTTAATTTTTTTCCAGTTGGTAACTTACCTAAGCCTATTTGTTTGCAAAATTTCAGTTATCTATCGTATAATATTACATTAACTTTTTATGAACGTGGCCCTACCTTCCTAATATAAAAATCGGTACTTTCGGATTTTTCCAGTTCGTAACTCACCCCTCAACATAAATTCTTAATTTCGAGTTTAAAGTGCGTGTCCATGCCCCCGATTGAAGCTTCAATCAAGGATTTCAGATTTTTTTGGTGGTCTCTGATTTTGATTTATTTACGTTCGAATTTAAGCTCACTGGTGGAGGGATGTTACCCCCTCCCCCAAACATTACTTTTTTAAGCTCAAGATTTTGTTGAGAGGCGCTTCTTATCATCGTCCACTTTTTAAGATCATAGTTTCAAGCCGTGCATACAAGTTTCAATAAAATTGCTTCAGTTAAAATATGTATATTTAGTTTTCAATTCAGTGCAATATTAGCGTGGGCCCACCACGTCTGGTTAAAATATTTGGGTTTTTAGGATTTTCTAGTTGGTTTCTCACCTTGACCTACTTGCGCAAGTAAAGTTGCCTAATCTGAAAGGGGCCTTTGTTGTAAATAATCTGAATCTCTGAAAAAAGCATTAACTCTTCACTCTAGTTGAAGACAAGATGACACATATTGCATATTAAACTAAATATGAATTAAAAAATGTTTTCACAAAGCATTCTTTGTTAATGCAAATATAATAAACATTATTATTATATTATAAGCATGTAATTTGCTAAATTAATAAATTATAAAATTTTAAGGATGCTTTAGTAAAATTCGCTTCTTAAATTTCGTAAATTAGCTTCTTTTGTAAATTGATTTCGATAATTTTGTACGACATAAAATAGAAAAAAAAAACAAGATTGTGTTAAATCTTACACTTTAGTAACAAATGCAACAAAATTTTTATTACTTTAAATAGATGTTGCCTCTGATCCTCATCTTTGGTGATTTTTTTTCATGGTAATCTTGGATAAGCTTAATTCCTCTTTCTGCGCAGTCGTTTATTATTTTTAAGTTCCCAATTACATTTTTTGCCCTTCGATATTCCGGTAAATCATTTCATAAGCTTGGCTCTATTTTTAAGAAATCTGTTGAAATTTTAAATCTTTTTAAAAGTTTGGTAGTATTCTTGGAGAACAATTCCTCCAGAATTAATAAATTATCTCTGCTCATAAAGCATTCGAGATGTTTAAGCGTAAGTCTTTTCGGAATTTTTTGATCTTCATCCAGATTATCTTCTGAGACATTACCTTCCATCTTCGTAACAAACTTGGCTTTAGTTTCAAAATCTATTCTATCATCTAATAACGAAAAACATACACATTCTTCATTCAAAAAGTAAAGATGGTTATGAAATTTTGTTTTTGCCTTATCTGCTATATTTTGGTTAATTTTTTTTTTGTAATTTTCCAAATTTCTCAAGAATTCAATTTCGTTCAAATGCTTTATCAGCATTAAACCAGAATTGCGAATAGCACTTAATAACGAATCCAGCAACTTTGATTAAAGCTTTAACTTCAATTTCGGTTAATGCAGGAAATTGGTTTCGAAAAAGAAGTATTTTCAAACAATAAGTGGCCTTCCTCCTAAGAATATTGTTATCAGTTTTAAAAATTCTTTATAGTCATTGCGCGGAGTCTTCTAATATTTTCTCATTTGCAAATCTTAAAATGTTATCTCCGGTACCATGCTAAAATTTCATTGAATCTCGAATATGACAATTCAGTCAAAAAACCATCCTGTTGTATTTTTGCCCAATGGGTTTTAAATTTTTTAAAAATTACTACTTCCGGACCAGTAGATGCTTCAACGTTTGCTTCCTTGAAACAGCAGCTAAGACAATTTCACAATTTCATAATGTCTGCATCCAAGAAATAAAATATTTCTTCCAATTCTTTTTTCTAAAAGGGTATGTGCCAAACACGAATGCCTGTGCCTCATCTAGAATATTGTTTTCATCAAGAGAATCATTTTTTTTTAATACATATTTTTTATTTATTGTATCTTCAAATATGAACTAACAATAAGTATTCAAATCTTAAATCTAAAATATAATTATTAGGCCCGACCACTGTCGGACATAAATTTAGAGATAGTTATAAATAATACATAAGTAGTGATAATCAAAAGGAAGAAAAAAAGAGAATCATAAATGGCAGAAGATATTTCCAAACCAGATCCTGCCGGTATATCAGGGATTTTAATTATATGTTCAAGATCTGGAGCAGTTGCTACTATGGCAAGGCGTTCTTCAGTTTTTCCTCTGTTACAGGCAGTGCCACAACCAATAAATTTTTACAACCAAAATTAAAAGTTACCAAATGAAAAAAAAAATAACCAAATTTCAATATGTAGTATTTTTATTAAATAACATTTAAAATGCATACACTTTGTGCCGCACTACAACTAGAAATCAAGGTACATGAAGCTGACTTGCAAGCAATTGTTCAATGCTCATTTGTAAGGTATATGCCAGTCGGCAGCTGATTAATTTTTTCTCGTTTAGTTTTCCGTTTTATTGTTGAATTTTGTTTTTCTTCACATGTTTAGTTTTTGTATTCTATATATAAATTTACTTTGTAAAATCTTTTAATTGAATGTTGCCGCCATTACAGAAGACATGTCATTTCTGTAGTACAGAGTTGCGATCATTTAGTAAATTTAGGCCCAATAATTGACCTCTCAATTATATGTCATTTATCTTTAAAATCCACTTAAGTACCGAATTCATTTTTTCAGTACAAATTTGAGGCATTTAAATGCCCAAGCTTGTGGACTTAAATCACACTTAAGTTTTACGAGCAAACCATATGTTATTGTGCTTGTGTGTGTTTATTGAAAACATGTACATGTACATCATGTGGTTGTATTAAAAATAATTTCTTTTGATTTTCATAAATATAAAACATATACAATATATACTTTCATATCATGGAAAAATAAATAGAAAAATGCATTCTGATGCTCTTTTTGTTTCATAAAATACGTTTTTATGCAATTTTAGTTTTCTTCATTTTGATAACCTAACTTTTTTATTTATAATAAAAAGCTGTTGTTTAAAAAGTTTTCCATAATACTGGGAAATTTTGTAGTGGTACCGTACTTTCAACGTAATTTAATAAGAACTTTAATTAACCACTGAAAAAATGAAGCTACATTTAAGTGCCACCTAAACTTAAGTGGCAATTAGCTAAATTACATATAATTGGGAGGTCAATTATTGGGCCTTAAAAGCTGTTGACAGTGTTGTAAAAGTATTGTAAACAAGTGAGTAGCAATCAAGGCGAATTCATAACAGGTGGCTGCACTAGCGATTTTAGTCACAGCTGTTTTATTTTCAGTTGCCTTGGTAGCAATACTAAAAATTTAAGAACATAAAAGCTTAAAAAGTATAACATAAAAAATATGTACAAGTGTATCATTATGTTGGCAAAAAAATAACCAAAATGAGAAAAATATTCACATCTCCACATTAAAGAGAAAAGTAACCACTTTTGGTTAGAAATAAGCAAAAATGGCAGTAATTTACCCATTATTAAAAATAAATACTCATCAAACCAAATGCTTCGAATTCGTAACGTTTAGTCGACAAAATCTTCCGACTTCGGAACCGAAATCGTAACAATTTTTGTATGAAATTGTTGACACGACTTCACAACGATATGTCGGTACGAAATCGATACGATATGTCGGTACGAATTCGTAACGAAATGTAGGTATGATTTATTTTTGCTTTTATAGCAGAGCACCTCTTCACAGTTATGTTGCTGCTACATATTGGCGAAATAATTTGCAAATACTCACATTTTTAATATTTGTTATAATCCTTTTTTTTTATTAACATATACATATTTATTTAAACAAAATTTTCACAGACTTTTACTTATGTACTCAAAAATCAAAGTTTTACCCCCTGTTTGTGTAAGACGTTTGAGTTAAAAATCTTGGCGTTTCTGTAATAGATCAAAGAAAAGTTGTACAACTTTCCTTTAATCTATTACAAAAACGCCAAGATTTCTTACTCAAACGTCTTACACAAACAGGGGGTTAATGTTTAAAAAAATTGTTCAGAGAAACTATCGAAATGTCTTAACGAATTCGGTACGACAAGTATGACTTCAGAAAAAGTCGAAATATTTGGTTTGGAGGGTAATGTTTTGCTTTAACCTATACACATACAGTATTTATAAAAAAAAATAAAAAAAATCCGACTGCGACCAAATTGGAACCATTAAATATCCTAAACAGTCATTCGAAATTGTTTAAGTACAACTTCTTAGTTTCGGTTAATACTTTTCTCTCAGTGCATAATGCAAATTTAAAGTACTTTTCTTTCAACCTTGTTGGAAACCTTTTATAAGTATTTCAACGAGTAAACCGCTAACGGTATTTAAGCATTGTTTTGCCAAAGTTCACTAATTATACTAATGTCTATCTATAAATTCAGTACAAAAATACTGCCTAAAAACGAGTCCAAAGTAGAAAAATGTCGAATAAAGCCGAAAAAATTATATTTGGTGAAAAAATAGACATACATCTGAAATTCACTGAAACGAAATGTATGTACATGGTTCGAAAGGTTTTAGTCTCTTCTTTCTATATCCGTTTATACATTTAAAATCGGTTGATATTTATCCTAGTTAGAGGTTGATTAGTGATTACGCGTACGAAAACCCGGTTTTTACCCGTAACTCAAGATTTTGGAGGTGTTTGGAAAATTTAAAATACAGATTGTTGTTATACTCGACAATACCTACCACGGATGGAAATCATGGTACAGTTGTACTTTTTATGGTACATTTTTGATTTTTCGCGAAAATTTTTTGAATTTTGCAGATTTTATCCTTAAAAGTTGTGGCAACACTGGCTGGGGAAAATAAATATTTCTCATATTCCCTTTCATTGAAAATTTGCGTTTAATATCTGATGTTAATAATAATGTCTACCCCTGTAGATAGACATGGGTGCTGATGAAGTGACTGGCTGCACAGAAAAATATCGGTATTTCCTCCAGCTAATAAGTCTATTTTAATTTTTCTTCTCTTCTTTAGAAAATCACATTAATTAATAAAAGTATTTCATTCAATAAGAATTGAAATTACTGAGCTTAAGACCGATTGAGAAATTATTTCTGATTAAAATTCACTACAGTTCAATTAAATATAAAAATATATCAATTAGCATTATATTTTAACCCAATATAAAAAGGGCTAACATTCTTAAATTTGTTTAAATAACTTACATATGTATGTATATTTGAAAAAGAAAACTGGCTGAATATAAAGTTTTGTATGCGTTTAAAAAATCTGGTAATTTTGCCCCTTCTAAGCTCAGAAGGGTTAATTTCTCAAAAAAATTTATTTATTTATTGGTACATACTCCACAAAGTAAATTTGTAGAACATGGTTGCACAAAAATGGACGGGTGACTAAGACCATATGTCCATGATGTTATTAACAGTATTCTTAAAAATGTTTTTGTGACTGACTATACCCGACCTATGCCTTCACATAGGAAGTAGCAACGTGGTTGTCAACGAAATTCCACAAAAGAACCGCAAGAATATACCGTTATCCGTTACAGATCAGTCAACCAGTGCGAGCGAGACGAAAGACTCTCGAAGGCCAAACAACACACACAAGCCTGACCGCACTTAAAAAATAATTACGATGACGCGAGAAATATTCTCCAACCCAGAGCTGCTTAACGACTGTTCTCCAAAAAATATTCACAAAATATTCTAACGACCCTTCATAAAATTAATGAACAATTTTCGTGTCAATCCAAGAACAACCATGAAAATTTTCCTAATAAAAATATACAATTTACTTAAATTTGACCTTAGTCCTAATTGGGGCAGCACTTAAAGTTGTCCGATTTTGCTGAAATTTTTATCAGTTATATTTTAGACCGATCGGCACAATATTCCGCCTGGGTATTTGCGAAAATCGAAAGTTGAAATTTCGTTGCCACCCTAGTATATACTTATACATGCATTGACGTTTATTTTGTGTTAAAATGTTGGTTTTGTGTATTTTTGTATATTATTGAGCGAAATTATAGTTTCCTCTCGTTTTACCGAACTTTCCCAAAAAGTAAAGCAACAATCCTAATATAAATATGTATTACATAAAAAACATATTTACTTACAATAAAGCTACCCAATACATAGAAGAAAATGGTCTCGGAGAAGTTTATGAAAATATTTTTTCCAATTCTCATAAACAAAAAAATTTCCTTTCAGAAAATATATACAGTAAGCAAAGAAAAAGCAATTTCAAGGAAAATTAATCAGCTTTCTATGAAAATTTTTCATTTTATTAACAGATTTTATTTTAATCAATAATTGAAATTTATTTGCTGGTAGTTTAGCATGTCTATATACGTATTTCATTGTGACTGTTGAAAATTGTGTTTGATGTCTACTGATGATTTGGTTCAAGCGCCAATGAAATACGTATATAGACATGCTAAACTACCAGCAAATAAATTTCAATTATTGTATGTATACCTCTGACAATATGTCAAATAATAATTCTTTAAATTTATTTTAATCAAAAAAAAAAAAATAACCTAACATAAAATAACACTATTTTCAAGAGAAAAAAAAAACTTGTACACTAACTTTTCCTTCAGGAAGGAGTTATGAAATAAGTAATACACTAAAAATTAGTACTAAATGTGGCCACGTCTAGCATCTAATAGATTATTCTTATAGAATGAACTGGGTTTTTGATAATTTTGGGAGGTATATGCTCCCATATGCCCTGGAGAGCACTTTTGAGTAAATTTTTGCTCCTAATCTACAGATTGCGCAATAATTTCTCCACATACGTCCACAGAATTTCATTAGTACTAACGCCGAGGCTCTAGGGAGGATATGCCTGCAATTTTTTTTCCATAGGACGGAACCCATTCTCTTATTATTGAGGACAAATGTTTCGGGTATTTAACTCTAACTAATTAATCACCTTCAGTTATATTAAGTTTGGTAGCTAACTATTCTAAATTATCTTTTAGTTTTTTTAAATAATCCATTTTACGTTCTATAAAAACCGGATTTCATACGCCATTTGATCCCATTGAGCCCCGCATTACACCCCGCATGCTTCACCGTGTTACACAGGTTTTTATCATTAAAGCTGGACTTCCTCTTCGCCACATGATATTCTGCAAGGGGATGCGCCGGAATATCTGTGTGAACAAATAAAATATGTGCGTGAGAGTCAGCCATACAGTCTTAGAAATGCAGATGATTTTCGAATACAGAGGGTTATGGCAACACTAATGCAGAAAACATTATTTTAAAATGGGATTCAGCTATATAATTCTTTGCGGAACAATATGAAAAATTAAAGAAATAATAGTTTAATTATTATTTTTCGAACTGTATTTGTTTCTTAAATTCTTATGAATTGAATTAGGCTACTGTTCGTAACGCTTTTTAAGCCAAATTACATGTGATAATTATTAATGAACAAATAACATCAAGTTAGTTGTAAATATTCTGACAACAACACATAGTTGAACGGAACAGCCAGCCGTTTTCGAAGGCCACTAAACCTTCCTCATCAGCGTTCTTCTGTGTTTTGGTCCACCGTGTGTGGTGTCAGTTGATGTAGATGTCTGCCTTATATACGAAACTTTATTGCAAATGGAATATGTGAATTGGTTTGATTCATTGCATTTTTCAATTTGCTCATATATATGTTAGGTAATGAAGGCTCAAAATTTACTATCTTCCATATATATTACAACAGTCTTACCATTGTCGTTTGTTCCTTACTAACTATGCACATGTTTGTTAATTTGCTTATTTTTGTTTTACTTAAGACAAAATTTTTTGGTTTGTTACTATTAAGTATATTTATATTTTTGATTTTTGCCACAAGCCAATGACTATTAATTTTAGTTTAATTATTATTTTTCGAACTGTATTTGTTTCTTAAATTCTTATGAATTGAATTAGGCTACTGTTCGTAACGCTTTTTAAGCCAAATTACAGTGGACCAAAACACAGAAGAACGCTGATGAGGAAGGTTTAGTGGCCTTCGAAAACGGCTGGCTGTTCCGTTCAACTATGTGTTGTTGTCAGAATATTTACAACTAACTTTGATGTTATTTGTTCATTAATAATTATCACATGTAATTTGGCTTAAAAAGCGTTACGAACAGTAGCCTAATTCAATTCATAAGAATTTAAGAAACAAATACAGTTCGAAAAATAATAATTAAACTAAAATTAATAGTCATTGGCTTGTGGCAAAAATCAAAAATATAAATATACTTAATAGTAACAAACCAAAAAAGTTTGTCTTAAGTAAAACAAAAATAAGCAAATTAACAAACATGTGCATAGTTAGTAAGGAACAAACGACAATGGTAAGACTGTTGTAATATATATGGAAGATAGTAAATTTTGAGCCTTCATTACCTAACATATATATGAGCAAATTGAAAAATGCAATGAATCAAACCAATTCACATATTCCATTTGCAATAAAGTTTCGTATATAAGGCAGACATCTACATCAACTGACACCACACACAGTGGACCAAAACACAGAAGAACGCTGATGAGGAAGGTTTAGTGGCCTTCGAAAACGGCTGGCTGTTCCGTTCAACTATGTGTTGTTGTCAGAATATTTACAACTAACTTTGATGTTATTTGTTCATTAATAATTATCACATGTAATTTGGCTTAAAAAGCGTTACGAACAGTAGCCTAATTCAATTCATAAGAATTAAAGAAATAATGTTTTTATAAAAAAAAAATTTAAATTTTGTGAGATTTAATCAACACTCATTTAATGTTAAGAAACAAATTTTCTGTGGAAATTTGATTAATAAACCTTTTATAAAATCAAAATATTTTTTATGAATTAGCCCCGTAGTATCTATGTATGTATGTAGTATAAAGTATTTTGGCTTAAATCTAGTTTAGGGGCACCTCCCAAAAATGAAAAAAAAGTATCCTATCCTATAGTAAATTGAAAAATAATAAATAAAAATTAAATAAAAATATTGGCGGCGAGGCTTAGTTTCCGAGTTATAGGCCTCTGAAATTCTAGTACAATATTGTGATTATGCGGTGTTTTTCAACGAATATGACCAATATTGGTATTTCAAAAATTAAAAAAAAGGTATGCTATCCTATAGAAAATTCAAAAAACAACTTTGCAATCCAGAAAATCATTACTAGGCTGAGCCGTCTCGGGAAACACCATGGTGGAGAAAATCGTTAAGCCCGGCCAAAGGCCGGCAGTGCACAAGGACCTTATTAAGCAAGAAAACTTTGCAAGGCAGAAAAGCATTACTAGACTGCGCCGTCTCGGGAAACACCATGGTGGAGAAAATCCTTAAGCCCGGCCAAAGGCCGGCAATGCAGAAAAATGTTATTAAGCAAGAAAACTTTGCAATCCAGAAAATCATTACTAGGCTGCGCCGTCTCGGGAAACACCATGGTGGAGAAAATCGTTAAGCCCGGCCGAAGGCCGGCAGTGCAGGAACACATTATTGGCAAGAAAACTTTGCAAGGCAGAAAATCATTACTACGCTACGCCGTCTCGGGAAACACCATGGTGGTAAAAATCCTTAAGCCCGGCCGAAGGCCGGCAGCGCAGACATAAGCTATTAGGCATGAAAACTTTGCATTATAGGATAGCAATTTTTTTTTAATTTTTGAAATACCAATATTGGTCATATTCGTTGAAAAACACCGCATAAACGCAATATTGTACTAGAATTTCAGAGGCCTATAACTCGGAAACTAAGCCTCGCCGCCAATATTTTTATTTAATTTTTATTTATTATTTTTCAATTTACTATAGGATAGGATACTTTTTTTTTCATTTTTGGGAGGTGCCCCTAAACTAGATTTGTTCCCAACAAAATTACATTTTTTAATTAATACAAATTAATATTTTTATGCCATTTATTTAAAATTCGTCAGAAGTTGGCGAATACTAATACGATTATTCGGCAATGCAAATGCGAACATTCACACATCACTGGTATTTACATACAGAATACATTTGTTTTAACTTTAATTTTTTTTTGCATATAAGAATACCGAAGTAAAAACAATTCTAAAAAATATGTACGTTTATGACTTTTGGAGTAATTTCGAAGTTTAGAGGAATAAAATTTTAATTCTTTTTTAAACACCATTAAAAACACATTATACAAATAATTATGTATGTATATTGAAAATGGGGGAACAAAAACAAAAGCATTAAAGAAATTAAGAAAAATGTATTTGTGCTAAACCATTTGCAATTTTTTTTTATAAATTTATTGCGTTGCTTTAGGTATTTTTTTAATTATATCAAAAAGCTTACCTCTTTACTAATAATAGTTGACTAAGATCCAGTTTATTTGCAAAGTACTTTTCAGACCAAAAATTTATAATTTAATTTAAGACAAATATTAGCCAAGTAAATTTTTTGACAGCTCCACAAAATAACTTTGTTTTTCTTTTTCATGTATCTTTTTTAATTCATTTTCTTCTTTGCTTTTATACTTATATTTGTTAGACAAGGACAACACTATTAATGTACACGTGTGAATCAGGGATGGGATTGACAATTTGAAAATTGTACCAACATTGTACTAACGCTACTGTTACACGACCAAGATTTACCTTCAAGTTTTTTCTCTTAAACCATATTATAGTAAATTAGCGTTTACTTCTAATGAAAAAATTAGTTAAATTTATAACATTAGTTTGTCAAACTAAAATTATCAATTTATTGATATTTTTTAATCCCACAAATAGCCCCAATTGGTTGATTAAGTTTATTCACACATAATGGTTGTCAAAAGTAATTTAAATTGAAAGCTGTGACGTAGGCTGCACGCAATTTTCAAGCAAATTTATTTTCAATATGATAAGAAAACAGCTTAAATACACAACTTCATGGCTTCTATTTAGGTCTATAAACCGCAACACATCATTATATTTTTTACATATTTTTGTTCCTAATAATATTTATTTAAAGTTAATTAAAGTTTTTAAGAGGAATATTACATTATGTGTAATAAAATAATAAAAAAATACTATGCCGATAGAATATTTCAAAATAAAAACGAAGTGTGCTCATTGAAATTGGTGTCAGTTGTTTTTTGCCTATAAATTTGAATACACAATTGGAAAGAAAATTTGAAGTCAAAGTCGCATCAAATTCTAAATGTGTGAATGTATTAGTGAAAAAGTGTGAATGTATTGAAATTTGAAAGGCAAAACTTGATCGTGTAACCCTCAAGTTATATATTTTTAGTTGAAATTATTTTTATAGTACGTTTCCACCGACTTTAAATTAAGTAGGTTTAAGTAAATCGCTTCAAAGTTTTTCAGCCGAGCTTCTGACTGATTTGTTGTTCGAATTTTCGAACTCAATTTATGCACGTGCTTTATAAGGTGGGCGCACCAGGTGTAATGTGAATTTTATTCAGATGTGGTTGACATTTAAAATTTATTAAATATTTCTTAATGTCATTTTTTCGAAATTGTCAATCACTATGTATGGTAAATCATGTGGAAATTAAATCATGCCGGTGGAAACATACTATTATTTATTCTTATTAAAATAATCGTCGGTAGCCAGAAAAAAGGATACCAAATACTTTTCACAAACTTTAAGTTTAAGTTTATTTATTTACAAGCATATATGCTAAAGATGTTTATGTTGAAATTTAGAATATATAAATTAATAGCATGTGCTCTACTAGCATCCGAATTTAGAAGAAAAATAATTTGTAGAAGGACGAGATCACATTTTTTGTGAGTGAGAAGAATATGAATATCATATTTACATACATAAATACTAGAGCCCGACGTAAGACGTTCTAAAAGTTTTTTTTATGTGTAAACATCTATACGCTAGGGGATAAAAACCTTTTTTACAATACAATCACAAATTTTGAGTAAGATCATCTTACTAAGATGCACACAGCGTTATGAAATCAGTGTGAGCTTTGTATGAGTGTATTAGTGTTCGAAAGAAGCAACACAAACTTATTTAAAATATTGTAAATACATAGGAATTTGCTGGTTTTTGTTTGTTTTATTTAACTTCATAATTGCTTTATTTTAATTGCAATGCGTACACAAGAAGAGCTGTAACAACTAAACGATGAACAGGAATTAAAAAGTAAAACTAATAGTACGTTTCCACTATGACTAAAACAAGTTGTTTTTCTCAGAACACTTCGAAGTGTTTCCATTATGCTTATGTGTGTTTTGGTTATACGAATTTTTGAAATGAATTTGATTTTATTATTAAGTCCGCAAACCTTATTATTTAGATTAGTTAATTTTGCACTCATTTGCGTATAAACAACATATAAATACAACTGATGTGGTTTGTGCAATTGATTAAGAACTTGAATATTCTATATTAGTGCCATCTTTTATCAGCATATTGCGGCTTTTTTTCGAAGTTTCATCCTGCAACGCAGTGTTGCACTAACAAATTTTGTCATGTTTTGGAGCAAAACAACTTATTCGAGGTGTTTTGCTTATATGAAAAATGTATGGGAAAACATGTAGCAAAACATTGGTTTTGAGCAAAACAAGTTTTCTGCTCCAAAACACGTATATGGAAACGTACTATAAAGGCATTTACCATAGATGGGCACTTTGCAGTACTACTAAAATTTCACTAAAAATAATTTTTTAAACAGTAAATTTTTTTACTGATTACTAAAACTTTTTTCTACAATTTATATAAAGTGCCTAAATGATTTATTATATGATGAGGTGCATTGAATTTTCAGTAATCAGTAATGTCGTATTCATAATGAAATTCTACCGAGTGGCTAAATTATTTTCATACAAAAATTTCAAAATTTGAATGAAAAAACTTTGCCACTTGCTACAATTTTATTATGAATACGACCCTACGATTTTACTGATAATGCAAATTAAATTTCATTATCAGTAAAAATTTAGTTAATTTTTTTTAAGTAATCAGTAAATTTACTGCATACTGCAATTTTTAATGCAGTACAAGGCCTATTTATCAGCTCAATGCGATCATCCTGATGATATTCTGTGTTTTCGTGTTTAAGCTGTCAAAAGTTGTTTGCACCACATACTTTAATTCATGTTTGTGTGTGTTTCTGACAACTTAAACATAAAGTTGTTTTTTGTATTGCTGTGTTTTTGTAGAGTTGCATTGATTGATAAATAGGCCTTGATGCAGTACACCCTTAATAAAACAATAGTGTATAATTTTTTTTGCCGTTTCGAGATAATGGAGTTTAAAGTTTTTGTGTTATTAGACATCTGGGAAAACAGTAATATTTCAGAAAATATTCAATGTTTTTAAGCTGTGGTCATTTAAATATGTGGTGGGATCAGTTATGAAGACTCTTATTATGCAATAAACAAATACAAATAAACTTTTATGTTCCCCTCGTCTCTCTCCTATAAACTAATCAGCTTAGCAATAAGACTTGCTTAGTGTAAATTAGGACTATGTATGTATATATGTATGTATACTAATAATAAAATTAACAAATTATTATGCATATACAAATGTACATAAGTATTTACGAGTATCGTATTGCGACTTTGAATACGACGATTTTGTACTAGACTAAAGAACATTGGAACAGTTTTTCTTTAATCTAGTACAAAATTGACGTAGTCGTAGTCGAAATACGGCGCTTGTAATAAGGCCCATTATTTAATTGTAAACAAAACCTCTTTTCAGCTTTCATATTATTAACGAAGTGCAAATGTTTCTTTTATATGGAAAATTTTCTTTGCTATCAGAACATTCAAACATGTTTTGAACGTTCTGTGTGAATGTTTATGTTTTATTTAATTTATGTTTTGAAAGGCTTTGTTTTACTTCAACATTGTTGCATTGCAGTTTTGTTCTGTACTTCAGCATTCTTATCGTAAAACAAAACACATATCTTTTGGAACTATTTGCATTACAATAACGGAGAAATATACATACATATACAAAATTTTCACTTTTGAAAAATTAAAATAAATTGAAATGACTAAATCTCGGCAGATTCCTTAAATGTAGTAAAATAACCATCGGTGTACTATTGCACTTTTCGAGTTTAAATAGTACCAAAAAAGTACAATAGTAATAATTTTGCCATCCCTGATGTGAATGTCAGACGGGGTGGTATTTTTTTAAATCTGCACAGAAACAAAACAAAAGCAATGCAGACAGCGACCAGGGGAGGAAGCCGATCGGCTCTGAGCCGCCGCCGATAAATATTGGGCACCATGAGCCGCCGCCGATGCATACGGCTTACATCGACTAAAATTTTCAGTCGACGGCACCGGATGAGCCGATTCTGCACAGCAAGGGTGCCAGATTTTATAAAATCACTAAAAATTTGTGTATTAAATTTTTTTCATTCTCTTGTGGCCTACACGTAACAGTGAGTCTATACCTGATAAATTTTTATCATGATAAAAGTCAAATCGTTATCAAGAGAAAAATTTGCCAGGTGTAGACTGTATTTGTTAGTGTTATTGCAGTGAGCTTCAGCTCAGACAAATTTGTCTTGATGAAAAAATTAAAAGTAAATTCAAATAATAAGAGTAATCAATGTAAAAATTAAAGTGTTCATGTTTTCGAGTATTCACGTTTTCGCGAGTTCACTGTATATATATTAGTTTTTTTGTGCAGTTGCACACATCATTTAAGAGAGGTACATTTTAAACGCGAATTTCATCATTTTATTGGTCTTATCAGTTATGCTCTGCTAGATTTGTTGTAAGTAAATAAAGAAGTTATACAGTTACCCTAGAAAGTTTCAGAACACCTTAAAATTTTTTAATAAATCTAACAACGAACATAATTAGACTAATCGAAGCAATCTTTTTGTCTTATTAGCTTTTAGAGAATCATTTGTCTTCATATTAAAACTTGCTTTTAGAAGAAGAGATATTTAAAAAATATCATAACCATAAATTACGCAAAAAAATTTACGCACATCACCAGCAGCATTACATAAAATTAAATTTGTTATGAAGATAAGGTATTCTTTAAAATGTACTTAAGGAAAAAATATCGATTCGATCAGGCTAACTATGTTAGTTGTTAGCATTATTAAAAAATTGGAAGATTTACTGAAACTTTATTGTCCACTGTATATCCTATTTTGGAATTATATTGTTATGCTTTATCCAATGCAAACATTTGTTTTCGATTTTTAAAGCATATAATAAATAACTGAATTAAGAAAAAATTTTACAAATTGAGAAATTTATATTTTTTTATCACTACTTTATCAACAAGTATTATTAGTGCCTTAACAATTACTAAACTGAATTATAACGAATCCCAAAATAAAACGCCAATTTAATATTTTGTTGCAAGAAAACGCTAATATTAAAATAATACATTTATTCATTACAAAAAATAAAACTTTTCAAATTAAAAAAACTACTAGAATATGCGATTACATTTTGATTTCATCTGTTTTATATGGGGTAGTCAGATTAACATACATATGTATGTACCCAGCTAGCATTTGGGTGATCATTTTTGGCAGAAATATCTTATATGATTCTCTACAGATCGCTTTTGATGATTAAAAAGTGATTTATCACTTGGGCGATTGAAAGAGGATTCACTTATGATTCATCTATATGAACAAATAATGATTTCTTGAAAATAGAGGAACATCATGCAAACCGCAAAAAGGTGATTTAAATGATATAATATGAAAATTGCTCAAAAATAATCAGCAAATCGTATCATAACTGATTCTTTGGTATGATTCATCTGTAGGGTACCATTTTCTCACAACGGGAGTATCATTTATGATCGAAAAATGAGCTCATATACGGTTATATTTCCCGTCAAGCTGATTCGGAAACGATTGGATTATGATACAAAATGCTACCTGGGTATATATACATACATACATTTGTATGTATGTATGTACTATTTTACTACATACATATGAATTTTTTTTAATGCCACCTTTTCAGCCGATTGAGCCGCCGCCGTAGTTTTTATTTCTTAGCCGACGTTTTTCGGCTTGAGTCGACTTTCAGCCGCCGCCGAAGATTATTTTGTTCAGCCGCCGCCGGTCGACAAACCAGGTCGGCTTCGTTCCCTGACAGCGACACGAATATGTTTTGTGACAGCGATGCCAACTATTTATAACCCAAACGCGCTATACCCCTTCTCAAAACGCGCTAGAACGCGCTAAGTTGCAGCATTATCAACAATTTATAGTCAAAACGCGCTATTTTCCTAAGCGCTAAATTAAATTTTAATAAAGGTCGATGTATGCATTAGTAAATACGAGCACAAATAATTTTTTAGTAACTCTTTTTCAGATTATGCAATATTGCTTCTTCGAAATTATATCCTAAATAACTTAAATCATTTAATACAGAATCAGTCTCGCCTTCCAAATATTCGAAATTCTTAGTATTGATTTTAATTTTATTTGTCAAACTTTGTAACAACTTATAGAAATTGTCGAATAGTGTTGCGATTCAAATGCTCTTTGAAGTAAATGCAAAAAAATAGATGCTTAATAAGTTTTATAAATTTTTTGGGTCACGAGTACGAGTACATATTTTTAACAGTGAAATTTCAAAATATTTGCCATTTACAATATTAAAATGCGTTTTTAATGCTAACCACAGTCGAGAATTTTATTTGCAACATCTGAATCATTAACGAATTTAATCAAAAAGTTAAATTTTGTTAAATTCATACAAAAAAGTTAAAAGATATTGAACTCAAATGATATTTTTGACTTGAATCAAAACGCGCTAATTTAGCGCTTTTTTTATTAAACGCGCATAGTTAAAACGCGCTAAAACTAGCGCGAAAGGCGCTAAATTGGCATCGCTGAATGCAGACGTAAGTCGATGTCGACCAGTGTGACCGTTTGACCAACTAAAGTGGCAAATTGCCACTCATGATCAGCGTTACCATTTGTCAAGTTTTCCCTTTTTTGGAAGTTTTTTGAGATGCCAAGTTTTTTGAAAATATAAAGTTTTTTCAAGTTTTTTTTATAAATATGTCCATAATTGAACTTTTGCAGTATATTGAATGAAAATATTAAGTGATGTTTGTATGCAATAAAACGATCTTATATTTTCTCAATCCCTTATTACTGCAACAGTGTCTAAAGGGTCAGTTAGCCTAACCATTTTCATTACTTTTCACATAACAATATCTATCAGCTGTTTTCCTTTAAAATTTGGGTACTTTTGTAGAAAAAAGGTTTTTGTTTTGGAAAAAACGTTTTTTTTTCAGATTTAGGAAGTTTTTTAAACAATATATATGGTAACGCTGCTCATGATACAATAATACAGGTAGCCGCAAATCTACAACAAATGTACAACAAATAAAACAACAGTGATTTTTATTGCTTTTTTGTGATTGACAAGAGAGACAAACAAGAGAAAACAATATACATGTACTTGCGTTTTCTCTTGGCCCTGCAAAGCATGTTTGTATTAGTACAGTTTTAATAGGCACTGTGCGCGTGTGTTGGTAAAACATAAGCACCATTTGGCTGATCACATCATGAAACAAGCAAAACAGCTGGCGCTTCGCGGTTACCTGTACTATTGTATCATGTTGCCACTTTTTGTTCCCCATTTTTAGGGTGAGTTATGCATTAAACACATTCACCACAGCAGGCTACATGGCTACACGACTACAAGTGCCGCTGGCAACAAATGTTGCCTAGTAGCCAGCTACTTAATTATTTTGAAGATGGCAGCAGCTCCATAAATTTATATTTCAGTGGTGCCGCTTTCAAATATTTCACATTTATAAAAATAAAACAGTTTATTAAAAAATATAAAAACAATTCAGTATATTTCTTTATATTTTTTTCCGATTGTTACTATTTATAGGTTTAGTAATTTCTTCAATAGTTTTAGCAATTTTTCGCTAACCTGCGATTTTTTCGCGTTCTTTTCACTATTTTTTTCAATCTTTTTATACTTTCAATGACTTTCGCGATTTCTAATCAATTTTTGGACTTGCTTCCGATTTTGCAATTTCTCGCCAATTTTTGCAAACTTCGCGATAAAAGCGACTTTTTGCATGCTTTCAGCCTTCTAACACTTCAGCCGATTTTTAAACCATATTAGACTTTTTTATTACCTCGCTGTTAGTACGAGTAAGTTTTTGCGAATTTTCGCCATTCAGCGATTTTTACCGATTTTTTGCATTCCTTACAGTTTTAGCAATTTTTAATCCCTATTATGGCATGTTTAAAATTTTGTAAATTTTCGCAATTTTTTGCATTGTTCGCGAAAAAAGCAACTTTTCGCATGTTTTTAGTTTCCTACGAGTTTTGCCGATTTTTCAACAATACTAGACTTTGTTATTATCCCGCCGTTAGTACTTTTCTGCAGATTTTCATAATTTTCGCGATTTTTGCCGAATTCTTCGCATTCCTTAAAGCTTTAGCAATTTTGAATCAATATTATGGCTGGTTTAAAATTTTGCAAATTTTCGCGATTTTTGCAAAGTCCGCAATAAAAGCCATCCTTTGTGTGTTTTTTAACTTCCTAAAAGTTTTGAAGATTTTTACACATTATTAGACTTTGTTATCATCCCGCTGTTAATAACGTTTTGCTTTTATTCTTAATTTTCGCAAATTTTTTGCATTCCTTTTATTTTTAGCGATTTTTAATCAACATTATGGCTTTTTTAAAATTTTGCAACTTTTCGCGTATTATAATTTTTTCGCTTTGCAAAAATATATTACTTTTGTAATTAACATTAAAGTTTTATAACTTTGTTTTTTATTTTGCAATAAAAAATATTTCTTGGCACTAATTTGATTTGTATACATATGTATTTTGCTATATTGTCAACACTGTTTTTGGTTTGCAGCCATAAAAAATAGAAATTAGTTTAATTCGACTACAACGACAAATGTAGCACGGACAACAACCTGTAGCCCGTTGCCTTGTTGCCATCAAAATAATCATTCTCATATAAACATGTGTATTCTAGTTTTGACATTTTGTAGTCGGTAGCTTGCTGTGGTAAATGTGTTTAATGCTTTATACAAAAATGCATTAAAAACAGTGTCCCGCAAAATAAAATATGTTTGTATTGGTGACAAAAATGAGAGTAAAATAAAGTTACACTTGAAGAAAATAATTTTGTAACTTAAGATACATGCTGTGGTTATTCATTGTTTGAATATTTTTTGTAAATAAGCAATTTGATAAAAACTTAAATAAAAAGTAAAAAATATTACTCCATTAAACAATGTAGTCTATAAATTCCAAATTAAATTTATTCTCAGCGCTGTGAAAGCTATTAAAATGCCTTTTTAAGCTATCTTCCCTATTATTTTCAAGTGTTTCATAGCATAAAATGCACTGCATATTGCCAAAAGCATTTTTTATCACAAAATATTTCTTAGCTTCCATAATTATTTTTTATTTATTTTTTGCTGTACAAATTTATTAAATTTGAACTTTAATTTCGTTCCGTATGCTCAAAAAAACTAAGCCAAAAACCAGGAAAAAAATTCATACATGCGTGCACAACTTCATTTGTCGCTTTCTCAGTGACGTGTGTCCACAATTGTGGTATTGCATGCGGGTTACTGATTAAAAATAAAAAGTTTAGTGTAGTTTTCACGTTTTTGGTTAATTTTGCCTCTTTTTTATAAATCCGCTATTTGGTGCCACTTTTTGAAAAATGTCATCGGTCACCCTGATGTCGACATGCTTACTGTCGCCGTCAAAACTCTACGTCTCCACCTGACGTGAATTTATGTTGTAACTTGAAGTTATAACTGAATTGTTAAAATAAATGCACTTACATTAACTTGAAGTTAATTTTAAAGTTAATGTAATTTCATGTCTGCTTGAGACCGCAAGAAATATGCTGCATACATCAAATGAAACTTTTATAATTTACATTGGTTCACTTAACTGACGAAATCAAAATAAGTTCTTATTCAAATAATTGTAAATATACATAATTACGATACCAATTTAACATATCTTAGAAAAGACTGGTTGAAATATGCTGTGACTACTTATCCACATTTGTTTTTGGTTTTAAGTTTGTAAATTTTTAAGTGTAAATTTGATACTGAATGGAACTTATTTTTTATGTTTGGGAAGTATTCTATAAGCCTTCATTTAAATATTTTCAATATTTTTTTTCGTTTTTAAATTATATGGGATTTATTTTTTCAAAAGAGGCTAGTTGAAATAAGCTGTGATTCACTGTACATTCAATCACGGATCATGAGTTTTACGGTGCATTTACAATTGCAGGTAACTTGTTACAAGTTGTGTGTACGTATGAACAACCAATACATCAAAGGAAATAAAAACACTTGCAACTTGCTTGTTTGTTTATATGTACATGCAAGTGCAAGTTTATTTTTAAAATACCTTGGATGGCAAAGGTTATAAAGAAAATTGTTCAGTGTGTTGTTTCTACTTTTTCTGGCGTATTCAGAAAAAAAAAATTTTGGTTTACAAAAGGTTTACGAAAAAAATTTTTAATGGAAATTTGTTTGTTAAACGTTTTGTAAACCAAAATTATTATTGAATACGGCCTTTTGTGTGTATGTACGAGAGTTTTTAATGTCTGGGTTGCCAAATAGGAACATTACATTGAAGCAAATTAAGTGAATAACTTTTCAATTAAATAAATAATAAATTTATACTGCAAAGCAATAATAAATCATATTTGATTACATGATTTCACTTTTTATATTTACAAAAACAATGGCGGTATTCGATGTTCGATGCAAATTTTTGTGCGTTAGTGCAAATGCAAAATATCTTAGCTTTTCTTTGTATTGTGTATGTATTTTGTTGTTGGATTTTAAAGAAGAGCTACGATATTTTGCATTTGCACTAACGTACGAAAATTTGCATCAAACATCGAATACCGCAAATATGAAAATTTCTTGAGTTGATTTTGGTTGTTTTTGTAAAAGTGTTAAAACCTTCGATAAATACCATTAACGCTGCCAATGTTTACTTTGAAATACACCTCTGGTGTGATGAGAATACTTAAGTTTCTAAAATGGTTTAGAAAATAAACATTTACCGACCGCTTCTCACATTTTCTATCCGTAGTCTCTCCTTCTGGATACATTTTGCGTTTACATGATAAGATTTTGTACATTCTAGAGCATTTTTTGATGTCGTAATACATTGTATTACCAATGTATGACACCTTAAATAACACTGTGACAGTTGAAGTGATATTTCTATTCGTTTATTTATGGAAATATTGTCAAATGTTTACATTAGAGTGGCCGTTATTTTTTTTTATATTCTCTCTCCCAAAAGTTGATTCAAGCCCATTTATTCAATGTAACTTGTTTGCATATGAATACATTTTAAAAAACATTTTACAGGAATATGATACATATCGTCGGTTGATAATTTAAATGTCGTATGTGGATTTTTTGCGGGTTTGAGTTAAGATCGATTCCTTAGGTTTTCCGACCTGATCTTTCATTTGGCGTAATCAGTTGTTCGATACCTCATACGATTTTCGAGAAAGGGAGTGTGGAGTTTGTCGTATGTGGCATTTGCTGTTGCAATTTTCAAATTTAATGTCGTATGTAACTGCCAAACGCTACATACGACAAATTTTCATATATATAAAACGACAAAAAAATTTATTTATTATTTAAATGTCGTATGTCGATTTTTAATTTTTTTTTTTATTTAATAGTGATTAGTATTTTTAATACTTTGAGAGGTTACATAATACAAAATATATAAAAATAAATAATATAAAATAAAATAAAATAAATAAAATAAAATAAAATACGATAAAATGCACATACGATTTTTAAATAATTTTTGTTTTAAAAATAAGTGCCGTATGTACCAAAGGAAAACGTATTATGCCCATACAAAAGTCAGGGGGCATATCACGGCATTCGATACGAGTCGTAATTTAAAAATATTTCAATAGAGTTTATTATTCCTTAATACATTGGGAATAAGCGAGAGAAAAGTTTATCACTATTTTAATAATATAGATGAAGATACTGGAGCACCAAAATCATCTAAATTAAACTAGAAAAGCTACTGATGAAGGGAAAATAGCGGAAGTCAAAAGCCATATTAACACTTTCCCTGTTTTAGACTCACATTACTGTAGAGCATCATCAAAAAAAAAGGATTTGTAAATTTTTTTTTTGCCACCAAATACAACTTTTACCGCATTTTTTAAATTGTGCCAAGAAGATTCATTTGCTAGAAGATTGCTTTATGCTCAGGTTCCATCATATTATACTTGGAATGCATCAAAAAACGAATTTCAACGTCGAAAGCAAGGCAAACCTGTTCAAGGTCATCCAAATGTGTTTGAAACTGATGCTTTAGGTCGAATTTACACAGTTCATCCAAATAATGATGAGTGTTTTTATTTACGTTTGCTTTTGATAAATGTTTATGGTCCAACATCATTTAATTATTTGAGAGCACTTGGTGGACAATTATGCGCCACTTACCGTGAAGCATGTCAAAAACTAGGATTGCTGCAGTACGATACATATTGGGAAAATACATTAACTGATGCATCGGTATCAGCATATCCACAACAAATTAGAATTTTAGTTAATTTAATTATTATTAATTATTATTTTATAATTTGGCTTAAAAAGCGTTACGAGCATTAGCCTATTCAATTCATAAGAATATAGAAATTAGAATTTTATTTTGTATCATTATCTCAACGTGCAATCCGGCTAATCCATCTGCTTTATGAATGAAATTTCGAGATTACATGACGGAAGATATTTTACATCGAATACGCACCTTAAATATTAATGCTCAATTGAATTATACAGAGGAAATGTTTAATGAGGCATTGATATTGATTGAGGATATGTGTTTTGGAATGGCGAGTAAAGCTTTGGCTCAGTTAGGTATGCCATCACCAAATCGTTCAAGAAATTATATTTTTAATCAAGATTTCCTACGAGAACAGAATTACGATCCAAATGTGCTGACAAATTATGATCAAGAAAATATTCCTAAATTAAATCAACAGCAAAAATTAGCTTATGAAAAAATTAAGCAAGAAATTTATAATGGTAATGGTGTGATTTACTTCTTGAATGCACCTGGTGGTATTGGCAAAACTTTTTTGATAACTTTAATTTACCAACTGTACGAGTACGTGGTAGAATTACTTTGGCACTTGCATCTTCTGGAATTGCAGCTACTTTATTGGATGGTGGTAGTACAGCGCATTCAGCGCTAAAATTGCCTTTGAATATGACGATAAATGAAGCACCATCATGCAATTTATCAAAAACCTCTGGCATGGCCAGAGTTTTGAAACAAGTTGATATTTTGTTGTGGGATGAATGCACAATGGCACACAAGAAATCAATTGAAGCTTTGGATCGAACAATGAGAGATTTCCGCGGAAATCAAAATTAATTTGGTGGTGCTTTAATATTGTTAGCAGGAGACTTTAGACAAACACTACCTGTTATCTCAAATACAACACCAGCTGATGAAGTAAATGCGCATTTGCAGCTATCAAATCTATGGAGATACGTTAAAACGTTAAGACTCACCACCCATGTTCGTGTGAAATTGCAAAATGATCAATCAGCTGTAACATTTTCAAAGCAATTGCTTTTAATGGGTGATGGTAAAATGCCAATTGATAATGATGGTTTCATTACAATTCCAAGAGATTTTTACATATTCTCACAATTAAAAGAAGAACTAATTGAAAAAGTCTTCCCAAATATACAACAGCAATACAAAAATCATGCTTGGTTGAGTGAAAGAACTATATTGGTAGGAAAAAATAAGGATGTCATTGAATTGAATTTCATCATTTACGGCCTGGCCCACGATGTCACCAGAAATCGTTCGATCGACAACTTGTATTGCAAACAACAATAACTTTAGAAAATTTGTTGTTGTTTGCAATACAAGTTGTCGATCGAACGATTTTTCGTGACATCGTGGGCCAGGCCGTTAATCTCAAATAGATCGTGAATTGATCACATATAAATCTGTTGATACCGTGAAGAATCAAGAAGACGTGGTACATTACCCAACTGAATTTTTGAATTCTCTTGATTTGCTTGGAATGCCACCGCATAATTTACAATTGAAAGTCGGATCAACAATCATTATGCTTCGTAATATAAATCCACCAAAATTATGCAACGGAACAAGACTTGCGGTCAAAAAATTAATGAATTATGTAATTGAAGCAACAATTTTAAATGGGAAACTCAAAGGCGAAGATGTTTTAATACAACGCATCCCAATGATTCCCACTGATATTCCATTTCAATTTCAACGATTACAGTTTCCCGTTCATTTGGCTTTTGCAATGACACATCGTTTGTAAAATCTAAGTTAGAATATGATTCTGTTATTTGGAGTCCTCACATATCTAATCTTCTTTCTCGTGTTGAAAGACTTCAACGTATTTTTATTAAATTTGCCTCACGCTCGCTACCTTACTTATCTTCCATTTCGTCAAAATGCTTGTTTATAGGCTTACGTACTCTAGAAGCACGTGCATTTCAATCGGCACTTTTTGTGTATAATATTATCAGTGGTTCTATTGATTGCCCTGATTTGCTTTATATGGTACCGTTTTATATACCTCCTAGAAATCTTAGTTTGGCTAAGCTATTTGATGTACCCTTACATAGGACTAAATTATGCACGTAATGGTGCTTTAACACGTGCCTTTATTCAGCTTAATCAATCTCAATCTTTTATTGAATTCGGCACTGAGAAATCTGAGTTTAACTTCCTCATTTTTTACACATACTTCATTGTTAATTTAGATATTTATACAATATAATTATAGGTATTTTATTATATTAGGGCCAATTTCACCAACTTTTTTAAATATCTATTCATATTTAAATGTAATTTTTCCATACAAAAATTAATCAAAATCGACATTTAAATATGAATTGATATTTAAATAAGGTTGGTGAAATTGGCCCTTAGTCTGTAAGGATTTTTTGTCCATAGACTGAAATAAATAAATAAATTGAAAATTTTAAACTTGTTTTCTGGTAGTTTTTAGGGTTCCGTACACCAAAGGTGAAAAAGGAACCCTATTGTTTTCGCTACGCTGTCCGTCTGTCCGTCTGGCCGTCTGTCCGTCTGTCCGTCTGTCCGTCACAGGGTATTTTCTCGAGAACCGTAAGAGCTACGGACCTGAAATTTGGACAGAGTGTGTAGACCCTTGGCCGCTACAACAACAAATACATGAGAGTTGGAAATTAAAGGGTGTGCCAAAACGAGCAACGAAAAATGTTAATATCCCATGTAATATACATACAATTGTATGTATGTATATTACATGGGACCCTTGGCCGCTACAACAACAAATACATGAGAGTTGGACACTATTTCAGCTGAAAAAACGTAAAAAACACTGTATTAAAAAATGCTCAAAGCCCAACGTACGGAACCCTTCGTGCGCGAGTCAAAGTCGCACTTTACTGAATTTATTTTTTAGTGTCCACGTTGTTTGAGTAAATGTTCGATATGTATGTATGTACGTACAATGTAGGTAAGTAAGGAAATGCCAGCATTTCATGTGATTTTGGAGAATCATTCATGTCACGAGTGAGTAATATTTAATAATGAAATTTTGCGTGAGCCACTATGAAATGGATGCATACAAATTTTACAAATTAAGACAAAATTATACTAATTCATTTCTTGTTGCAAATTTAGAAAAAAAAAGATTAAAAAAATAATAATAATAAATAGAAGCTGCTTAGAAAATATCGCCCTTATGTATGTATAAGAAAAAATTGACATGAAGTTAGCACAAGTGACGAATTTGAATTAGGTGTTAACGATTTGATAATTAAAAATTACATAGTATTAAACCACTACTAAGACCTAGAGTGAATATTAATGTAAAGTTTTATGGCAAAACTCGTTAAGATCATGTTCAATTTTGCAACTTTGCCAGTTTTTTCTTATACATAAGGCCCTAGATTTTCTTGTTGATGCCTTACGGTTATAGTTCATTTTACCACTAACAAGTAAAATTGTTTATCAGTTAAAACCAGGGACCGAAAATAACTGTTATTTTTGAATTTTTGATTAAAAAAAGCAACCTCAAGGAAATGTCGGAGAATGAAACCAAGTATACCATTTTGCAAGTATTGGACCAAATTGTCAGAAAATACGATGCTTTTTAAAAATCTGACTTTTATTTTTTCAAGCAAAAATAAAAGTTATTTTTTGACTTTTATTTTTTCTAGCAAAAATAACAGTTATTTTTGACTTTTATTTTTTCGAGCAGAAATAAAAGTTATTTTTTGACTTTTATTTTTTCGAGTAGAAATAAAAGTTATTTTTTGACTTTTATTTTTTTGAGCAGAAATAAAAGTTATTTTTGTGTTTTCAACCCCTTTGACAAAGAAATTATTATTTAATATTCCAAATATTCTTTTCTAAATAAGTAAATTTAACGATTCACTATTGCAAAAGCGCCAAAATTTATAATAAATATAATGAATTTATCACAAAATAACTTTTATTTCTGCTCAAAAAAATAAAAGTCAAAAAATAACTTTTATTTCTACTCGAAAAAATAAAAGTCAAAAAATAACTTTTATTTCTGCTCGAAAAAATAAAAGTCAAAAATAACTGTTATTTTTGCTCAAAAAAATAAAAGTCAAAAAATAACTTTAATTTCTGCTCGAAAAAATAAAAGTCAAAAATAACTGTTATTTTTGCTCAAAAAAATAAAAGTCAAAAAATAACTTTTATTTCTGCTCGAAAAAATAAAAGTCAAAAAATAACTTTTATTTTCTGACTTTTACGATAAAAGTTATAACAGTTACGGTCCCTGGTTAAAACAGACCGATACTTATTTTTAACAAAATTAGTTGTTAGAACATACGCAGACTTAATTTCAACAAAAAGGGGAAATTATTTTCAAATTGAAAAAATCATTTATTCTCACTTTATAGTACGTTTCCACACATTTACATATAAACAAACAATAAGTACAACTGATGTGGTTTGTGCAATTGATTAAAAAATATTGCGGCTTTTTTTTCGAAGTTGCACTGACAAATTTTGTGGATTCTTTTACAGGAACGGGCAATGGTTTACACAGGTCTACTTTAGTTGATCAACTCATAATTCGGCTGTTAGAAAGATGGAGAGGGAAAAAGTTGATCAACAAGACTTGACGTGTGTGAACCGGGACATATATGGAACTGTTGCTGTCGATTGAGATGTTTAAAATTGTACCAACAACTTTTAAAAATTGTACGTTTTTTAACCTAAATTGTAATAAAATATTTTTAGTTGAAATAATTTTTATTTATTTTTATTAAAACAATCATCGATAGAAAGAAAAAACTCTAACGAATTGTTTTCACAAATTTGCTTATGAGTTCGGATGTTAAAGCATATCGATGGCTTAATATAAGCAAGGCGGAATTCGAATTTTCTATAATTGATAGAAGCAAAAAACTGAAATAAAACTAAAGCATTTACATGCAGCAATAATTTTTTTATTGGCCATATATCCTTGATTTTGAACTGTAACGTACCAAGATCTTCAAGGAGGATACAATTATACGTTATTGTTGTTGCAAAACGTTAAGAACTCGATTTCGAAAGAAAATTGAGATACGCCCTTTTTTATTAAGCTATCGATATGCTACACCTCCATAAGCTGAAATTACAAGCAAAATAATTTGGAAAAGGCAGAGATTCCTTAAATGTACAGGTTGGACCAAAAGTTACCATGGGGTTTAAAAGTTTAATAACTTTATTAATTTTTTTATATTTTTTTCTCAGATTATATAAAATACAAAATGGGAATTTTATGCATTAATACCTAATTTACATTACGAATTTTTTTCATGAAATTAGTTGCATAAAAATTTTTTATTTGCCAATAGGAGACCTAAAAGAGCAACTTATATCAAAGAAGTTGTCAAAAATACGTATTTTTTTATATAAAATTCTCTTTTATTTCAGCTTCGCACTGATGGGATCGTTTTAGAGCATTTCCTATAACATCTTTCAAAATTTGTGGCTGTAGCGTTCGAATTTCTGCAAAAATATTTGCCTTGAGTTTAAGGAGTGTTTTTGGCTTATTCACATACACTCGCCCCTTTAAATAACCCCAAAGAAATTAGTCGGGTGCTGTCAAATCTGGCGATCGCGCTGGCCAAATAATTTCCGAATTTCTAGATATTATTCGCTCCAAAAATTTTACTTAAAAGTGCCATTGTGTCTCGGGCAGTGTGGGCAATGGCTCTGTCATGCTGAAACCACACATCAGGTCTGTTTTCAAAAGCAACACGTAAAAAATTTTCTATCACAAACCGATACCGCTCTCTATTTACGGTTACAGCACTTCCATCTTCATTCTGGAAGAAGTAAGGCCTAATGATATTTTCAGATGTAATCCCACATTATATTGTACACTTAATAGGGTGCAATTGGCGTTAATGAATGGCTTTTGGATTATAGAACCCCCGAACCTACAGTTCTGCTTATTAAAAAAGCCATTTAAATGAAAATGAGCTTCATCACTCCTAATCAAATTTAAAATAATTGATCTATGATTTAAATAATAAAATTGTTTTATTCTGGTTCTTTGTTCACTTGTGAATCTCTCCATTTATTATTCTCCAAGAATTATTTATATAATCTGAAAAAAAATTTTAAGAAATATATAAACGAAATAGTTATCTATTAAATTTTTAAACCTGATGGTAACTTTTGGCACACCATGTACTAAATTAAGCATTGGTGAACTTTTGTACTTTTCGAGTGTGAATAGTACCAAAAAAAGTGCCATCCCTGATATAGATATACTTATATACATTTGTATATGTTATTGCTTTAAAAAAGCAAATACTTTATTTTATAGAAACTTACACATATCAGATGCTGTAATTTTATTGTGTATTTATTTTATTACCAAAAAACACATAAAAATTAACTAAATATAAACACTCACCAATAAATTATCACAAGTTGCTATTGTTTTTATATTCAATACTCCTACTCTCGTTCTATCTTATTCCTTTTCCTTGCTTAGTGTTTTGCTCTCTCAAATTATAGGAAAACTTTTACTCTTTCACGTTTTCTTTTCTTCTTTTGTTTTATTTTTTTATTCCATTTGCAATTTTTTCGATACACTTTTCAGCCCAATACAATTTTCTTTTAATATTTTCTATAACCACAAAAACAACATTTTAAATACTTCTTCAAGAAATATATCTATGTACTTTATTATTTAAGTTATTATGCCTTTCTTTTCAACAGCATAGGCTTATATATTTATATTCACTACTCCACCAAATCGGTGTATGTACTTCAAAGAAAGCGGATACCACAGAATACATACATATATTAAAAAGGATGGACTTTTTCTTCTGCAATCAAATAGAACACCATAAATATTACGTTGTTTTAATAAGCCTGTACATTTCTTTACGAAAAACACTTTATGTCCTCTTTTTCAACTCCTTTCAATTAGAATTTCACATATTTTTGTACTTGGTGATAACAATTGATTCATAAGTAATTAATGTGAACAAACTGTGTAAGAACTTTCATATAGTTTTCACAAAATGTGAATGCATCAAATGAAAATATTTATAAAATTAAAACATTTACTGTCGTTTTTAGAATTTTCCAATAAGATTTTCTGCACCGAAAAATAACTTGACATTACTGCTTTTGTATGTGTGCGTAAATTCATCAAAAGCAAATTGACACAATTAGATTTTTTGTCTACAAATTTTTTACTTCAAGAATAGTTTTCATTCCTTTCAATTCACTTTATTTCCACTATACTGTAGTTTTTCATAATTCACAATTTTAAATATTTTCACTGGGAATTCGCATTTAAAATTTCCTGTATTTGCATTACGACAAAAATTGTTGACGACAAATTCTACCGAAAAAATGGGTTATTTTTTAGCGTTTATTGAGACATATTGCAGTGTTGCTTTTTGTAACACACTGAAAGAAATTAGAGCTTATGGTCAGTGTGACCCTCTTAGGATTTTCACTGCTAAATTAGCATTATGTATATTGATTTAGCAGTGAATTTTTCAGTTTGCATTTAGCATTTTTTCAGCATTTTTGTATTAATTTTTTAGCATTATTTAGCATTTTTAATTTTATAGATTTCATATACTCCTTTCCATTTATGCAAGTAAAAGCCTCTGTCAATTAATGAATTTCATTGTATTTTGTTATTTTTATACAAATGTATAAGACGTCTTAAGCGGTTATTAAGATGTCGTACTTGGTATTTGAGAATGTTGTGTTAATGCAAAATTCGTGTTTTTCAGCTTGGTTTGGTTTTCAAAAAAATTTTTAATTTTTGTATTTGTCATCATACCATCATACTTGTTTAATAGATCTTCTGTCAAACTCAGTGAAAATTTGATGGCTTGGTTAGTGCGCGCATTATTAAAGATGTTTATTGAAATTTGCGAAAGTCTGTCATGTTCATATACCGAGTATGACCGTCTAATAGCCGCTTTAATGTATTTTAAACGTCAAACACCTAATAATAAGAAGAAAAGAAGTATTCAAAATTATGTTTTTTTCGGAATCGAACACTACAATATTCATCGTTGCGGAATCCGGCTCCTGGACATACAATGAAAAATAAAACTAAAAAAAATTACTTAAAGGGGCCCATACACACATACTGCTCATGCTCATGCGATAAAAATAGTTTTGATTTTGAAATGAACTTCTACTGCTGACAGTTTTTCAAATGAACAAAAAATGAATTTATTAATTTTTCTGATATGTATTTTTTTTAAATTTGACTTTTTTCTGAAAAAAAGAAAGTAAAACAAAGAAAAAATAAGTTTACAAATAAAATGTGTAAGGAAAATACGTTTTCTCCTAATTTCTTGAATTTTACCAATAATTTGTTTTGTTCTCAAACGCATGTTTATTTTATAAATTTTTATTTTAAATGATGATTGATAAGTTTGTGGTAAAATATCAATAACACGTATACCAAGAGTTCATCGGCAGTAGCTGCAAGCAGTATGTGTCTATGGGCCCCTTAATACATTTTTTTAATGCAAAAAGTAGTTTTGAAATGTCTTTCGCATGATACAATTATACTAGGTACATGCACGACTACAACAATATTCCAACACCAAAAAACACATGTATTTTGTTGGTATAAACAAACGATAAATTGTCAGACACATGCTATTAACACAATCAAGTCCACCGACCATCGACTACAAGATGTTAAAAATAGAATACATGCGTGCTTATGAGAATAATTATTTTAGCCGCTACACGACTACCGACTACACGGCTACTTTTGTAGTCCGTAGCCAACTTAGGGTAATTTCTATTTTTCTTGGCTACAAAAAACAGATTAGTGCTGCCAATACAATAAATGCATGAAATGGTGGTTTTAAAAACGCAATACATTAAATATCGCTATTAAAAACGCGAAAAACTATTATAGTGGCACCATTGAAAAATAATAATCATCTGTTCATTTGTTTCATTTATATTTATTTTTTGGTTTTTTTATTGAAATTGGTAAGTATATAATAGTCATTTTTACTGTTTATATGTATTTATTATATAGTTTAATGTAAATGTTTAGTTCAATTTACTGCAAATATGCACGTGGACGAGCAGCTAATAGAAGAAGTACGCCGGCCATATAAACTTATACACTTCATACACTGAAGTCGTTGTTTCCACTATTTTAGCAATAGTACTTATAAAGTTAATTAAATTTTCTTGAGACATTTGAAATTTTTTTTCACACAAATTCACTTAAAAAAATCAAGTTTATTTTGTTTTGGTTAACTTTAATACATATGTCAAAACAGAAGTTTATTTTTTGTAGTTAGTGGTCGGTAGTCGTTAAAAGAATTAAGTAGCTGGCGACTTGGCTATTTTTGTAGCCAGCTGCTTTTGTAGTCGGTAGTCGATGGTCGGTAGCCTTTGATTGTGTTTATAGCAACAAATGTCTTTTGTTTATAAAAATAGCAATTACAGGGTAACTAAAGTACAATTGCAGACGCGGCATTCCTGCATGTTTATAGTTATTCAGTGTTGCCAATCTGTGTGTAGTTAAATAGTGTGTAATTTCTACTCAAATGTGTAGGCCATGTAATTAAATTCTTGTATAATTTGTGTGTAATTCTACTTTGGGTTCTATTTTTATTTATTTTTCTTTTAATTTTAACATACACAAAAGATGTGTAGTGTAATTTTCTTCAATGTGTAATTGCAGACACAGCTTTGTGTAAATTCATTGGCAACACTATAAACATTTTATTCACACACATACACTAACGTTTTTCCAGCTTGTAAACAAAGTTTGACATATATCTGCAATGTATACAGTAACAGGCTGGGTTTGTGCATGTACCTGTTATAATTGTATCATGGTCTTTCGCATTATGTTGATAGCTGGTATCAAGGCGAATTCACGTAAGTTGGTCTTAATTCACCAGCTGACATAGCTTCTCTGCTGTCAAATCAACCAAAACGTTAGGAAATATTCTGACAGCAGGAAATTTTACACTAACAAATGTACAAGGCGAATACGCAGAGTTGCAAATTAAGACCACCTTGTGTCAATTCGCCTTGGCTGGTATGCTAATATATTAAAACGTATCAAATAAGAGTGTAAAATTATTTTATGTATTTCATTTTTATATGGAAATTACCAACAACAATCACGCAAAGATACAAGAGGTTTTATGAATTCAGCAATTGTATATTGTATGTTCCTGGATTGTTGTTTTTACTTTTGAATCAACTTTGTTTATGTTATTAAAGTTAAATAAAATACTTATTCGTAATTATAACGGTAAAATTATTAAAAAATCATTCCAAATTTTATAATGCTATATTTTAGAATTTTCAAATATTTTTTTTTAGCATTTTTAGCATTATTTTAAGCCTCATCTAGCATTCAAAATTTTTTCAGTTGTGGCCACACTCACTGCTTATGGTAGAATTAATCGATTCGTAACGTGTTTAGCGTTAAGGTAGAATTAGTAAAATAGTATCGTGAAGTAGCGTGTCAGCTGACAAAAGCCGTACCATATGCAATACATGTTACTAGTTATAAAATATGTGGTGGTAGCACTGCTGACGTAGAAATCTACAGAAAACAGATTTTTCTGTAGCGAATGTCAAAAAAGCCGCATTCAATACCAGACAAAAAAAATGTGCTGTGCAAACTGTTACATTTTCTATAACTTGTACACAAAGCTGAACGATACGGCAAGCTGTAAAGTAGAACGATACGATTTTACTAATTCTACCTTTACCGTTTCGCATACTTTTAACCAAAATTGGTTACTTATTTTTACCAATGTGTACTTTTCATCCATTTTGGTTACTTTTTTTCAACACAAAAATAACCACTTTTATATGGTATATTAAATGTGCATTAACTAACTATCGTGATAAACTACCATATGGTAAAGAAAAAGAAATTGTATCCTAATATAAATTGTTCAGATTTTCTATATTAGATATAAAAAGTGTAGATATGGATGGACAGTTGAATGTTGGGACACAGTTTCTAAGCATACAAATTACTCTGTTTGACAAATTTTAATGAAATCGAAATACCTGGGACGTGATATTATTATCGAGTATAACAACAATGGTGGCTATTATGGAATACGCGTCGACTTGGTGAAATTTACATGTAGAACAAAAACAAAACTTCATAAATGTTAAGAATTTGTTTTTGTTTATCATACAAAATTTACCGTTTTTAAAAAAGAGAGCAACGCGTTGAAATTCTCACGTTTATTTCATTTTAGAATTGTATGGGAAACAAAAACAATTTATGAAACTTTGTTTTTGCTTTAATGTAAAGTTTCACTTCTTCGACGCGTTTTCCCGAATAACCACCATGATGTCAATGCCATGGCCAAAATGGTCGAAAGTATAATTTTGATGGGCATGAAAGCTTTCATACCATCAAAACAAATTCCGATTAAGCCCAAAGAGAAACTCTGTTTTAATCAGACATGCAAAAATGCAGTCAGATCTAGAGAGGAAGCATTCAGTATTTGGCGAAGTAATCAAAATGCCGATACTGACTTGCTACGCAAAAGGGCGAGATCTTCGTGTGCCAAAGTACTGAGGCGTGAAAAAGCTCTTTACGAGAATCGTCTCCGTGCTAAAGTTCTTGCTGCCCCTCGGGGTAGTAAAAGCTTCTGGTCATTCGTTAAAAGAGTAAGGAATAATGCTAGTTCCTCAATTCCGACTCTTTTAAAGGATGACCTAATATTCACTGACCCGGCTGATAAAGCTAACCTACTAGCTGAAATATTCGCAAGTAATTCCTACTTGCCGGAAAGCAATCAGCCTCTTCCTATGCTAGAGAGAGTATCCACTACTATGCCTAAAATATTCTTTCGAGCTCGGGCAGTAAAAAGCGTTTTGTCGGAACTCAACATAAATAAGTCTCCCGGGCCGGATGGCATTCCAGCACTGGTCTAGAAGCAGTGCTCTTCGACGCTAGCACGTCCATTAGCTAACCTTTTCAGCACGTTGTACCATGTTGGTGAGTTTCCAGTGTGTTGGAAGATTGCTAGTGTTACGCCAATCCCTAAAAAAGGAGAAGCTCTAACCCTGAAAATTATCGCCCAATCGCAATATGTTCTGCACTTTCCAAAGTAATGGAAAGTATGGTGAATTTCCATCTTGTAAGGTATCTGGAGTCCAACAGCTTACTCAACGACCGGCAGTATGGATTTCAAAGAGGCCGATCTACGGGAGACCTACTTGCCCTCCTCTCGGAGAAATGGTGTAATTCAATCCACCATTTTGGCGAAAGTAAGGTGGTGGCTTTAGATATCTCCAAGGCGTTTGATAAAGTGTGGCATGGTGCACTTTTGTCAAAATGTATTGCCTTTGGTGTCGGTGATAACTTCGCTCGATTCTTATCGAGTTTCCTCAGGGATCGCACTATAAAAGTTGTTATAGATGGGATCTCATCAAATGAGTTCAAGTTAAATTCAGGGGTACCGCAAGGTTCCGTCCTTTCACCGACTCTATTTCTTATCTTTCTAAATGACCTTCTCTGTAAAACTTTCAACCCTATCTATTCTTTCGCGGATGACAGTAGCATTTGCCATTCTTTCTCATTCAGCAATAGACCTAGCCTGCCGCAGGTTGAGGCTATGCGACGAATAATGAATGAGACTTTAAACCATGATTTAGTAAAAATTTCTGAATGGGGTCATGCGAACAGGGTCGACTTTAACGCCCGTAAGACCCAGTGTTGCATGGTTACGCATAGATGCATGACCGAGAACTCTGCTGCCTCTGTAACTATGGGAGGTATAAGTATTAAGGAATCAGACGCTCTTGATGTTCTTGGCATGAAAATACAGTGTGATGTTCGATGGACTGACCACATTTTTCAAATTGCAAAAGAAGCATTCAAGTGCCTCGGCTTTTTGAAACGGTGCAAACGATATTTCACCCCATCTGATCTCCTTACTATTTATGCCACTTATATCCGACCGAAAATGGAATACAACTCTCATGTATGGGCCGGCGCTTCAAAGTCTATTTTGGGGCTGCTCGACCGCGTACAGGAGAGGGCGAAGAAGCTCATCGGTGACAGTAGGATATCCAATTCTATTGATTCATTGGAGCATCGACGCAATGTGGGGTGCATTTCATTGTTCTATCGTTACTACAACGGAATGTGTTCTAATGAAATTAGGGAACTTGTTCCTGAAACCCGCACATTTATACGTACAACCCGTGCCTCATTCAGGGCACATCCCTTTGTGGTCGATTGGCCAATGAATCGCACTACGCATTACAGAGAGAATTCCTTTTTTAGCCGAACTGTACGTATGTGGAACCAACTACCTGCGGAGGTCTTTCCTGTCACTACCAGCGTGGGAAAGTTTAAATCAAATGTCCACAAACACTACTCCCTCTATCCTCCTTCCCTATAACCTATTTTCCTTGTTCTAGCACAATGCATTGCATGAGTAGGGGTTATCCCCTGAGTGTTGGTCCTAGAAAGAAAAAAAAAAAAAAACACCAATATGTATTTGAAATTTTCCAAACACCTCCAAAATCTTAAGTTACGGGTAAGAAACCAATATCAACAGATTTTAAATTTATAAACGGATATAGATAGAAGAAACTAAGACATTTCGAACCATATATATACTGTTTCAGTGAATTTCAGATATATGTCTGTATTTTTTCACCAAATATAATTTTTTCGGGTTTTTTCGACCCTTTTCTACTTTGGACTCGTTCTTAGGCAGTATTTTTGTAAAATTTGAAATTCACTTAAACAAAATATGTATGTATGTATCGAATGGTCTTAGTCTTAGATTAGTTAGAGGTTGATAAGTGGCTACGGGTACGAAAAACCCGTTTCTTACCCGTAACCAGGACTGCCGTTTTTGGTTATTTCTAACCAAAAGTGGTTACTTTTTCCTTTAATGTGGAGATGTGAATATTTTTCTCATTTTGGTTATTTTTTTTCCAAAATAATGATACACATGTACATATTTTTTATGTTATACTTTTTAAACTTTTATGTTCTTCAATTTTTAGTATTACTACCAAGGCAACGGAAAATAAAACAGCTGTGACTAAAATCGCTAGTGCAGCCACCTGTTATGAATTCACCTTGATTGCTACTCACTTGTTTACAATACTTTTACAACACTGTCAACAGCTTTTAAATTTACTAAATGATCGCAACTCTGTACTACAGAAATAACATGTCTTTTGTAATGGCGGCAACATTCAATTAAAAGATTTTACAAAGTAAATTTATATAAAGAATATGCACGTAAGTTGTTGTGTGTGTAAAACTACTGCCCGGCTGTCACATACAAAAACTAAACGTGTGAAGAAAAACAAAATTCAACAATAAAACGGAAAACTAAACGAGAAAAAATTAATCAGCTGGCGACTGGCATATACAGGGTGTTTTTTAGAGGTATAGAATTTCGAATTGAAATAAAACACAAGAAAATCGTTTTAATGTCCATCAATTTGGCTTTATTGGAAGGATAATTTTATGCCATTAATGTTTAAATATGATTTCGGGCATGTGGCCGCCGCGGCTGGCTCGAATAAAGCCAATTCTACAGGTCCAATTTTCAACCACTTTTTCGAGCATATGGGGCCGTATGTTGGCAATAACGCCACGAATGTTGGCTTCCAAGTCCCCTAACGTTTCTGGTTTGTTGGCGTAGACGAGCGACTTCACATATCCCCAAAGAAAATAATCCAATGGTGTCAAATCACACGATCTTGGTGGCCAATTGACAGGTCCATTCCGCGAAATTATGCGCTCATCGAATGTTTCCTTCAATAAATCGATTGTGACGTGCGCTGTGTGGCATGTAGCGCCGTCTTGTTGGAACCACAACTCATCCACATTCAAAATCTTCAAAATCTTCCATAAAGTTGATGGACAAAGCTCCAATTGCTGTGCACGGTGGCGAATCGATTCATTCGGGTCCTCTTCAACACTTTGCTCTACAGCGGCAATTGTTTCTTCGGTGCGCACTGTTCGACGTCTCTGCGGATGCGTATTATCACATAGAGTAAACGTAGTGCGAAAACGATCCATGGTTAACCGAATTAATTGCTCTGATGGACGATTATGTCGACCATAAAATGGACGGAGCTTGCGGTAAACTTCGCGAACTGAACCATTATTTTCGAAATAAATTTGCACGATTTGCAAGCGTTGTTCTTTTGTCAACCTGTTCATGATGAAATGGCAAACCAAACTAAATATTAATCACTTGACAGCTGACAAAATGGCCGCCAGTTAAAAAAGTGATGCCAACTTAAAGTTCTATACCTCAATAAAAAACACCCATTACATACCTTACAAATGAGCATTGAACTATTGCTCAGCTTCATGTACCTTGATTTCTTGTTGTAGTGCGGCACAAAGTGTATGCATTTTACATGTTATTTAATTTGCCCAAAAAAGCGTAACCAACTAATTACTTATGGAAAACTGTTTGATTCACACATGTATTTATTGATTTAAACAGTTTCCAATCATGTTGGATTCTATAAAATTGTCTATTAGTTATGTATGGAACTAATCAACTTAATAAATACATGTCTAAATCAAATAGTTTTTCATTAGTAATTAGTGATTACGCTTTTTTACGCTTGTGTGTCATTTGGCATACCGTTGTAAGCCCGGCCTAAGAATACTACATATTAAAATTTTGTTATTTTTTTCTCATTTGGTAACTTTTAAAGCGAATTTTGGTTGTAAATATTTTTTGGTTGTGGCAGCACTGCCCGTAACTCAAGATTTTGGAGGTGTTTGGAAAATTTCAAATACATATTGTTAGCGACAACATATATTATGTAACAACATTTTGAACATATATTTAGAAATAGATTCACTGCTATCGTATGAAGAATCGTAATCATACATCATCGATTGGTTTCTGGTTTGCTGCACAGTATGTTCAAAATACATTATGTCTGCAGCAAACCAGAAACCAATCGACGACATCGGTCTGCAAATGTTTCTAACAACTCTAAAACTTCTGGAGTAACTTCACTATGCTTGGTTTTGGGTACTTTACGAAGACTACCGATGTAAGATGAAATAAGCAGTCGATTAAATACATCTGTATTTGTATCAATTCGGGATCTTTTTTTAGTAAAAAGTTGGCGATATTACTGCAGTTTTTGTTTTTTGTCTCTTGATCTTCTTCAGAAAATTGTCCGATCGGAAGAATGCAATAGGATTCAATATCCTTTCCATGACATATGACTTAATGCATACTTACGGACATTGAGTACCAGATATATTCTTTCAAATACAATTCAGAGGTTTCTCTTACATATTCGCCGAATCAATTTTAAGACCACAATTTAGGCACTCTAACAGCACGTGAAAGCGCTTGATCAAATATAAATTAACTCCAGTTATTTCGGAAGACTTTTCGGCATTTCTAAAGAATTTTCTCGCCGTATTCACATAGTTTGAGTTTCCGGTCTGCTTTTTTTGGCATATCTATAATCAAGCCAAACACATCTTTAAATTTTTCTTAAATGTATTTTTTCTTTTCTGCAACTTTTTTTTATTCCTGCTCCACGAGTTTGCCATGTCTTAATATCCAGTTTGTACGATATATGTAAAATATATTCCAAAAATCTAATCCATTAATGGTGATAGTCCAAGGGATAAAAAAGATTCATTTATATTTTTTTTGAAGTATATCGCAGATATTGTTCATTTCACTAGGATTAATTTCATTTCACTTAAGGATGACAGTCCTCAAATTTTTGTTTAGGTCTGCCTGCATAGGTCCTCGTTCGATGCTAGGCTATGCATCCCTTACAGCATTTGAAAATTTTACGTTATTTTCAATCCAGGTAGCATTTTTCCTCAGAAATTATGCTAAATTGTATTTTACAAACCAGAGCACAAAGAGTTACCTTTAAACTGCAAAGAGTATCAGATCATATCATTGGTGAGCCTATTTTTTCCAAAACAAAACCAATAATGGCGTCTGCTGTCGCCTCTTGCTTCCACTTTTGGATATGAAATTTCCAAAGTCATTCTGAAAAATTTTTAATTTAAAAGAAGATTGCAAAATTTCGTAAGCGATATTTTGTTTGCCAATAGGGGAAACACCTACCTTTAAAATTGTATGCATTTCAAGATGGTATTATGTGGTATTTCCTTTTAAACCCTCCAATAAAATTAAAAATTAAATTTTACTTACTTTTTAAAAATCAATTTTTTCACGAACAAATTACACACGAGTAAGAAAATATTTTGCAATTATTTAAATTCCAATTATTTCATAAAATAAATACAGAAAAAATTATGGCCTTCTGGTTTGCCGTTTGTAAATACCACTCTATTAATTATAACAAATCTGAAAGTTTTCTGTAGACAAAAAGTATGATTGAATAAGTAATGCAACTTTCAGGTGCATTTTGCGGTTTTTACGCAGCGTAAGTCCCCAAATTGAGTATGAGGTTTTTGAGGTGGAATATTAAGCTACCGAAATAATATATAATTTTATTCATTTTATGTATTTAAAAATATAATAAAGTTCCGCTAAACTTTCTAAATTTCATACTGTGCGGCGGCTGAAAATCTGCTGTCAGCAGATTTTCAAGTTAAACATCCCAGCAAAAAATAAAAGGAGTACTGCCATATGAACAACTTTTAAAGAACATATCGTCGGTAAATTTCTGTTTTCATGTATGGAACATTTTTAAAAAAATTGAGTTATTGATTGATTATATTTGAAAAATGTGTCCTCTTTCCAAATTCGTTATCAGTTTTCCGATGTCTTGAATATATCTGGAGATATAGAGGTGCAAATTTGCGTCATTTCCACAATTGTTGAAACTTTTAAAGTCTGTTTTACGGCAATCAACAATTTTTGGGATATGTGGCACATTTCCCACGTAAAAGATTAATCTTGTTATTCGCAGCTGTTATGATGCATATTCTACTCAAAGAACGAAATATAAAGCAAAATTCAAAAACTATAAGGCTGTTTTGAAGTATGTATCACAGAATATTTATTGTTAATATTTATTGTTAGTCTATGATAAGCACAGACACGCGCATCTGTGTTTTTTTTAATTTTTAATTTGAAAAGAAATATTAAAAAGTTTTAACATTATTATTATACGTACATATGTAGTTATATGTGGATGGAAATTCAGCGCCAGCTCCATCGGCTTTTGAGGAATTTATGTAAGTATTATTAATATTAAGAAATATTAATTTTGTTTATTTTTGTGCAAGCATATTGGAGAATGATTTTTCGCCACAAGAAGTGCCAAATTCTGATAAATACGTAAATGTAGAATACATTGTGGATGAAAATGTATCGTGTCCAGATAGTATGTTCAAATGTAATGCCAACAATAATGCAGAAGTTATTCCACATGAAGTATATGTTCCTTCAGGTAATTATAAAATTTATATTTAATTAAATTAGTGCACAGATTCATACATATTTTTTTCTTTTAGCTCACGCATCCCAATCAACAAAGAAAATACAAAAATCCAGCATTATGGAAGAAAAATATAAGAAAACAACAAATAAAATTGTACCTGGCAAAACACTAAAAGCATTATTCAACGACTGTTGCTTTAACTGTGTAAACCAAGGTTGGCAAACGGTATCGTAAAAATACCGATACCGATTCAAATACCGCTAAAATTAGATACCGGTATCGTTACCGATACCGAAATCCATTTCGGTTAGAAAATACCGGTATCCAGACTACCGTTTACGTCTATACCGGTACGTACCGGTATACCGATTCCGGCCAAAAAATAAATGATTGTTGAGTTGTAGTTGCCAAATTTTTATTATGTATTACAACTTTTTTCACCATGAGACAACTGCTTTTTATCAGTTGCATTTTGGTTTTTATTTCGACCATTGTGTTCGTTTTACTTTTCTATTCCAGACACCAACCAATCCCATTTGTCAACCAATGTTATTGCCATGTTCATAAAACATAGTATCTCAAGAAAAAATAGCAAGGCCAAAACTAAAAATATTTAAAATGTTTTGTAATGGATACTATGGTTTCAAAACATATAGCATAGATAAGAACCTTTGTTTTTAGTGCATTGTTTCGAAGCCAACTAAAATTAGTTGTTATTCAGAATACCAAAAAAAACAGTTGTTTAAAAGTTAAGTTGTTTCAGTTTCAATCCAACTTAGTTGAGCTGTAAACCGTAATATGTGAAAAAATTGCAAAGATATATTTCAATTAACTTTCTTTCTTTGGTCTTGGTCTTGTTTACACACTTCACCGTAATATAGGGTGTTTTTTTTAGAGGTATAGAACTTCGAATTGAAATAAAACACAAGAAAATCGTTTTAATGTCCATCAATTTGGCTTTATTGGAAGGATAATTTTATGCCATTAATGTTTAAATATGATTTCGGGCATGTGGCCGCCGCGGCTGGCTCGAATAAAGCCAATTCTACAGGTCCAATTTTCAACCACTTTTTCGAGCATATGGGACCGTATGTTGGCAATAACGCCACGAATGTTGGCTTCCAAGTCCCCTAACATTTCTGGTTTGTTGGCGTAGACGAGCGACTTCACATATCCCCAAAGAAAATAATCCAATGGTGTCAAATCACACGATCTTGGTGGCCAATTGACAGGTCCATTCCGCGAAATTATGCGCTCATCGAATGTTTCCTTCAATAAATCGATTGTGACGTGCGCTGTGTGGCATGTAGCGCCGTCTTGTTGGAACCACAACTCATCCACATTCAAAATCTTCAAAATCTTCCATAAAGTTGATGGACAAAGCTCCAATTGCTGTGCACGGTGGCGAATCGATTCATTCGGGTCCTCTTCAACACTTTGCTCTACAGCGGCAATTGTTTCTTCGGTGCGCACTGTTCGACGTCTCTGCGGATGCGTATTATCACATAGAGTAAACGTAGTGCGAAAACGATCCATGGTTAACCGAATTAATTGCTCTGATGGACGATTATGTCGACCATAAAATGGACGGAGCTTGCGGTAAACTTCGCGAACTGAACCATTATTTTCGAAATAAATTTGCACGATTTGCAAGCGTTGTTCTTTTGTCAACCTGTTCATGATGAAATGGCAAACGAAACTAAATATTAATCACTTGACAGCTGACAAAATGGCCGCCAGTTAAAAAAGTGATGCCAACTTAAACTTCTATACCTCAATAAAAAACACCCTTTATATGTATAAGGTTGGTAGAGAAAAAACTTCTAAACTTTTATATTTGAAGTTAAAGATTCCTCTCTTGAGGTGAAGAAAAGTACTTTTAAAATGAAGGAAAAAATGTTGGCGACCACTGTTGTACCAATTTTGTACTCTGTGTTTATATACATCTATTAAATTGTACTTTCATCATCCTGGAAGTTTATTTACCCCGAAAGCGTATAAATAAAACGCGAAATACATCATACAGGTTGTTTAAAAAAAAAAAAGTCTTCTAACAAAATATTTAAAACAGTCCTGTGAATTACTCTTATTCAATTATATTTTATAAACAAAGTTATAAACAATATAGATCCACTACAAAAATATTGCCTAAGAACGTGTACAAAGTAGAAAAGTGTCGAAAAAAACCGAAAAAATCATATTTGGTGAAAAAAAAGACATATTTGAAATTTACTGAAACAAGATATATCTATATGGTTCAAAAAATCTTAGTCTCTTCTTTCTGTATCGTTTCATAAATTTAAAATCGGTTGATATTTAACTTAGTTGGAGGTTGATAAGTCTACGGGTACGAAAAACCGGTTTTTACCCTTAACTCAAGATTTTGGAGGTGTCTGGAAAATTTCAAATACAATTTGTATTGTTATACTCGACAATACCTAGCAGAAAAATAGTAACACGTCCCAGGTATTTCGATTTCATAAAAATTTGTCACACAGTGTAATATATCAGTATAGACAAAACTTTTATTTTTACTATTTGGTTTAATTAACCAAAATGTATACTTTATATACATATATAAACTGCAGTCTCCTTGTTTCACTATTATTAAAATTATTTTTTAATAATAGTATAAAAACATACATATATGTATATAGAAACAAATAAGTTAATATGCTTTTATACGAGTACATATGTATGTTAATGTAAAAATACTCCCTTTTTGAAGTAATTTAATAAAAAAAAGATTTTTTGTAATGTCCACTGCCTGAAATAATAAATTTATCAGTAATATCGGTATACCGGTATTGTAAACTCGATAACGGTATGTACCGGTAATACCGATACCGAAATAAAAAAATACCGATACCGCTACCGATACCGAAATTTAAAAAATAATTGTACCGGTATCAATACCGATACCGTTATTTTTTTCGGTTTCCAACCTTGGTGTAAACATATTTTCTAGTGATGAAAGGGAAAAAATATTCCAGAAGTTTTAGAATTTATCCGACGACGAGAAAAACTCTTTTTATAATACATTTGTAATAAGAGATCATGTAAAGCGTCGCAAGAATTCTGAGAGCAGTGTTAAAAAATTTTCTTATACATATATAAGTATTTCTTGAAAAAAAAATCAATCAAAAAGCATTGATCAAAACAGAATATATTATATATATTTGATTTTATATTATCAAAATGCAACAATATACAAGCTCGATTCGAAGGAGAAAAAGCTGATATTAAAGATCTTTTGGTATATTTACGTAAAAACTATAATATTTATTTCCAAAATTTATTAAAAATTTGATACAAAAGTATGTACTAATTTTTATATCACAAAATTAATGGGCTTTATAACACCTATTTCACACGAAGACTTTTATGAAGTCTATTTTTCGACGTCATTTTTGGTTTGATAGCGAACGGGGTAGAGAAGAAAAAGGGGTAGAAAAAATGACTCGATTTCTGTTTTCTATGGTTTTTTTTTCATATTTTTCTTTACACTAATTTGTGTTATTGTTGTTACGTTTTATTATTAATATTCTCATATTGGTGTGTTCTTCGAAGCAAAATTTTATTTAAAAAGTAATCAGTAAATTTAATGCTTACTGCAATTTTTAATGCAGTACATATATACTGCAGTGTGCCCATTTACTAACCAAATAAGTTAAGTAAAACAAACAACAACCAGCAAATTCCTATGTATTTACAATATTGAAAGTTTTGATACTTTTAAAAAAATTTTCATTATTAGATGTTTACACATCTCCCCTGTGATCGGACTCACATTGCTTTTTTTTAACAACATATTAAATGGAATCTTAAATCACTACTTTGTTTTCAACAAATTCATTACTTTTTTGGCTCAAGCCAAGGCTTGAGGCTTTTCATATCAAAAAATTTTTATTATTAAAAATAACAATGGAATAAAATAACAAAAAATTAAATTATTTAACTTTTTTTCTTTGCAAACCACATAAAAGTGATTTTTAATCATTGAATAAAAGGCCCTTTTTAACTACTTTTGTGAAGTGAATTATTTTTACACCCAAATTTGAGATCTTTATAGCACCAAAAGCATTATTTTTATTGAGTTAAAGAAATGTCAAAAGCAAACCACTTCCTTCCAATGGCACGTCAATGTAAAATTCATTGGTTTTTTACCTAAATTTGAAGTGGTTTGATTCAGTAGATGTGATGTTTTTTCTACTTCTTTTACCTCACTTTTTTTTGCTGGGATGATACAATAATATAAAGGTAGAGAAATTCAAATATTGAAAATTGAAAAGAATATATTAGAAATAAAATTATATAATAGGAAAGAATTAAAAATAAATTCAGTTCTTAGTTTCATATACTAAAATGAGTGAACTAAATACAGGTTAGGAATTAACTCTACATACACACATTATTTTTGGTGTTTGAGGAAACTTGGGAAGAAATTCAAACATGTGCATAATTAGTAAAGAATAAACGACAATGGTAAGACTGTTGTAAATTTAGAGATGGTAGATTTGGGCTTTCATTACAAAACACCTTTCAGCAAATTGAAATACGATGAATCAAAACAATTCTCGTATTCCATTTTGCAAAAAAGTTTCGTATATAAAGCAGAAATCTACATCAACTGACACCACACACAGTGGAAAAAACACAGAAGAACACTGATGATGAAGCTTTAGTGGCCTTCGAAAACGGCTAGCTTGTTCCGTTCGACTATAGGTGCGTTCGAGTACTTTTCCAGTAAAATCCAGTAACTGAGTAATTTAAAGATATTACTCTCAATAAAAAAGTTTGTACATATATAAAAGTACTCCAACGGAAAAATTTTAAAATCCAGTAAAATATATACAACAGCTGATTGAAAATTTTGGCGCTAAAAAAATTATACATATGTATGTATGTATGTGCAAAAAAACCCTGTATATAATATTGGAATACGTGGTCCAATGTAATGCAGTCATAGATCATATCGTTTTCATACAAGCATTCAATGCTGCACGATAAGTATTCGTGTTTAAACGATTATGATTGTAGTCTATAACCATTCTATATGGAGCAGTTTTGGGGTTAGTCCGATGTAATGCAAAGTTGGTCCATTTAGTCAAACCCTAGGACATCAACCTCCTTTTTTCATATATTTAGAGTGTTCCTACTCCTCTTTAGAGTATTTACATACATGTATGGACTAGTCGCACTAAGTGCACGGAATATGCAAAACTATACATACATATGTACATATCGATGACTTAATATAAAAAGGGCCTAACTCAATTTTTTTCCGAAATCGCGTTCTTAATGTTTTCTGGGCGACAACGTATAATTGCATCCTCCTTGAAGATCTTAGTACGTTACAGTTCAAAATCAAGGACTTATGGCAACTTAAAAAACTATTTCTGCATGTAAATGCTTTGATTTTTCTTCAGTTTTTTGCTTCTCCTGTAAAATATCGAAAATTCGAGTTAGGCCTTTTTTATATTAAGCCATCGATATGTATGTATAAACTATATACATACATACATATCGTCGGGTACCCAGCTAAAATTACGCTCAACGTGAAAAGTGATTAGGATGTACAGAAAAAGACAAAAATGTTTGTTGCCGCTTATGACAACAATATTTTTCACTTCCTTTCAAGTAGGTCCAATGTGTGCATTTATTAAGAGAAATATAAAAGGGAAAATAACTTTATATATCCTGATATATTCAAGATATCGAAAAACTGAAAACAAATTTAAGAAAAGTATACATTAATCATATGTATGTATATAATCGATCAATAACTAAATTTTATTAAATGTTCCATGCGGGGAACCAGTAACCGTCCGACGATATGTATAAACAAAAATTTAACTATTAAAATCTATTAACTTTATTCACGTTTAAAAGCAATCGATTGTGTTCTGCATTCCACGTGAAACTACATCGTTCGGAAATTGTTGCTATAAATACATACATACATATGTACACATTTCCAACAATTCTATGAAAATTCCGCACGTTTTAATTGCGCGTGGAATACATAACATCCCACAAAATACTTTTCTGACATTAAACTTAAAAAAACGTAATATTGTTTATAACGTAATACACTTGTTTCTTGTTATTTTTCAAATTTCATCAAAAACCAACAATTTTTGTTTCATTTTGCTTTTGTTTGTTTATCTTTAAAAACATATGGTTTCATTTTACTGGATTTTACTGGCAAAAATTTGGCCAGTAAAAATTTACATTTACTCAGTAAATTAACTGTCATTTTTCACTCTCAATTCGCCCTCTCATTTACTGGATTTTTGTACGCGAACGCAATCCAGTAAAAAATAGTTAAAATCTTTTGAGTTCTCGAACGCACTTTATGTGTTGTCAGAATATTTACAACAACCTTTGTTCATTAATAATTATCACATGTAATTTGGATTAAAATGTGATACGAACATGTTATATCTGTGACGAACATTATCCTGTTCAATTTACAAGAATATAGAAACAAATGCAGTTCGAACAAGTAAGAGTGCTATATTCGGCTGTGCCGAATCTTATATACCCTTTACCAACGTGCGTTTGTTTTGTGAAAAAATTTATAATTTTTTTCTCTAAAGCAATTAATAGTAAGTGACCTTTCAGTATTTTTCGATTAAACAATTTGTTTCAATTATTTTATTTTCGATATAAGCAATAGTTGAATATTGTACTCTACACTCTGTGGTTAAGATATATTTTACATTCACTCTTATTTCAGTCAAAATCGACGTCACGTCAATACATTACCAAAATATTGGGGCTTGTTTACTCGCTCTCGAGATGTTCAAAAACCGTGCTGCTATTTAATAACTCTAAAATATTCTTAGTATTGCACCTCCATACCAAGTAAACTAACTTGTTTTATATTTTCCCGTATTTAATAATCATTGATGTTGCAAAACTGCTCAGTGTCTTGATTTAAATTTCCCATTGCAAATGGTATACATCGTGGTATTATGTAAACGTTTTATTCCTACAGGATTTGTTTGAAATTTGTTCAGCAGAAAGGATAGGTATCAGGAAAATGAAACGAACATGTCCTTTATGTCTTTAGCGATAAATTTTAGTTTTATCTCCATTTACTAAAAATTAATAGTTATTATGCTGAGAGCACAATAAGCACAAACCTTCGTTTATACTTCAATTAGTTTAGATATCCATAAAAAAATTAACCATGTATAAAAAATCTTGAGTAATGATTTTCCTAAAACATAAAATCTGTTTAACTGAAAAAAAAAATATTTTTCGTTATTTTTTTACCGAAACTTTTTTTAAGCTCCAACCCTGGAACCATTTTTCTGAGTTTCTTTATAAAATATAGAATATATGTAATTACCAAAGTAATAATTAGTTTTATATACCATAAAAAAATTTAAGTTTTCCAGCTCTGGAGCTATGTGTTTTATTTTTCTAATTTCTACGCCAAACTATTTAATTCTAAGTCATAAAGTATATAAAAGTTGTAAACAAAAAGAAAAAACTAAATTGACCTAGTTACTTTTGTAAAAAAACAATAAATTTAGCAACCCTGGAATCAACCTTTTAGATTTTTCTGATTTAAAAAATTAATAAAGTGTGTTAAGTGAACAAAGAAATAAAAAAAAATTAATTTTATACTTTAATATTAAAAAAAAAATCAAAGTTTCCATCTTTGGAGCTGTAATTTTCATTTTTCAAATTATATACGCCAAATTTTTCTTTCAGAAGCATAATATATATTCAATTTATAAAGGAAAAGAAAAACATTTTTAGAACTATTTAATTTTGCATAACATAAAAAGTGTAAGTTTTCCAACCATGGAATCATAATTTAGGATTTTTCTAATTCCTTATACCAATCCAGTTCTTTAAAAAATACATAAAATATGTTAAGTGAACGAAGGAAAAACTAAATAAGAAAAAACTTAGTTTCATTTAATTCCTTTAATATTAAAAAATTCAGTAAAGTGCGGCTTTGACTCGCGCACGAAGGGTTCCGTACATTCGGTTCTGAGCTTTTTTTAATGTGGCTTTTTTGCTTTTTTGAAGTTTTTTTTCAGTTTAAACGATTTTTTCAGTTTTGTCGCTTTTTTCTCATTTTGGCGATTTTTTCTATTTTTCTCAGTTTTTTTCATTTTGGCGATTTTTTCTGTTTTTGGGGCTTATTTTCATTTTGAAGATTTTTTTCATTTTGGCGATTCTTTATCCATGTTGGCGATTTTTTCCTATTTTGGGGGTTTTTTTCATTTTGGCGATTTTTTTTCATTTTGGCGATTTTTTCCTGTTTTTGGGCTTTTTTTTTTGTTTTGGCGATTTTTTTCTGTTTTTTTTGGGTTTTTTTCGTTTTGGCGATTTTTTTCATTTTGGCGATTTTTTTTTCATTTTGGCGATTTTTTCCTGTTTTGAGGCTTTTTTTTTTTTGTTTTGGCGATTTTTTCTGTTTTTTGGGGGTTTTTTTTTCGTTTGGCGATTTATATTCATTTTGGCGATTTTTTTTCATTTTGGCGTTTTTTTTTCTGTTTTGGGGCTTTTTTTCATTTTGGCGATTTTTTTCTGTTTTTTGGGGTTTTTTTTTCGTTTTGGCGATTTTTTCATTTTGGTGTTTTTTTTTTTTATTTTGGCGATTTTTTTCTGTTTTGGGGCTTTTTTTCATTTTGGAGATTTTTTCTGTTTTTTGGGTTTTTTTTCGTTTTGGCGATTTTTTTCATTTTGGCGATTTTTTCCTGTTTTGAGGCTTTTTTTTTGTTTTGGCGATTTTTTTCTGTTTTTTTGGGGTTTTTTTCATGCCAAGCGCTAAACTAGCGCGTTTTTATTAAAGTCAAAAATATAATTTCAGTTCAATATCTTTTTACTTTTTTGTATAAATTTAACATTTGTCTAATATCCAAAATTTAACTTTTTGCTTAAATTCGTTAATAATTCAGATGTTGCAAATAAAATTCCCTTGACTGTGGTTAGAATTAAAAACGCATTTTAATATTGTAAATGGCAAATATTTTGAAATTTCACAGTTAAAAATATGTACTCGTACTCGTGACCCAAAAAATTTATATAACTTATTAAGCATCTATTCTTTTTGTACTTCAAAAAGTATTTGAATCGCAACACTATTCGACAATTTATATAAGTTGTTACAAAGTTTGTCAAATAAAATCAAAACTAAGAATTTCGAATATTTGGAAGGCGAGACTGATTCTGTATTAAATGATTTAAGTTATTTAGGATATAATTTCGAAGAAGCAATATTGCATAATCTGAAAATGAGTTACTAAAAAATTAATTCTACTCGTATTTACTAATACATACATCGACCTTTATTGAAATTTAATTTATCGCGTAGGAAAATAGTGCGTTTTGACTATAAATTGTTGATAATGCTGTAACTTAGCGCGTTCTAGCGCGTTTTGAGAAGGGGTATAGCGCGTTTGGGTTATAAATAGTTGGCATCGCTGCTTGTAGGGGTGTCATGTGTTTTCGACACAAACAAAACAACTTCTTTGTGCACACATACATACATGCTAATTGCTTTGTGCCCAGCAAACACTGATTTTTGGTTATAAATTGGGAGTTATTTGAAGTCATTCGTGAAAGTTCATATACATACATACGTATGTATAATATTTAAATTCATGGAATTCATTTTGATTGAAATGAATATGGACTTGTGTATACTGTCCCAGCTAGCATTTGGGTGATCATTTTTGGCAGAAATATCTTATATGATTCTCTACAGATCGCTTTTGATGATTAAAAAGTGATTTATCACTTGGGCGATTGAAAGAGGATTCACTTGTGATTCATCTATATGATCAAATAATGATTTCTTGAAAATAGAGGAACATCATGCAAACCGCAAAAAGGTGATTTAAATGATTTAATATGAAAATTGCTCAAAAATAATCAGCTAATCGTATCATAACTGATTCTTTGGTATGATTCATCTGTAGGGTACCATTTTCTCACAACGGGAGTATCATTTATGATCGAAAAATGAGCTCATATACGGTTATTTTTCCCGTCAAGCTGATTCGGAAACGATTGGATTATGATGCAAAATGCTACCTGGGGTTTCAATTAATCCAATTTTTTTTTTAATTTCGCTGAAGCTAATATAATTTACTCTCTTTTGATGGCAAGTTTTTACTGTTGGAAAAAACTAATTGAGTTTTCGAAATACGACACCTTTTAGAATGAAAATATGCCTAGAGGTTTAAAAAATTATTATTATTTTATGTAAAAGAACTCAATTATAATAATTTCAATAGCAGCTGTAACGCTTAACTGCCATATTCACAAAAAATATTTCAGGTTTATTAAGCTCTTATATGACACATTTCTATGGAAAATTTGTCAAATAAACCTAAAATATTTTTTATGAATTAGACCGCAAGCCTCTAACTGTAATATTTGCATACAACTACAATTAGCAGAACAGATTTTGAGCAATTTCATCGGAAAGACGAAGTGCTTGACTCGTTAATTTCCAGGAATGCCTATGGTTTCAGTAGCACATCCATCATATAAAAACCTTATTATATATCCAGTTTGACGTTTTATCCTTTTCTTATTAATGTTCGTACCTACTAATAATAATTAATTTTAATCACAAACAATATACATTTACATATGTATATTTTTGAACAAGAACACATGTATACGACTTTTTGTTTGCTGAGTGCTTATCAGTATAAAAAAGTTCAAATAAAATGCACAACAGCTGTTCGAAACATTGATGGGATTCCAATATCTTCACATTATTTTTGATTGTGTGGAAAACGTACGAAAATTGTTTAAATGGTATCAAATCATTATTTTATACTTATAAACAATGTTATGACTTTGATATTTAGTGAAATTACAATTTTAGCTTCATATATATACATACATACATTATAACGTATTATAATTATAAAAATATTTACATTTTTATTATCATTATAATTGTTATGATTAAACGCATATATTATAATTTTTATTGGTATTATTAGATAAAATTTGTTTTTTGTGTGCTTGTACGGATGTTTGTTCGCACTTATGTACTATATTTATGTTACATATTCATACATATATGTATTACTACGTTTATACGCGCACTATTTGCAAATAAAATTATTTGCAAATAAATTAACTCACTGTTTATACGGCATAGCAAAAGTACACAAACTTGGTAGCACTTCTATAGAAAGTTTACTTATGTTGACAAAAAAATAGTGTAAAATGTAAAATATCAAATAATTATTTGTTTTAATTGTTATTATTTGCTTCGTGAAGTTGCGTGTCAGCTGACAAAAGCCGTACCATATGCAATGAATGTTACTAGTTATAAAATATGTGGTGGTAGCACTGCTGACGTAGAAATCTACAGAAAACAGATTTTTCTGTAGCGAATGTCAAAAAGCCGCATTCAAAGCTAGACAAAAAAAAAATGTGCTATGCAAATTGTTACATTTTCTATAACTTGTACACAAAGCTGAACGATACGGCAAGCTGTAAAGTAGAAAGATACGATTTTACTAATTCTACCTTTAATCGTGAATAGTTTTCTGAATTAGTAAGTCGCAATAAAAACAATAATATGGCAACAATTTCCTGTTTTATTTGCAAATAAGCCCTGCGTATAAACGTAGTATATATTAACAACAAAATAAACACATACGATTGGCATTCTCTGGCTAGATTTTATAAAGAAAAAAACTTTATTAGAAAACTAAATTTATTAAATATGTCATGCACGTATACAAATTTAGCAATTCAAAAGCTTAAATTATCAAAAGAAACAAAAGTACCAAAATAGGTCTATTGTGCCACACTCTCATTCAATATTAAAGTCCTGCACAATACCATTTATAAGAACTTTCAAGACATGAGGGAGTTTTCAAATGCTTTACTACAGAGAAATCTTCTAAAACAAACGCTAAACAACACTGTTTCCAATATTTTGGTCCAGCTATTGCAGGTATAGGAATAAAGAAGAAAATACTTCGTGACTGAAAAATTTGTGATGCTTGCTTCTTTCTTCGCATGGGCGCGTATACAAGCGTCATGCATGTACATAAACACACGCTCTTTTATTTTTCTGCTTTAAAAAAACCTCCCTTAAACACACACTCAAACGTACAGTATGGAAAATAACAAGGATACACGTATCAACACTACTTTGTTGATTTTTCATAACAAGAAGTCTACACGACATTGCTTGTTAGCACTCATATACACATACACCAATGCATCTATCGTGCTTTGCTTATAATACGACAGCATTTATTATTGGTTTAGCATTATACAGCCACGAGAATACATTTAAAAAACAAGACGTATTTACATTTCAAGACTATTTACGCAGGTCTCTATTCAATATACATACATCCCATCACTGCCTACAAATGTCACGTAACCTCGTCATGAATTTCTATTTTCTGCAGGTTCAGACGTTACAGTTAAGTGACATTTCAGTCAGGTAAGCATTTGCACAACTTTTCATGCTACATATTCGATCAGCTGAGACATTTACATTTACAGTTCTACATTTACAGTCGGGTAATTCTGCCCTTAAATATCGTGTTGCCACTATGAATTTATTTTTATAAAACAAACAAAACTTAGTAAACAATTTCGGTATTGAGTGAATCCCGAAAATCCCGGGATCAAACAGTTTCATATATAGCTAATAGACAATTTTATAGAATCCAACATGATTTTAAACAGTTTAAATCAATAAATACATGTCTGATTCGAACAATTTTTATTAGTAATTAGTGGTTACGATTTTTTGGGTGTATGGCCTACAAGAAATACCAGATGTAAGCTCAGCTTTACACATTTCCAACAATTTTACATTCAATTCAACAGTATGGTTGCTCTACTCTAACATATACGCTAGAGTGGAACATCTAGTGTGCATATCGTCACCTTAAATGCAAACGGACGTAACTACACAAAAATTCGAAATAGAGTTTTTGATTGATTATGATTCATTTGATCAAACTACATGTTCACGCAAATTATTTAGACCTCTGCGATCAAAAATGACGACTTTATTAAAGGAGTTTAAACGGACATAATTACGAATGCATCTATTTTTTTCATTTGCAAGGAACGTAACTAACATAAAAGCTTAAATATATATAAAAAGGAAATAAATGCTTAAAAACATATAAGTATCCATACTACAAGTAAATTTAGAAGAAAATGTTCAAGAATACTTTATTATTATTGATTTTGTAACGTATTTTGTTTCTCCTGTAAAACATATATGTAAATGCGTAGTTACGTCCGTTTGCATTTAAGGTGACGATATGTATGTCAAAAATATTAAAATATTGAATTTGACTGAAAATAATTTATTTTTCGTTCTGTTTGTAAAATTAAAATTTATAAAAGTGTTAAAAAAAAGTATGGTGTTTGCGAAAAAGTAAGATAAAAACAATAATGAACAAAAGAAATTTTATAAAGTTTAATTTAAAATATACATATGTATTTATGTATTCGTTTCTTTTTCAATTTTTAGATATTTGGAAAAAGCAAGATGCGTTGGGGGTTGAAGAAGGCGGTATAGAAATAGTTTTTGCTAATTATTTTCATTGTTTTGTTATTATTTTTAACATTTATTGTATATTTTTATTTTTAAAATACTTTTTATAATAAAAAATTGTAAATTAATATAAAAATTATATATATTATTAATATATCACTTCGTTTGAGTTTATAGGTATACGTATTTACATAAGTTTAAATCAGTACTGATTAGTCAGCCTTGACGATTTGTACATCAGTACTGATTAGTCAGCTCTGACGATGTTTACATCAGAAGTAATTAGTAAAATACTGTGGAGTGAACAGATCAGATATATGTTATACTAGTTCATGAGGTTCACATGTATGAGAGAAAACAAAATCACACGTACACGAATGTTTACATCAGCTTTTTCATATTGTCCTACACAAAATTATAGAAACTTCTGATGTATATACCCATCAGCAATTTCCATCAGATGATGCATAAAATGACCGTCATTGTTCTTGTAGTGTAATTTTGAGCAATATTTTATTCGCTTTTGTTTCATAAGCTACAGATATATGGCAATACTTATTTTAAAATTTATGATTACAAACCTATACAAACGCTCCGTATTGTTTAAACTCTATACCATACGCAAACTTGGCATCACCTAATTAATTAATGTTTAGTAGTTGTTTAGTTTTCACGGTTGTTAATGCTGTTGTGATGAATGTAAAATTAATAATGGTTTATTAACCAATAATCCGTAAAAGAAAAAAATCGCGCAAATATATCTTATCTCCTAACAAAAAATCAAAAGTAAAATAAATGTGATTAAATTATTTTTGTAAAGATAATAAAAGTGGGAACTACAAGTGCATTTGTTAATAAAGAAAAAGCCGCATATCATACCATTCTAGTGTTTAAAAGATAAATAAATTATAAGAGAAAAAATGTCCAACGTTCAACAAGATTTGGAAAATGGTATTTATCCACAACTACAACAAAGGCCTCAAACCAGACGACAGGACACAGTCGACATGGAACAAATTCCTTTAAATACTTTACAGGAAACAGAAGAAAAACGCACGCTTCGTAACATTTTCGAAAGAGTAAGTAGAAGTTCTAATTTTAAATTATTATTAATTATTTTTGCACATAGGTATTTGCACTTTCCTTAGAATTTATGATTCATTCATTAGTTGAACCGCCGCACAAAGAGTGTCGCTTTGTCTATTTGTGTGGCTTTAGATATTGGTGTTGTGGCCAGTGATGATGCACTTGGTACAATTGTACTTATTTTGGTATAATTCGAGCCTTAAAAGCAACGATGCCAACTATTTATAACCCAAACGCGCTATTCCCCTTCTCTAAGTGCGCTAATAAGCGCTGAGTTACAGCATTATCAACAATTTATAGTCAAAACGTGCTATTTTCCTACGCGCTAAATTAAATTTTAATAAACGTCCATGTATGAATTAGTAAATACAATTATTTTTTTGTTAGTAACTACTTTATAGATTTTGTAATATTGCTTCTTCGAAATTATATCCTAAATAACTAAAATCATTTAATACTCGCCTTCCAACTTATATAAATTGTCGAACAGTGTTGCGATTCAAATGCTTTTTAAAGTACACAAAGAATAGATGCTTAATAAGTTTTTGGGGTCACGAGTACGAGTACATATTTTTAGCTGTGAAATTTCAAAATATTTGTCATTTAAAGTATTAAAATGCGTTTTTAATTCAAACCACAGTTAAGGGAATTTTATTTGCAACATCTGAATCATTAACTAATTTAAAAAAAATTTTATCAGAGTTTTGGATAGATATTATTGTTAAATTGATACAAAAAAAGTAAAAAGATATTGTACTGAAATGATATTGTAGACTTTAATCAAAACGCGCTAATTTAGCGCTGTGTTATTAAACGCGCTAAGACGAAAAAAACGCGTTTGGCATAGTTAAAACGCGCTAAAACTAGCGCAAAAGGCGCTAAGCGCATCGCTGCTTAAAAGTACGTTGGTAACACCGTGACTCATTTGGTACTATTTGAAAAATTTGCGAGAACCTATATATTTTGTTATGCAAAAACTAAATAGCCATCATTTAAAGTCAGGGACAGTAACGGTTATAATTTTTATTTTAAAAATTGCTTTTTAATAATTATTTCTTCATTATTAGGGTTCCGTACTGTTTTCGCTACGCTGTCCGTATTGTTTGCGCTACGCTGTCCGTCTGTCTGTCACAGGCTATTTTCTCGAGAACCGCAAGAGCTACGGACCTGAATTTGGACAGAGTGTGTAGACCTTTGCCCGCTTAGAATTCCATGTAATAGACATACAATTGTAGGTATATGCACTTGAAATTTGTAAGGCTAGTGTATACAGACTACAACAATTAACACTAAAATTTAAAAAATTTAAATTAAAGGGTGTTCCATCAGTTAATGCAATTTTGACAACTTGCTGTATCTTGGAAACCGTAACTAAGTTAAACTCTTGAAATTTTCAAAAACGGTAAAACAGAAAAATTCCAAAATTATAAAATCGCCAAAACGAAAAATGTTTGCCAAAAACAAAAAAAAATTCCCAAAACGAAAAATTTCTAAAACGAAAATAAATCGCAAACAACTGAAAAATCGCCAAAATTATAAAAATCGCCAAAATGAAAAAAATCGCCGAAATGAAAAAAATCGCAAAAATGAAAAAAATCGGCAAAATTAAAAAAAAATCGCCAAAACGAGAAAAAAGCGAAAAAAAATCATTTCAGCTGAAAAAACGTCAAAAACGGCGTATTAAAAAAATCCTCAAATCCCAATGTACAGAAACCTTCGTGCGCGAGTCAAGGTGCACTTTACTGAATTTATTTTTTTATTCCTCAGAAAATAAGTTACTTTTTGATTTTTATTTTTTTGCATATTTTTTAAAATGTAGAAAGCGTAATTTTTGCGTTAAAATTAATATTAACCGATTTAAAATTGAATTTATCGCCAAATCTGTAAAAAAAAACTCTTATATGTTAAATTAAATTTACTTTTTTATTAGGGTTCCGTACACCAAAGGTGAAAAGGAACCCTATTGTTTTCGCTACGCTGTCCGTCTATCTGTCTGTCACAGGCTATTTTCTCGAGGACCGTAAGAGCTACGGATATGAAATTTGGACAGATTGTGTAGACCTTTGGCCGCTACAACAACAAATACACGAGAGTTAAAAATTAAAGGGTGTTCCAAAACGAGCAACGAAAAATTTTAAAATTCCATGTAATATACATACAATTGTATGAAATATGTAAGGTTAGTGCATTTTTATACAGACTACAACAATTAACACTAAAATTTAAAAAAAAATTAAATTAAAGGGTGTTCAATCAGTTAATGCAATTTTGACTATGTAATTTTAACAACTTGCTGTAACTTGGAAACCGTAAGAGCAAAACTCTTGAACTTTTCAAAAACGGTAAAACTAATAAAAAAATTATAAAATCGCCAAAACCAAAAAAAATCGCCGAAATGAAAAAAACCTCAACAACGGAAAAAAATCGCCAAAACGAGAAAAAACGACAAACCTAAAAAAATCGTTTAAACGACACAATAATAAATGCTCAAAACCGAATGTAAGGAACCCTTAGTGCGCAAGTTAATTATACAATTTAAAAATTAAAATTTTTTGGGAATAAAAATTAAAAAGTAACTGTTATTTTGTGAGGAATAACTAAAACTCACAAAATAAGTCTTATTTTGGGAGGGATAAATAAAAATCAAGAAATAACTATTATTTTCTGAGGAATAAATAAAAATCAAAATACTAAAGTTCATTGCATATATAGGTAGTCCATGTAACATGGAGTATTGTGGTATATTCCTTGTGCAGGTATCATTTCTCTATTATTGTGAAAAAATACAACAATGAAAAAAAAACAACATGGGTTGTAGTTCATCCAAAACTTAAAAAATATAATTTGTTTAACATAATAATAATAAAAATTATTCACATTTTCTTTTAATTTCTCTTTCGTAAAAAATTTTTGAAGTTTAGGATGAACTTTAATTTGAAACAAGTAAGAGTGCTATATTCGGCTGTGCCGAATCTTATATACCCTTTACCAACGTATGTATATGTAGTATACAGATGCATATATAAGTACATACATACATATTTGTTTTGTGAAAAAATTTATAATTTTTTGTTATAGTGCAATTTTTAGTAAGTGACCTCTTGGTTTTTTTCGATTAAAAAATTTGCTTGAGTAAAGATCTTCCTAAAATATGAAATATGTTTAACTTTTTTTTTTTTTTTTAATACATATTTTTATTTATTGTATCTTCAAATATGAACTAACAATAAGTATTCAAATCTTAAATCTAAAATATAATTATTAGGCCCGACCACTGTCGGACATAAATTTAGAGATAGTTATGTATTATTTATTTATATGTTTAACTGAAAAAATAATTATTTTTGGTTTTTTTTTCAATTTCCAACCCTGGAACCATAATTTAAATTTTTCTTGTTTTAATACGAGTACTAATTTATTTCTTTCTAAAATATAGAATATATTTAATTATCAAAGAAATAACTAGCTTTATTTAATTAGTTTTATATATAAAAAAAGTATACTTTTCCCAACCCTGGAATCATAATTTTAAATTTTTTTGGTTCCTTATATCAATCTTGTTCTTTAAAAAATTTATAAAATATGTTAAATGAACAAAGAAAAAAAGAAATAAAGAAAATACTAGTTTTATTTAGTAACTTTAATATGAAAATAAATTCAGTAAGGCTGAGTTTACATCTGGCATTTCTTGTGTGTCATTTGCCCAAAAAAGCGTAACCAACTAATTACTAATGAAAAACTGTTTGATTCAGACATGTATTTATTGATTTAAATAGTTTCCAATCATGTTGGATTCTATAGAATTGTCTATTAGTTATGTATGGAACTATTTAACTTAATAAATACATGTCTGAATCAAGCAGTTTTTTTATTAGTAATTATGCTTTTTTTTACGCTTTGGCACACCGATGTAAACCCGGCCTAAAGTGTGACTTTTTAATGTGGCTTTTTTGAAGTTTTTTAAAGTTAAAACGATTTTTTTAGTTTTGTCGCTTTTTTCTCGTTTTGGCAATTTTTTTCATTCATAGTCAAAATTGCATAAACTGATGGAACACCCTTTAATTTACATTTGTTTAAATTTTAATGTTAATTGTTGTAGTCTGTATAAAAATACAATAACTTTACAAATTTCAAGTGTATATACATACAATTGTATGTATATTACATGGGATTTTAACGTTTTTCATTGCTCGTTTTGAATTTTAATTTTTAACTCTCATGTATTTGTTGTTGTAGCGGCCAAAGGTGTACACACTGTGTCCAAATTTCCGTAGCTCTTACGGTTCTCGAGAAAATATCCTGTGATAGACAGACGGACAGCATTAAATTTTCCAGCTGTGGAGCTGTGGTTTTTATTTTTCAAATTTTCTTTACCCAGCTTTTCTTTCCAAAACATACCCAATAAGCACTCAAAAATTAGAATTCAAGCACTTGAAATTTAACTGGAAACAAAGTTGAATTCAATAATTTTTTCAAGTAATATTCAAGTTTGAAAATATTTTGAAATAAAAAATCAAGCAACATACATATATGTTCAAACCTTGTCAAATAAATAATTTATTTATTAATAAAATTAAAATTGTGGTGAAAAACATCAAAGATAAATAAAAAAGTGAATTTTTAAAAAACAAAAGGTGATTAAAAACGTGAAAACAATAGTGAAGGTAGATATGCAGAAAATTATTGTAAGAAAAATTGTCGATTGCATTTTCCTTTCTATTTTAAAAGCATTGTTTTTGAAGCTTGAAATATACTTGAATTCAATTGTAAAACAAGGTTCAATTACAGTATGATTCAAGGCTTGAATTGAACTGGAGTACAGCTGAATTGTTAGGATTGAATTCAAGTTCCCATTTAACTGGAGAATGCTATTGAAATAAAGTGTAAATCAAGCATAATTCAACCCTTGACAATTGAATATGTGACTTGAATAACAATTGTTTTACACTTGATTTCAAGCAAAATTGCTTATTGGGTAAAATATATTTATAAATAAAAATATAAAAAAAATTATTACACCTAGTTAATTTTGTATATCACAAAAAGTGTACGTTTCCCAACTCTGGAAGCATAATTTAAAATTTTTCTGATTTCTTACACTAATCTTTTTCTTTTAAGAATTTAAGATATTTTAAATTTATAGATAAAAAGGAAAAATTAGTTTTAGTAGGTTATTTTTATATAACAAAAAAGTTAAAGTTCCCAACCCTGGAAACGCCTTTTTATTTTTTTAGTTTTTTTCATATTTTTAATACAAATTTTATTCGTACTGAAATATAAAATAAGTTTATTTAACAAAAAAATTCAAAAAATTGTGTTATCTAGTTACTTTTATTTGGCAAAATCAGTTTTCAGTTTTCCAGCTCTGAAACCGTCTGACACACCAGTCCAAGAACGAAGTCTAGCTTTTCTGGGAGCTTCGGAAATCCGATTTCACGTACACCACGCTTATTCGTCTTCCCTATTCATAAGGACCCAGAATATATATTGTTACGTTTTTATTCTCTGTTAAAAACGCTTTTCCGTAGATTCGTAGATTTGCAATAAATAAAAGACCCCAGTGTACTAATTAGGGTTAAGAATGATACACTCTTTATTAATCAATAAATACACTAATCTAAATTCAATTCAAGAGCTTAAATACAAACACATAGATACTTCAATATTCACAACTGGTTACCACTACACCTTCTTTGCTGTTGTATACGCACGTCTTTGACCACTGGCTGCGCTAGTGTTGACACAATTCTGCTTTCTCTGTTGCTCGTCACACACAAGACTCACTCTGCCGACACTTCCAGTTGCTACACCAATAACAACTCTATGGCAGACTCTCACAGTTGATACACTAATCAGGACTCGCTGGCTTCACTTACACACGTTTATCCGCTTCCACTGCTCCCTTACTCTTCAGTCAAGGGTCTAAACAATAACCTCAAATCACGACAGACTCCAACTGTCACTATAGACTGTACTATAGTCTCCTCAATTTCCAACTCACGTATTGTAAAGCACAGACTCAAATATCAACTCACTGTTGTATCACAAATCACGGACTGCGCACAACTTAATTGTCAACTCACTTGATTAACAACAGACTTCTTATTAGCAACTGCACTTATTCGCAACTGAGCTTCTTCGCAACTGACTAACTTTTGATCGCGACTGAACTCTTAATCACAACTGAACTGCTGTTGGATGCGTCAACCCCTTTTTATACTTCGCACAACAACCACTAGAATTTTCATGCAAAGTCTAGACCTAATCATCATTATCTTCAATGTTGTTTATAAAGCGCGTAATTAAGTTCTTGTGGTAACTATGTACATACGTGTGTACATGCATACATCATTAAGTGGTTGTTTACTTATTTCTACCTTTCGTTGGAATTGCCAGGCATGTATGTATGTATGCATGTAGCTATGTCTATCTTCACAACAAGCAGAAGCTTGTAGTTGTTGTTGGTTGTTTACGTTTAATCACGTATGTATGTACTAGGCATGCGTATATAGTTATTTGTTATAGTGCTTGCATGTATGTATGTACGTGTGTACGTTTACTTCTTCTGGATGTTTCTTTGTTATTATTCCAGATACTTCTTTAATTGCCCTGTAGGAATATTTTCGCACTATTAACCCTGTTGGAATTTATTTGCATAATGATGCATTAATCTTGTCGACGGCCATTTCCGTAACACTGCCGCCCACTTAAGCCTATTCGTCCCGAATAGGCACATCATCGCCTTTCTTTTTCTTCGTTTTCTATACGCCTTGTAGTTTCGTTGGAGACGACTACCTATTCCATATTTGTTGGCTTTAGTTCTGGCTCTGCCTCGGCTTTCAACTGGGACTTGTATTACTATGCGCTGGAGATTAGTTCTTCGATATTTGCGGCCCTTGGTGGCACTGACTCTGCTTAGCATTTCCTCTACTGCTTGCCTTGCCGTATGCTGGAGCTGAAACCTTCCTTGACACTTGCAACCCTTGGTACAGAATCTGCTTTGTATTTCCTTTACTGCTTGCCTTGTTTTAAGATGGAGATGACAACTTCTTCCACATTTGTGGTATTTGGCTCTGCCTCTATTTTGTCTCTCAACTAGAGCTTGCCTTGCCATACCCTGGAGATGACTACTCCTTTCACATTTGTGGCCTTTGGCTCCGACTCTACCTTGTCCCTCGACTAGAGTTCGCCTTACCATTCCACATTTATGGCCTCTGGCTGCGACTCTACCTTGTCCCTCGACTAGAGTTCGCCTTACCACACGCTTGAAGATCTGCACAGAAGTTGTCTTCTTCATCCTTACTGCTTTTCTGCTGCGTACTTCGTATACTGTAGCAGTTTCTTTACCCTGAGCAAATGAGTCCATTTCTTCAATAGCTAATTCCTCCGTGTCACAAGCAGCTTGACTATCATCTAGGTCACGAGCTTTATTAACTTCGCTGGAAACTTCTGGCAAACTTCGCTCACGTTTAACTTGCTGACACTGACCACTGTTGATTTCATCTTCTGCCTTCAGTTTTTCGTCAGCGTATTCCTTTGTGCCAGAAATGTCTTCGTTGACACTGTTTCCCAAGTCAGAAATCTCTTCGTCTGATTTACTGACTTGCATTTCTTCACCATGTGCCCTTTTGTTTATGGACTCAGACATTTCTACAAATCTCGCATCCATTTTATCAAACATAGTTTCCATTTTCTCATTGGCCGCTTTGATTTCGCTCATCAAGGCAGCAAACATTTCGCTGATGTCTGTACTGATTGGAGTGCTAATAGAAGGAGTGGATGCTTCCATCTCATATTTTTCTTTTTCATCGAACTCATAACTCTCTATGTCGATGTTGTGCCGCTGGAACTCCTGCAGTAGTCTCTCTTGTAGTTGTACTTTGTTACCAGTTTTTGACAGTTTCCGCTTACTCAACTCTTCCTTGAGTTGCTCCACATTAAGCTCTTGAAATTTCATTTTTCCTCAAAAACCAATTGCTGCTACGTTTAACCTTTTCAAACGTATGTGGTTTTATTCACGTTTAACCTTTTCAAACGTGTGAGGTTGTCCTTTTCGTATCACTCTTACTTTGCGTTTAACCTTTTTAAACGTGCCGCTTTTATTTGCAAATCCCACTTCTGACACCAAATGTTACGTTTTTATTCTCTGTTAAAAACGCTTTTCCGTAGATTCGTAGATTTGCAATAAATAAAAGACCCCAGTGTACTAATTAGGGTTAAGAATGATACACTCTTTATTAATCAATAAATACACTAATCTAAATTCAATTCAAGAGCTTAAATACAAACACATAGATACTTCAATATTCACAACTGGTTACCACTACACCTTCTTTGCTGTTGTATACGCACGTCTTTGACCACTGGCTGCGCTAGTGTTGACACAATTCTGCTTTCTCTGTTGCTCGTCACACACAAGACTCACTCTGCCGACACTTCCAGTTGCTACACCAATAACAACTCTATGGCAGACTCTCACAGTTGATACACTAATCAGGACTCGCTGGCTTCACTTACACACGTTTATCCGCTTCCACTGCTCCCTTACTCTTCAGTCAAGGGTCTAAACAATAACCTCAAATCACGACAGACTCCAACTGTCACTATAGACTGTACTATAGTCTCTTCAATTTCCAACTCACGTATTGTAAAGCACAGACTCAAATATCAACTCACTGTTGTATCACAAATCACGGACTGCGCACAACTTAATTGTCAACTCACTTGATTAACAACAGACTTCTTATTAGCAACTGCACTTATTCGCAACTGAGCTTCTTCGCAACTGACTAACTTTTGATCGCGACTGAACTCTTAATCACAACTGAACTGCTGTTGGATGCGTCAACCCCTTTTTATACTTCGCACAACAACCACTAGAATTTTCATGCAAAGTCTAGACCTAATCATCATTATCTTCAATGTTGTTTATAAAGCGCGTAATTAAGTTCTTGTGGTAACTATGTACATACGTGTGTACATGCATACATCATTAAGTGGTTGTTTACTTATTCCTACCTTTCGTTGGAATTGCCAGGCATGTATGTATGTATGCATGTAGCTATGTCTATCTTCACAACAAGCAGAAGCTTGTAGTTGTTGTTGGTTGTTTACGTTTAATCACGTATGTATGTACTAGGCATGCGTATATAGTTATTTGTTATAGTGCTTGCATGTATGTATGTACGTGTGTACGTTTACTTCTTCTGGATGTTTCTTTGTTATTATTCCAGATACTTCTTTAATTGCCCTGTAGGAATATTTTCGCACTATTAACCCTGTTGGAATTTATTTGCATAATGATGCATTAATCTTGTCGACGGCCATTTCCGTAACAATATATTTAATGGGTCGCATATGAATATTATGGAAATTACACACGGAATGACAAAAATATATATCAGGGAAGGAAAATGACTTCTTGGATTTTGTACCAACTGTCAAAACAAAATGTACTTTTTGGACCATGACGGTACCATTTTTTTAATATTTATTAATAAGAACGGAAACGTGAAAAAATGTGTAAGAATTAAGAAGTAAACAATAACAAAAATTTAAAAAAACCCCGATATATCTAGAGATGATGTTATATCTCCTAAAAGGCTGCACCGATTTTCTTCAAACATAGCTAAGAAACATCTCGATCAAGTCACCTATCAAACAGAAAAAACTAAAAACAAAATCGGTCTAGCCGTTTGGTCTGTACGTGGACACGGACAGACACACAGATTCGCAGACACACACTACAAACTTATAACACCCCTTTTTTTGGTCGGGGGTTAAAAAAAGAAACTTAACAAAAATGTGTATACAAATTGAGTATAAAAAATAAAAGGAGAGAGAGGAAAAGAGAATGGAAAGGGGTACATACTTGACCGTACCAGTCAAGTTTGCTTTTTCGTTTTGTTTTGTCATTCGTAATACTCTACGACAACGCAAATTGATAAGACTTGATGGTGTGTATGAACGTAAATGCAGGTTCAAAAGAAAATTTACCAAAAGCTGATCAGCTAAACCTGATGTGTGTGAATCAGGACTAAAGGAACGATGTAGTTAACAATAATAAATAACCACAGCCAAGGCGAGTTCATGTACGAGGTGCTGTCAAGTTAACAGGTACAGTTAAGGTACTAGACAGATTTTTTTGTTGCAGAGTTGACATAATGTTACCATATAGTGAAATAGTGGCTTTTTAAATTGTACCAAGTAACTCGCGGTAGTACCACGGTACCAACGAGGTCAAAAATGTACCATAAAAAGTACAATTGTACCATGATTTCCATCCGTGCTATATATACCCTTTTCCATTTTTGGTAAAGGGTATAAAAAAATAGCTCAGCTGCATTTCCGCTACTACCTTGTGAATGTGCCTTGGCAATAGAGTTTTTCTTTTCCCGGGCTTTTTGATTTCCCGGGAAAGTGGGAAAGATTTTTCGGTTTCCCGGGAAATACCGAGATTTCCCGCCCAGTACAAAACAATACAAAATATTTTTAAATTTAATTTATTTAAAAAAAAAAAACAAATTATAATTCATGAGATCGATTAAATAATACCGTTTCCATTCTTTATATAATAATACATAGATACCAATATTATAAAAAGGAAATGATACAAGTATTATAAAAAAAATATTACAAAATATCCCCCTTATGAAAAAATCATTGTTAAACTTAAAATTGGTTCAACAAACGAATTTTGTATGGCAAAACCAGTTTTAACGCATGCTTTAACCTTAACAATCGTTTTTGCATAAGGGCATATTTCTTTGGAAATAGGACTTTAGTACAGAATAAGCTGTTAATGCTGTTAACCGTACTATTTACCAAAGAGAATCTGTAATTATTTGTAATTTTCTTTTATTTCCTTGCTCATTTCTGTTTTTTACTTTCATGAATTGTTGTAGAATTAAATTTTGATCGTCGCGTTCTGCTTTTTCCAAATAAAGGCATCTAAGTCTCAGAATACATGTGTACCAGATGTAAACTCGGCCTTAGTTGTTGTAAGGATTTAGCTATTGTGATATTGCCATCACCTTATTATTGCACCATCGCATTAATAAAGTGAATAACGACACTCATCAAGGAATGTGTACATACAAATTAAGTTGCCATAACAAAATCAAAAAATCCCGGGAATTCCCGCACAAATTTCCCGGAAAATGTGAGGGATCCCGTATGAAAAACACTACTTGGCAACGATATACACATTGTAAAGCATAGAGTTGCCAGCTATGTTTTCCAACACGCCTTCTCAATGTGGATAACGTTTTACATTTCAGAAATATTATTTATACAAATTGCATTAATTTTGAAAAATAATTGTGTTTTGGATTGGCCAGGTTTTTTGTCAGTATGTCAGCAATCATTTCATGGGATGTACAATACTTCAGCAGGACATCTTTATTTTTTACAACCTCTCGAATATGATGATACCTGATGTCTATGTGCTTGGTCCTTTTGTGGTATACTGGATTGGATGCCAATTTTTCTGCACCTTGGTTGTCTATATTTAGTATAATTGCTTCACCCGAAGTATAGCCCATTTCTTTCAAGAGCCGCTTTAGAAATACAGCCTCTTTTGCACCTTCCGACATGGCCATATATTCGGCCTCAGTGCTGCTGAGAGCCACACACGATTGTTTAGTTGATTGCCATGATACTGGGCAATTTCCAACGAAAAATATGAAACCTGTGTAAGATTTCCGATCAAGTACATTACCGCCCCAATCTGCATCCACAAAACCTTGAACAGATTCTACACCAGCTTTGTACACCATTTTCATATTTTCTGTGCCACGAAGGTAGCGCAAAATTCTTTTTACAGCTTGCATATGCTCAGAGTGTGGGTTAACGTTTCGCTGTGCCAGTTTGGACACAGAGTGAAGAATACCTGGTCTTGTTGTAATCGCCAGATATATCAAAGATCCTATTATGGACTGGTAATCACGTTGGGGTATTTCGCTGCAATCATTGTCATCACATATTACCTGATAGTTTACCTCTAGAGGAGTTGCCACAGGTTTGCACTCTTGCATACCATATTCCTTAAGCAGGTTTTTAATGTACTGGGATTGGCAAATAGAGATTGCGCCAGTTTCACCCTTGTCAGTAATGGGAAACTCTTTCGCTAATAGGCTTTTTACTGCCAAAACATTTTGCCTATTTTTTGATGCTATTAGAAGGTCGTCTACGTAAACAGCCACCAATATCAACTCGTCTTTCACCGTGGCCTTATAAAGGCAAGGTTCATTTGCACATTGGTCAAAACCAATTCTTTTTAGCACGAGATCCAATTTCTCGTTCCACTCCTTGTCGGACTGTTTTAATCCGTAAATTGCCTTATGCAGCTTCAAAACTTTATTAGGATTTTCCGAATCAAAATGTTGCGCTGTAGTCGATACCAAATCTTTGGGTGCAACCTTTGGTTACCAGTCGCTTATTGAAACGTTCTATGTTTCCATTTTCATCCCTTTTTAGAGTGAAAACCCATTTGGAATCAATAATTTTTGCTCCGATAGGGAGATCTACTGAGGACCATGTTTTGTTTCTATCTAATGATGCCATTTCTACTTTCATTGCATCATACCATTGTCTCTTATTAGCGCCACTCATAGCTTGTTGTACAGTGTTTGAAATACATTCATTTACTATATTATTTAACTGCTCTTTACGTCGCCTACCACGTTTGCCTGTTCGGTTAAGTTTTTTCTCACCATGACAAGAAGTTCCAACGTCCGCCTTCTGGTTGTTAGTTTGTATATCTCCATCATCTTCGGCACTTTCGAATCCGACAAAATCGTCATCTGATTTTTCATCACTGTCTACTGGGGGTTGATTCGTTGTCTGTTACACACTCTCGTGTACAATTTTGGTTTTTGTTGTCAATCAAAATCGTCAAATAATCTTCTGCCTTTTCTGTTGCTTCATTATTTTGTTGGCTATTATCAAAATCGTTTTCTTTGAATAACACGTCACGTCGTTCGACCACGCTGCGATTACTATTACAATAAAGTCTATACGCCTTTGCTACTTGTGAGTAACCAAGCATAATGTATTTTTCGCCTTTAGGTCCGAATTTGCCACAACTTCTATTTTTATTCAATGCCACTGCATGCGAGCCAAATGTTCTTAAATGTTGCAAGTTAGGTTTTCGCTTAAACCAAACCTCGTATGGTGTCTTATCTACTAGTATTTTTGTCGGACATCTGTTTCGCAAATACACAGCATTGTTAACTGCCTCTGCCCACAAACTCTGCTGCACACCACTGTGCACCATCATGGAGCGAGCCATTTCAACTATTGTGCGGTTGTCTCGTTCTGCTATGCTGTTTTGTTGTGGAGTATATGGCACTGTTAACTGCCTTACTATACCTTCGCCTTCTAGAAAGTCGTCAAAATCTTAGTTGATGTATTTACGACCGTTATCGCTGCGTAAAACTTTTATTTTTCGACCTGTCTGTTTTTCCACATGTAGCTTATATGTTTTGAATACTTTAAAAACTTCGTTTTTAGTTTTTACTTTGCCTTTTGGCACTTTTTACATCGGCAGAAGTTTTAGTGAACACTACAGTGCAGCCGTTATCAACAATACGGCCAAAGAAGATAAAAATCATGTTCAGTTCGGGGGAGTATAAAACGTTTTGGAGTTTAATATTTTCATTATTAAATTCAAATTCTACTTCACCCATTCCACTTGACAATCACCCGTATTGCGTATGTCGAGTCGAATATTCGTCTACGAGAATTTTGTCATAGAATAAAGAAAACTTTTAAAAGGTTTGATTAATCAAATACAAAATTGTCGTAGTCGAATAGTCGACTCGACATACGAAATACAGGTAAATATATATTTGTCCGCTTCAAATCGGATTTCTTCTTCGTGCTCAACAAAATTTGTAAATAGACTACGTTTACAGCACATGTGTGAAGTTGACCCACTATCAACGCACCACTTTGCATTTTTTTTACCTTGCTTTTCCTTTACCTGTATAGCATTTAGTAAATACTGTTGTTGTTTATCCGTTGGTCATGCACATTTATTTGCAAAATGGCCAAAGTCGCCGCAATTAAAATATTTACCTTTAATTTTGCTTTGCTTGTATTTATTTTGCTTCTTAAATTTGTTGTCTCTAGGCGCTGTTTTCATTGCAAATGCTTGCTGAGCGTTTGTTGTTGTCTCTTCTTTAACATTTTTCTGCTTATGCCTATCTTCTTCTTCGAGAAATTTCTGTTTTATAAGTGTCAATTTTGGCAAGGCGTCACGCTTTTCCATAGCCACTACAAAATGCTCATATTCCTCCGGTAAGCTGGAGAGGAGCATAATAACCAAAAGCTCTTCTTGGATTACAATTTCTGTTTCTGCTAGCATTTCCGACAATTGTGTGAACTCATTTATATGTTGGCTGACTTCTCCACCTTCAGGCATTGTGAGATTGATTAGGCGTTTATATAGCGATACCTTTTGCAGTGGTCCACTTGGTTTATAAGTTTCCTCCAAACTTTTCCAGGCCTCATACGATGTCTTGCTGCTCTTTACAAAATTGAGCTGCGATGTTTTTAAACATAACGTAATCGTAGCTAGAGCCGTCGAATCATCTTCATCCCACTTCTCTTTTTCTTTTCCATACTAAGCATCCTCTTTTTTAATAACACTACTTACATGCTTCCACTATCCACTATGTATTAACACACTTCGCATGTGTACGCGAAGTACAAGTCTTATTGCTAAGCTGATTAGTTTGTAGTAGAGATGGACGAGGGGAAAAGAAACGAGTACTCACCTTCATGTACTGTCAATACGTTTTGCTTTCTCACCCGTAATGTTAAAAAAGCACACAAGCATACACAAAAGAAAAAGTGATAAGCTTAGCAATAAGACTTGACTAGTGTGAACTGGGCCTTAGACACAGGATTTGGAAAAACTTTTTAGTAAAGGAAAAATTTCAGAGTCCATATTTAAAATTAAGATAGCTGATGCTGTAATTACATTAAAATTTTTGATAATAGTGCTATCGAAACAAATCTCTTTTCTGCAAAGACTTGTTGGCATATGTATGTTATACATATTGTTACGTTTTTATTCTCTGTTAAAAACGCTTTTCCGTAGATTCGAAGATTTGCAATAAATAAAAGACCCCAGTGTACTAATTAGGGTTAAGAATGATACAATCTTTATTTACTTTAAATACCACTTATACTAATCTAATTCAAGAGCTTAAATACAAACACATAGGTTACTTCAATATTCACAACTGGTTACCACTATGCCTTCTGCGCTGTTGTATACGTACGTCTTAGACCACTGGCTGCGCTAGTGTTGACACAATTCTGCTTTCTCTGTTGCTCGTCACACACAAGACCCACTCTGCCGTCACTCACAGTTGATACACCAATAACAACTCTATGGCAGACTCTCACAGTTGATACACTAATCAGGACTCGCTGGCTTCACTTACACACGTTTATCAGCTTCCACTGCTCCCTTACTCTTTACTCAAGGGACTCCACAATAAACTCAAATCACGACAGACTCCAACTGTCACTATAGACTGTACTATAGTCTCTTCAATTTCCAACTCACGTATTGTAAAGCACAGACTCAAATATCAACTCACTGTTGTATCACAAATCACGGACTGCGCACAACTTAATTGTCAACTCACTTGATTAACAACAGACTTCTTATTAGCAACTGAGCTTCTTCGCAACTGATTTATTCCCAACTAACTTTTGATCGCGACTGAACTGCTGTTGGGTGCGTCAACCCATTTTTATACTTCGCACAACAACCACTAGAATTTTCATGCAAAGTCTAGACCGAATCATCATTATCTTCAATGTTGTTTACAAAGCGCGTAATTAAGTTCATGTGGTAACTATGTACATACGTGTGTATATGCATACATCATTAAGTGGTTGTTTACTTTATTTTTGCCTTTCGCTAGAATTGCCAGGCATGTATGTATGTATGCATGTAGCTATGTCTATCTTCATAACAAGCAGACCCTTGTAGTTGTTGTTGGTTGTTTACGTTTAATCACGTATGTATGTGCTACGCATGTGTATATAGTTGTTTGCTATAGTGCTTGTATGTGAATACGAGTGTACGTTTAGTTATCTATTTAAATACTTCTGGATGTTTCTTTATATTGGCCCTGTTCGAATATTCTTGCGTAACACTTATGTTAACCCGACGGCCATTTCCGTAACAATATGTATGTACTTATTTCAACAAATCGTCAAAATATGAGGAATATTTGACACAAAATCGTCAATCGTCATTTTGGGAAATTTGTTTTAAAAATCGTCAAAATGACGTAAAATCGTCAAATCTAACAACACTGACCCGAATGTCAATTTTTGATATCCGCGAATACGAATATATGAAACGATATTCGCGAATACGAAAACGAATATTATATGTGAAATTTATACACACTAAATTTTACGACTGCAAAATGATATATTAAAAACTTGTTATAAAAAATAACTTCATACTCCTGTTGGCGTACTTTAAAGTTAATAAAAACTACCCAAAATTTTAATGATCGTCATTAAAAAATATTCGAAAATGATACAAAGCATAAATTTCTATAGAAAATTGAATGGATTCGCACACAGTACGACAAATTTTAATTACTAATTTTTGGCAAAGAAGTCTGTATGCCAAACAATTTAGAGACAAATTGTAGTCTCCTCATCTCCTTTCCCACTACATTTTTAAATATTTTAATACTCACAAATAACTTATTTCCATATGGGTAATTCCAGAGATATGCCAACCAAAAAAAAATATTTTTTGCTCAAAAATTGTTGTTTTATATAATACTAGGATAGGTCTATACTTTATAAATATAAAACATTTTTAAGTTTTGAAATTTTTTGACCAAAATATCGGACTATAAAAATATTGTTCCGCTGAGCTTTTTTTTAGCGATTATTTAAGGTAACTAAGAAATCTCTGGACTTTCTGGATAAGATGGCCAAGAGAGATCCGAAACTGTATACGGGAAAGGAGAGACATCTGGTCAGGAAGCACAGGCAGGACGTTAAGAAATTCGAAAGAATTTATGGCCCTGTTAGTGTTCTACTGGGCAGATCATCTTCTTTGGAGAAGAATGTGAGTGTGGATGGAGTCCAGGCTACAACTCGCAAGGGTGTAGAGGCTGTATCGACGGGCACATCCAGCTCCAAAAAACAAAATAAAAAACAAGGAGTCTGGCAGTGCATTGTTTGCCAAGGCCATCAGGCTGTGCCTTGGCTGAGGCTGACAAGGCACAGCCAGGTAGTAAGGGGAGGGCTGTCAAACCAGCTGTCTCTCTCAGGGACCCCCGAAAGGAGTCATCGAAGAGAGTCAGATCTGGCGATGACATTCCCTCCACTTCAAAGAAAGTGAAGAAGTCGACGAGCCAGGAAGGTGGCTGTCATAGATAGGAATGATCCGGATGGGAGGATTAATCCTGAACTGTGGCAGCTGGTGGAAGGTAGGCTCATCGATGAAATCGGCCTAGCAGGGGTAGAAAAAGAGGAGGAATTACAATTCCATGGCGCAGACTGGGAGAGGGGTGTCAAGGAAAGTTTCTTCCCGTTATCAGTGAAATCATGCAGTCGGCGTTGGGCGATCTGTCCTCCTGGGCTAGCAGTAAAGGATTAGGAGTCAACCCAGAGAAAACTGAGCTAGTCCTCTTTACCAGCAGATACAAAATAGAAAGTTTTGTATTACCCAGAATGGGAGGGGTGGAGCTGAGACTAGCAGAGGGGGCTAAATACCTGGGTGTTTACCTAGATAGCAAGCTTTCTTGGAAAATGAACACACAGGAAAGGCTAAGCAAAGGACTCAATGCCTACTACGCATGCAGGAACTCCATAGGAAGGAACTGGGGTCTGCAACCGAAGGTAGTAAATTGGATTTACACATTGGTTGTCAGGCCGGTTATGTCCTATGGTTGTGTGGTATGGTGGGAGGCATTGAAGAAGGAAAGTCACAGGAGATTGTTAACTAAGGTTCAGAGATGTGCCTCGATGGGCATCACAGGTGCTCAGAGGAGCACACCTCAGGCTGCCTTGGACGTCATTCTTCATCTACTTCCTATAGAGGACTTTGTGGTGGGGACGGCGTTTAGAAGTCTCCTTAGACTCGTAGAAACAGGTTTGGTGAGGACAGGAATATCATGTCACACATCGATCTTAAATAGGATCGGTTTTGGTGATCAGGAATCCGTTACCCCAGGGTTTACGGACTATAAGGTCGCTGAGATCGATTTTGGTAAGACACCCTTAAAGTAATTCCGGATAGGGACCATTGGGTCAATTCCGATAGGCTGTATGAGGGTAGGGCAGTCTTTACAGATGGGTCAAAAATGGGGGAAGGCACAGGCGCTGGTGTCTATATCTTGGGAACGAACATTCGTAGTTCTTTTAGACTGCCGAATGAATGCAGTGTTTTCCAGGCTGAGATCTTGGCGATCCTCAGGGCCACGGAGCTGGTGGCCGGAAATGTGGCTGAAGGTGAAAAGGTAACCTTCTACGTCGACAGCCAGGCAGCGCTAAAAGCTTTGAAAGGACACAATGTCAAATCGAAGCTTGTTAGTGACTGTAGGAAAGCCCTCAACTTGCTTATGGATAAATATAGTGTCAGACTATGTTGGGTTCCAGGCCACAGCAGTGTTGAGGGAAATGAAATTGCCGATGAGCTGGCAAGAATAGGATCAGCGTTAGACGAGGGAATGTCTGACAGATCGGTGAAATTACCGATAGGTCATTACTATAAAGAACTCAGTAATTGGGTGGAAAGCAGGACCAACAGTTCATGGCGTAGTAGGGAGGATTGTAGGGTCTCGAGGGGTTTTTGGCCAAAACTAGACTCAGGAAGATCTAAACTACTACTGGAAATGAATAGGAAGGCGATGCGAATCATGATAGGCGCGTTGATAGGTCACTGCTCGGTCAGAGCAAGAACCAGCATGTGGGAAATTGGTACTCCAGATTATTGTAGGATGTGCGGGGATGAAGAGAAACCAGAAACCATTGAACATATTATCTGTCACTGCCCGAAGCTGCAACGTCATAGGCTTAGATGGCTGAGCAGACGTTTTCATGAAAGCATCACTGATGTCGGGAAGTGTAAACTAGAGGACATCAGGGGCTTCATCATGGGGATTCGGTGGCTTAATGACGGATAATAGGGTCTCTTCTGGCTAAAAATGGGAACGGTAAATATTACCAGTAATGGGCAATAGAAGGGAATCACAATGGACCCAGTTGGGTCTCCGAGTGGAGGTGCGGTAGGCACCACCCTTCCTAACCTAACCTAACCTAAGGTAACTACATAGTAGGTATTATTTTTGATTTTTTGTAATTTATAAATTTTCTACCAAAGTTTATTTTATTTTTCGTATTCAACTCAATGTATGTACGAGTACGTATGTACTCGTATGTATGTTTTTAACCGACTTCAAAAAAAGGAGGAGGTTAACAATTCGTCTCTATTTTTTTTTTAGGTGTGTAGGTTCATAACTCGGTGCATTTTTTTTTGTTGTCTGAGAGGGTATAGCTTCCCATTGGTCCCATTTGAAAAAACTGGGAGGGGTCACACCCACAATTTTTTAAATTTGATTTTGTGATCTTCTACTCATTTGATTGCTGCGAAACCTAGCAAACATCTTTGGTTCTTGTAATTACAAAATTTTTAAGTTGAAAAAATGGGCGGGGCTACGCCCATTAAAATGTATTATAACATTACACGTGGTTCTACTTACCGATTTTTACAAAACTTTGCACACACCTTGAGCTCTAAAATTGACACAATCTTCTTTTAAAAAACTGGGCGGGGTCACGCCCATTAAAATTTTATATTATGTTTCACAGGGTTCTATTTCACCGATTTTTACGAAACTTGGCACACACCCTAAGCTTTAATAAAGGTACAAAATTGCGTTCAAAAAAGTGGGCGGGTCACGCCTATTAATTTTTAGTATAATATTTCATGCGATTCTACTTAACCAATATTTACGAAACTTGGCACACACCTTAAACTCTTAAAAATACACAAATTTTGTTTTAAAGAAGTAGGCGCAGCCACGCCCCATAAAATTTAATACTATATTTCACGTGTTTTTACTTAATAGACTTTTACGAAACTGGACCATATTTCTAAATAAATAAAACTTAAAAAAAAATTAAACCGACTTCAAAAATAAGCACTAAAAAGCTACAAATAATATAGATCTAGTTAAATAAAAGATTTTTATATATGTCACCTACAGTGCCGTTTGAAGTTGGTGCCAGTAATACTGGTACTAAACACATAGGAACATGCCCGGTAAAAAAACTGCAAGTAATTTTTATGTACATATGTATGTGCTTAGTTACCAATGTTGCTGGCACCAACTTCAAACGGCACTGTAGGTGACATATATAAAAATCTTTTATTTAACTAGATCTATATTATTTGTAGCTTTTTAGTGCTTATTTTTGAAGTCGGTTTAATTTTTTTTTTAAGTTTTTTCTATTTATTTTCATATTTTTTTCTTCTTTCATTTCATTATTACGCATTAGCACAAAAAATGAGAACGGAGTTATAATAAAAGAAGTTTTTTGAGTTTGTTTCGCCTGAATTTGGCGAATACGAATATCGAAAAATTACCGAATATTCGGCAATTCGAGTACAAATATTCGTGCTAGGAATGGGAGAAAAATAGCGATATATCGAAATATCGATATTTGAGAAAATAAATATCGATATACATATATCGCCGATATTTCAAAAACTGATACATCGATACATCGATTCTTATTTACGAGTATCGGGTTTCGATATTTTTAAGAGCTCTATAAATTTTAGCCGTTTTTTTAACTCTGGGATATTGGCATCACTGCTAGTAATGCGAAGAAAAAATAAAAAAGGTGACTTTTATTTATAAACTAAGCTAAATGTCAAATTTGGTTTATGCGGGTATAAGCCTAAAGGCGGTGTCAGATACAACTTCAACGCTTTGCTTGACGTTTCGAACTTTGCGGGAATACGTAACGCAAAATGTGTATGACACAATGAAAACTTTGACAACAGTCACTATTTGTTTCACTGTTTTGTTTTATGTATAAAACACAGCACAATTCGATTACTCTGATGCCACTAATTCGTTTTTTATTAAATTTACAGAAAATTTAATAAAAATTTCATAATTACATGCGAGTTTGGTAAAACAAATTAAGAAAAGTATACCAACTGATTGTCAAAGCACGCAAAAAGTTGAGAGTTGCCTAACTTGCCTCTACGCTTTGTGTTAAAAGTACTTTATGTGGCATGTTTCATATAAGCATGTACATTCCATCTTAGATGTCAAAGCGAATTTTCAACGCAACGCGAAGCAAAAGTTTTATCTGACATGGCCTTAATGCAGAATTAGTTTTTACTTTCTGTTCTGTTACGAATCAGCTGACTCTTTTTTGCAAACGGTATCATAAAAATACCGATACCGATTCAAATACCGCTAAAATTAGATACCGCTATCGTACCGGTATACCGATTCCGGCCAAAAAATAAATGATAGGTGAGTTGTGGTTGCCAAATTTTTATTATGTATCCCAACTTTTTTAACCATGAGTAGACTTGGGTCGAACTCATTCAGTCGGTCGTTTTTGACACAAACCTTTGATCAAACCCATTTAAATTACATGGGTTTGATCATTGGTTTGTGTCAAAAACGACCGACTGAATGAGTTCGACCCAAGTCTAACCATGAGACAACTGATTTTTTTCAGTTGAATTTTGGTTTTTATTTCGTCTATTCTGTTAGTTTTTTCTTTATTATTCCAGACGCCAACCAATCCTATTTGTCAACCAATATTATTGCCATGTTCATAAAATATAGAATCTCAAGAAAAAATAGCAAGGCCAGAATTAAAAATATTTAAAATGTTTTGTAATGGATACTATGGTTTCAAAAAACATAGCATAGATAAGAACCTTCGTTTTTCGAGCATTAATTCGAAGACAACTAAAATTAGTTGTTATTCAGAATACCAAAAAAAAAGAGTTGTTTAAGTTAAGTTGTTTCAGCTCTAAACCGTAATATGTGCAAAATTTGCAAAAATATATTTCAATTATTTTTTTTTCTTTGGTTTTCGCCTTGTTTAAACACTTCACCGTAATAAATAAGGTTGGTAGAGAAAAAACTTCTAACTTTTATATTTGAAGTTAAAGATTCCTCTCTTGAGGTGAAGAAAAGTACCTGCTTTAAGTTTTTTAATGTTAATTGTACAAGAATATGGGTGGCTATTCTGGAATACGCCTCGACTTGGTGAAATTTACATGTAAAACAAAACTTCATAAATGTTAAAAATTAGTTTTTGTTTGTCATAAAAATTTCATAAAAAGAGCAACGCGTTAAAGTTCTCTCGTTTATTTCATTTAAGAATTGTATGGGAAACAAAAACAGTTTTTGAAACTTTGTTTTTGCTTTAATGTAAAGTTTCACTTCTTCGACGCGTTTTCCCGAATAGCCACCATTGCTATCTTTGTTCTTAAGTTGGCTAAACGAATATTGTTTATTCTTTGAATTAAAATATTCAAATGTTCGTTTCGTCTGAATTTGGCGAGAAATTTATAAACAATCCAGTACAGTCCAGTACAAAAATATTGTCTAAGAATGTGTCCAAAGTATAAAAGTATCGAAAAAAAAACCGAAACAAATAAGAGTGCTATATTCGGCTGTGCCGAATCTTATATACCCTTTACCAACGTACGTACAAATATATACTATAAATACACATAAATACATATTTGTTTTGTGAAAAAATTTATATATATTTTTCTTTAAAGGAATTAATAGTAAGTGACTTCAGTATTTTTCGATAAAAGAATTTGATTCAATTACTTTATTTTCGATATTAGCAATAGTTGAATATTTTACTCTACACTCTGTGGTTAAGATATATTTTACATTCACTCTTATTTCAGTCAACATCAACGTCAAGTCAATACAATACCAAAAAATTTGGGGCTAAAATAGTCTTAGTATTCCACCTCCATACCAAGTAAACTAACTTGTTTTATATTTTCCCGTATTTAATAATCATTGATGTTGCAAAACTGCTTAGTATCTTGATTTAAAGTTCCAATTGCAAATGGTATACATTGTGGTATTATGTATACGTTTTATTCCTACAGGATTTTCTTGAAATTTGTTCAGCAGAAAGGAAAGGTAACAGGAAAATGAAACAGAACATGTCCTTTAATTTATCTTTAGCGATAAATTTTGTTTTTATCTCAATTTACTAAAAATTAATAGTTACTGTGCTGAGAGCACAATAAGCACAAACCTTCGTTTATACTTCAATTAGATATCCATAAAAAAATTAAAAATGTATAAAAAATCTTGAGCAATGATTTTCCTAAAACATGAAATAGGTTTAAATGGAAAAAAATATTTTTGGTTATTTTTTTACCGAAAATTTTTTCAATCTTCAACCCTGGAACCATATTTCTGAATTTTCTGTTTCTTAATATTAATTTATTTCTTTCTAAAATATAGAATAAATTTAATTACCAAAGAAATAATTAGTTTTATATACCAGAAAAAATTTAGGTTTTCCAGCTCTGTAGCTATGTCTTTTATTTTTCTAATTTCTATGCCAAACTATTTCATTCTAAGTCATAAGGTATATAAAACTTGTAAACAAAAAGAAAAAACTAACTTGACCTAGTTACTTTTGTAAAAAAAACAATAAATTTTCCAACCCTGGAATCAACCTTTTAGATTTTTCTGATTTAAAAAAATTAATAAAGTGTGTTAAGTGAGTAAAGAACAATAAAAAAATTAATTTTAGTTAGCTACTTTAATATCAAAAAAAAAAAAATTCAAAGTTTTCATCTCTGTAGCTGTAATTTTTATTTTTCTAATATTATACGTCAAACTTTTTTTTCAGAAGCATAAAATATATTCAATTTATAAAGAAAAAGAAAAAAAATTTTAGACCTATTTAATTTTACATAACACAAAAAGTGTAAGCTTTCCAACCCTGAAATGATTATTTCGAATTTTTCTGATTATTTATACCAATCTAGTTCTTTAAAACATACATAAAGTATGTTAAGTGAACAAAGCAAAAAGGAAAAAAGAAAAAACTTAGTTTTATTTAGTTACTCTATTATCAAAAAAAGTTCAAAGTTTCCATCTTTGGAGCCTTGGTTTTCATTTTCATAATTTTATACGCCAATTTTTTCTTTCAGAAGCATAAAATATATTTAATTTATAAAGAAAAAGATAATTATTTAGACCTATTTAATTTTACATAACACAAAAAGTGTAAGTTTTACAACCCTGGAGTCATAATTTTGGATTTTTCAGATTATTGATACCAATCTAGTTCTTTAAAAAATACATAAAATATGTTAAGTAAACAAACCAAAAACGAAATATGAAAAAACTTAGTTTCATTTAATTCCTTTAATATTAAAAAATTCAGTAAAGTGCGACTTTGACTGGCGCACAAAGGGTTCCGTACATTCGGTTCTGAGCATTTTTTAATGTTTTTTTCATTTTGGCGATCTTTTTTCTGGTTTTGGGTTTTTTTTCATTTTGGCGATTTTTTTCTTTTTTTTGGGTTTTTTTTCGTTTTGGCGATTTTTTTTTTCATTTTGGCGATTGTTTTTATTTTGGCGATTTTTTTCTGTTTTAGGGGGCTTATTTTCATTTTGGATTTTTTTTTTCATTTTGGCAATTTTTCTTTAATTTTTTGCGATTTTTCCTATTTTGGGGGTTTTTTCATTTTGGCGTTTTTTTATTTTTGGCGCCTTTTTCCTGTTTTGGGGTTTTTTCATTTTGGCGATTATTTCTGTTTTTTGGGGTTTATTTCATTTTTGAGTTGTTTTTTTCAATTTGGCGATTTTTTTTTTCATTTTGGCGTTTTTTTTTTCATTTTGGCGATTTTTTCCTGTTTTGGGGTTTTTTCATTTTGGCGATTTTTTCTGTTTTTGGTGCTTTTTTTCATTTTGGAGATTTTTTTCATTTTGGGGATTTTTTTTCATTTTGGCGATTTTTTCTTGTTTTGGGGTTTTGTTTCATTTTGGCGATTTTTTTTCTGTGTTTGGGGCTTTTTTTCCCTTTGGATCTTTTCTGTTTTTGTGGGGTTTTTTTCGTTTTGGCGATTTTTTTTTAATTTTGGCGATTTTTTTTTCATTTTGGGGTTTTTTTTCATTTTGGTGATTTTCTTTCATTTGGCAATTTTTTTTCATTTTAGCAATTTTTCCGGTTATTCGCGATTTATTGTAGTCTTAGACATTTTTTTTTGTGTAATTTCGTGCTTTTTTTCGTTTTGGCGATTTTTTTCATTTCGGCGATTTTTCCGGTTTTTCGGGATATATTTTCGATTAATCAATTTTTTTTAATTTGGTGCTTTTTTTCGTTTTGGCGATTTTTTTTGGTCTGGCGATTTTATAATTTTGGAATTTTTTTGTTTTACCGTTTTTGAAAATTTCAAGAAGTTTGCTCTTACGGTTTCCAAGATACAGCAAGTTGTCAAAATTGCATAGTCAAAATTGCATTAACTGATGGAACACCCTTTAATTTAAATTTTTTGAAATTTTAGTGTTAATTTTTGTAGTCTGTATAAAAATACACTAACCTTACAAATTTCAAGTGTATATACATACATACATACAATTGTATGTATATTACATGGGATTTAAAAATTTTTCGTTGCTCGTTTTGGAACACCCTTTAATTTCCAATTCTCATGTATTTGTTGTTGTAGCGACCAAAGGTCTACACACTGTGTCCAAATTTCAGGTCTGTAGCTCTTACGGTTCTCGAGAAAATACCCTGTGACGGACAGACGGCCAGACGGATATATTTTGGAAAATTTCTGACATACCAGTCCAAAAACGAAGTCTCTAGCTCTTCTGGGAGCTTCGGAAAACCGATTTTACGTACAGATAGACGGACAGACGGACATCGCTTATTCGTCTTCCCTATGCATAAGGATCCAGAATATATATATTTTATGGGTCGCTTATTGATATTATAGAAATTACAAACGGAATGACAAACCTATATATACCCTTTTACCATTTTTTTGGTAAAGGGTATAAAAAACCCTCTTACTCATGTGCTGTGCATCGATTTTGGGTGTGCATGATTTGGCTCATGCACATCATTGTGCAAATGTGAACCCTGGTACATATGTATACTATACGCAAATTAACAACATTACTTAGTCCCAGTTCACACTAGTCAAGTCTTATTGCTAAGCTTATCACTTTTTAGGGTTTAAAGGTGAAAAGAAACCCTATTCTTTTCGCTACGCTATCCGTCTGGCCGTCTGTCCGTCACAGGGTATTTTCTCGAGAACCGTAAGAGCTACGGACCTGAAATTTGGAGACAGTGTGTAGACCCTTGGCCGCTACAACAACAAATACATGAGAGTTGGAAATTAAAGGGTGTGCCAAATCGAGCAACGAAAAATGTTAAAATCCCATGTAATATACATACAATTGTATGTATATACACTTGAAATTTGTAAAGTTAGTGTATTTTTATACAGACTACAACAATTAACACTAAAATTTAAAAAATTTTAATTAAAGGGTGTACCATCAGTTAATGTAATTTCGACTATGTAATTTTGATAACTTGCTATATCTTGGAAACCGTAAGAGCAAACTTCTTGAAATGTTCAAAAACGGTAAATCAAAAAAATCTCAAAATTATAAAATCGCCAAACCGAAAAAAAAATCGCCAAAATCAAAAAAAAAAATCGCCAAAACAAAAAAAAGCACCAAATTAAAAAAAAATTTCTTAATCGAAAATAAATCGCGAAAAACTGGAAAAATCGCCAAAATGAAAAAATCGCCAAAATGAAAAAAATCGCCAAAATGATAAAATCGCCAGAATGAAAAAAATCGCCAAAATGAAAAAAATCGCCAAAATGAAAAAAAGGGAAAAATAATAAAAAAAAATTATTTCAGCTGAAAAAACGTAAAAAACACTGTATTAAAAAAAATGCTCAAAGCCTAACGTACGGAACCCTTCGTGCGCGAGTCAAAGTCGCACTTTACTGAATTTATTCTTCTTTGAACTTTCATTGGCGTCCACACAAGTCTTATTTTTCAGCTCATATTTTTTATGCATATTTTTTTGTACGCATGTGTGCTTTTTAGGGTTCCGTACACCAAAGGTGAAAAAGGAACCCTATTGTTTTCGCTACGCTGTCCGTCTGTCCGTCTGGCCGTCTGTCCGTCTGTCCGTCTGTCCGTCTGGCCGTCTGTCCGTCTGTCCGTCACAGGGTATTTTCTCGAGAACCGTAAGAGCTACGGACCTGAAATTTGGACAGAGTGTGTAGACCCTTGGCCGCTACAACAACAAATACATGAGAGTTGGAAATTAAAGGGTGTGCCAAAACGAGCAACGAAAAATTTTAAAATCCCATGTAATATACATACAATTGTATGTATGTATGTATATTACATGGGATCCTTGGCCGCTACAACAACAAATACATGAGAGTTGGAAATTAAAGGGTGTGCCAAAACGAGCAACGAAAAAGTTTAAAATTTCATCTAATATACACACAATTGGATGTATATGCACTTGAAATTTGGACTACAACAACTAACACTAAAATTTAAAAAATTTTAATTAGAGGGTGTACCATCAGTTAATGTAATTTTGACTATGTAATTTTGATAACTTGCTGTATCTTGGAAACCGTAAGAGCAAACTTCTTGAAATTTTCAAAAACGGTAAAACAAAAAAATCTCAAAATTATAAAATCGCCAAACCGAAAAAAAATCGCCAAAATCCAAAAAAAATCGCCAAAACGAAAAAAAAGCACCAAATTAAAAAAAAATTTCTAAATCGAAAATAAATCGCGGAAAACCGGAAAAATCGCCAAAATGAAAAAATCGTCAAAATGAAAAAAAATCGCCAAAATGAAAAAATCGTCAAAATGAAAAAAAATCGCCAAAATGAAAAAAAATCGCCAAAATGAAAAAATCGCCAATATTAAAAAAATCGCCAAAATGAAAAACAAAATCGCGAAAATGAAAAAAATCGCAAATAAAATAACCAAAATGAAAAAAATCGCCAAAAAGAGAAAAAAGCGAAAAACAATAAAAAAAATTATTTCAGCTGAAAAAACGTAACAAACACTGTATTAAAAAAAATGCTCAAAGCCCAACGTACGGAACCCTTCGTGCGCGAGTCAAAGTCGCACTTTACTGAATTTATTTAACATTACGAATGGGAAAGCAAAACGTATTGACAGCGTTACCGCTGAAAATTTTGAAAAAGGGGCACAAAAAGGGGATTTAAAAAAAAGTAGCACAAAAAGGGGATTTCTAAGGAAAAAAAGGGGCAACTTTAAAATCAAGAAAAATTAAAGAAACAAGCATGTTTATTAAGTTATTTTCATTTGAAACTAACAATACGCACGTGTTATTTTCAAGTAAAAATTCTAACTTACAGAACAATTACTGATTACTGGGGATGAGATGTATATATACAGAAAAATAAATTTTTAGTTTTATAATTGCTTATTTGACGAATGTGAATATAGTTATTTTTATAATACCGGACGTTTAAACTGATAGTTGAGTATTTGTATTCTATTTGCAAATAAGACAGCTATAAACGTAGTATAGATAGTATAGATACTAAATATAAAAAAAAATCATAAAATCTGTTTCAATAATAAAACAGTGGTCACATTGGGAAATTTCGATATCGAATGCAGTAGTTTTGCCCCAGTTCTTAAGACTTACAAAAAATCAACGAATACATAAATACTTTTTTTTTGCATTTTTTGGGACATGGTTCATATCACTTATTTACTTAAATAAGCAAAATTCAAAAAATTCACTTAACCATTTAAAGTTTTGATAAAAATTTTAAAATTCGATTCTGAAGAGAATCGAACTTTAATACTATTCATTTTAGGCATTTTGCATAATTATTAAATACCTTTTTCACTTGGAATCCATTCTTCCAAATCGTTTTGAAATAAATTTAAAGCAGACTAACAATTGTCTACTTTCAGCCTATTTGATAATTTTTTAGTGATGTTAATTTATGTTTAAGCTTTTTGTGTTTTTTTTATTTTATTTTATAAGGATGAAGAAAGATTCAGCAACTGCTGAATCTGTATATGGGCATTTCTCCAAGAAATTCTACTTTTTTGTCGCGTACGACAGGAAGCAATTAACATTGTATTTCTGAACAACGTGAGTCGATTTTTCTTAAAATTTTACCTAACGTAGAGGTACTAACGGCCTCAATAAATATATAAATAAATAAACAAAAAGTTTTGTTCTCTGTGAAAAAACAAGCATTATTGCCTGGTGTCGCACGCTACAAAAAGTTGACATTCCTGTGGAAATGCCCATATGTTCTTGCGTTTAATTTTTTTAGTCCATTGACTTAAACAAGTGATTGCAACTTAAAACAATCTTCATTTCAGCAATAGCCACTTCCCTCCGAAAATCGGTATTTTTGGGGTGAGAACTAGGATATCTTTTCATCATCTGTTTTTGGCAATGGCCACGTGCTTGGCTCCTTTAGCCTGGCGTTCCAAATGATTTATTTGGCAGATGAGGAACTGATTGCAGAAAGCACAAATAGGGTTTTTTGGTATCTGCATCCATCTTAACGCACTTATGCCGTCTCTCCTAATCTTTGGAATACTTTCGTCTTGATTTTTTTTCTTTTTTACTGGGTTTTAAGAAATAATGGGCTCAAAATTTTATTTATTTTTTTTTATTTTTTTTATTTATTGTATCTTCATATATGAACTAACAATAAGTATTCAAATCTTAAATCTAAAAAAATATAATTAGGCCCGACCAATGTCGGACATAAGCTTAGTAGTAGTTATATATAATACATATGTAAGTAGTGATAATCAAAAGGAAAAAAAAATAAAAGTATTTTCAAGAAGTCCCATCTGGAGTGCTGTGAATAAGAGCCATTGTGTCCCTCTTTTTTAGGCGGATGTGTCCAGTAAAGTTCAAAATATTACGGGCAAGCGGATTAGGATGTGACTCGAGCTTTGTTAAATATTTGCCAGCGTATTTTGCAATTTCTTCAGTCACTAGTGGCATATTCAAATCACGATGTATATTTGAATTTTTGATGTACCATGGAGCCGATGTTATCATGCGTAAAATTTTATTTTGCCTGCGTTGAATTTTCTCTACATTTGAAGCTGAAGCAGTGCCCCATAGTTGAATTCCGTAGCACCATATTGGCTTTAAAAGCGACTTGTATATTAAAAGTTTACAGTCTAGGCTAAGTGTTGGATTTCGACCAATCAGCCAATGTACCTGAGTTAGTTTAAGTTTCATTTGAGTTAACTTAGAATCAATGTGGTGTTTCCATGTAAGTCGTCGATCAAGGTGTATACCAAGATATTTCACATGTGAATGTTGAGAAACAACTTGATTGTTAATCCGAATGGGGGAACAAGTATCTCTTCGTAAAGTAAATGTTACTTGAACACACTTTTGTTCATTTACCTTGATTCTCCATAAGTTTAACCAAAGCTCCATCTGGCTAATGTGTTCCTGGAGTTTGCGGGATGCCTCATCAGGGTTTTCATGCATACTAAGGCAGGCTGTATCGTCGGCAAATGTGGAAGTATGGATACTACTGCTCACAGGCATATCACAAGTATAAATTAAATATAAAACTGGTCCCAGTATACTCCCCTGTGGCACACCAGATGAAATTGTTTCAGGCCTACTTGTAAAGTCTCCTTCCGCAACAGTGAACTTACGGGAAATAATGTAACTTTCCAAAAGATTTAAAATGTTTATTGGTAAGTAAGTCTTCAATTTTAAAATAAGGCCTTCATGCCACACTTTATCAAATGCCTGGGAAACGTCAATAAACAGCGCAGAACAATACTTTTTTCCCTCAAAAGTTCTTCTTATAAATTGAACTAATCTGTGAGTTTGTTCAATGGTGCTATGCTGACTTCTAAAACCAAATTGATGGTCTGGTATGCACCCACTACTAATTAGAATTGGGGACAATTTTGTTTTGAGCAGTTTTTCGAAAAGCTTTGACATTGTAGATAGTAGACTTATTGGCCTATATGACTCAGCCTTTGTTATATCTTTGCCCGGCTTTGGAATCATTTTAACCTTGGCAAGTTTCCAGTTGTGTGGATAATACTCCAGTCGTAAGATAGCATTAAATATGAATAACAGGTTTCTCATTGCAATACGAGGCAAGTTCATCAGCATCTGATTACTAATTCCATCAATACCCGGAGCTTTCTTCGGGTTGAGTTCGGCAATTAATTTTTGTAAATCACGCGTCTTAAACTTTATGTGTTGAGGGGGTAGAGCGACTATATTCGGCAAATCAGCAACACCAGTACATATATTTGGCGTAAAAACGGATTTTAAGTGCTCAGCAAATATATTACCTTTTTCAGTATCGCTTCTTGCCCAACCTCCGGTAGATGTGCGTAGAGGTGGCTTATACTCAACGGGTGTTTTAAGCTTTCTGGCAGCGCGCCACAAGGAGTAATTAGACGCCGGTGTAACATCAAGACCCTCCAGATAATTTTTAAGAGATGCAATTTTTTCAGATGCAAGCAACTCTTGGAGTCGTTTAGTGCACTCTTTAAATCTGATTTTATTTTGTGGTGATCTGTGCTGTTGCCATTCCCTTCTAGCCCTTCTTTTTTCACGTACGAGACGTTCAATGTCTGTAGAATAAATTTTATTAAACCCAATCTGCGGATGGGAGATAGTGGCATGTTCAGCAGCCTGTTTAATATTCTCGCTGAGATTGGCAATGTTCGATTCAATATCATCGGGTGTTCTAAGCGTAATGTTTTCCGTACAATGACTGCTGAGATATTTTTTGAACCCCAGCCAATTTACACGATTGATCATCTTCACATATGGGTCAGGTAAGTTACTTCTTAATGGGCTACAAATTGTGATGATCATCGGGGAGTGATCGGACGAGAGATCAAGAGAAGCTTGAACTTGAATTAAATCCCTAGAGATATTTTTTATGACGCCAAAATCTATAACGTCCGGAATTTTTTGTATGTCAGTAGGCCAATAAGTGGGCTCCCCACTCGAAATGACATCCAAGCCCATTTTTGAAATAGTGTTGAACAATGCTCGACCTCTGGGTGTAACAAGGCGCGAACCCCAGAACGTATGTTTCGCATTGTAGTCTCCAGCTGCTACAAAACAAGGTCCAAGAGATTTGTAGAAATCCTCATATTGATTCTCAGTGATTGAAAATCTGGGAGGGGAGTAAATTGATGATATAACGAAATTTGAACAAAAACTTTCAATGCCAATATTTGTTGCTTGTAGGTATTCTTCACAAATGTTATCAAGAACATAGTGCTTGAGTCTTGACTTTATTAGAATTGCTGATCCACCGCAAGCCCTTCCTCTAGGGTCCTTTGTATCATATATAGTATAGCCATAAATTTTAAAAAGACTTCTCGAAGTCAAATGAGTCTCAGATACTAACATTATATCAATATTTTTTTCCGTGAGGAAGTGCTCAAGTTCATTTTTATGTTGGCGAATGCCGTTTGCGTTCCAGAAACATATTGTTAACGTGTTCATGGCTTATTAAGTATTGCTTGAAGCAGAGTATTCTGCATTCGCAACATTTCTTGCATCATGGTAGTCATATTTGTTGTAAAATTGTTTATAGTTTGCACAAGATTTTCAATAGTGGCTTCAAGGCGATTATAATTAAAGTTTGAGTGTGTATTTGTAGAATTATTTTGCGGTGAAACATTTTGTGTCGGAATAGAACTAGCCTTAGCAGCATCTGCATACGATACACGGGAAGTAACTGGTTGGCTCATTTGCTGAAAAGTGGCAGAGTAAACGTTTGCTGATTGAGCTGGAGCTAATTTAGGTTTTTGCACCATAGTCTTCTTTACAAAAGAGTACACACGACAACCTCTGTAGTTAGCGGTGTGATTTTCTCCACAATTACTGCATTTTTTATTACTTTGATCTTTCGGTTTATTGCAACTAGCAGTGCCGTGCAACTCGCCGCACACGACACAAACAGTAGGTAATTTGCAGTAAGTTTTAGTATGGCCATATTCTTGACAATTATGGCAATGTACGGGTCCTGAACGCTTGTGTGGTTCTTCAACGGTTATTTTTCGATATAAGAGATATCTTAAATTATATATTGGATGGGTCTCACTCTTTTTCAATTTTATATCATTTGGCTCAAGTTCAACGCGAAATAGAGGTTGAGGGATCTTTTCCCTATTTATTATGTTCGATACATTTTTTACTTTAAAGCCCTGGAGGACGAGAGCATCTTTTACTTCTTCGGGAGCAACATAGGAATCTATGCCCTTCAACACAATCTGCATACCTTTAGCACTCTTGAGCTGATATGTGTAGAAATTTGTTTTACTTTTTTCAAGATCAGAAACCATTGTGCGAAAATCTTTTTCTTCATAAATTTGAATTTTCGTTTCATCAATATTACCACGTTTTATTGGAACAATGTGAAATTTATTCTCACCAATGACCGAAATTAATTTTTTAATAAGGGCATTTGAATTTTTTTGTCTCAAATAGATTGGTGGCGGCTTGGATGTTTTGTTCGAGGATACCTCGGGTTTGTCGTTGTCATCTTGAAAAATTTTAAAGCGGTTTTGGCGATTAGTTGAGGCTGCGCTGTTATCCCTAGACACTTTTGGAGCAGATGAGATTTTTGAAGAATTCGGGCTTCGCCCGCGCTTTAAAATTGTAATGTATCTGTCCATTCCAACTTGTACCTTGAGTTTCGAGCCGCTGTTATCTGTAGTGATAACTTTGTTAAGTGATAAACACGAGCCTGAAGGGGATGATATTACTGACTTAAATGAAGAAGTACTGGGCAACTGTAATGTTAATGCATCATTACTATTTGGCATTGGACAAAGCGAAGTTGATCGCTGACGAAAAATTGGCGTTGCCGTTAACAAAAGATTTTCATCAGATTTATTTTTTATATTTTTTTCATTCAGAGTTTCAGAACTCACAGTAAAATAAGCATTTCTGCCGTTAGAACTCACTTCAAGTTTTTCTGTATTTGAGGAATTCATACAAAGAATTCCTCAAGGGTTATTCGTTTATGTTTTTTTTTTTTTTATTTTCGGTAGTTTTTGTTTTTGTTATTTATGATTGTTTGTTTGACTTTGAGGTATTCCTCAATATCACTTGTTTAAGTTTTTTTTGCGGTTTTTTTGTTTTTGTTATTTTTACAATGTAAAAAATATTAGCAAAGCAGAAAGCTTATTTATTAAAGACAGTATGTATGTACCTATTACGAATAATATGTACTACTAATATTTTTTTTTTGTATATGTAATTTTTGTTTGTTTGGTAAGTAAGTAAAATTCCGCTATTCGACTGTTCGCTATGAAGGTACCACGAGAACTGGGCTCAAATGATGAACTTATTTCATCGGAACTTAAAGCATTATTTGATGATAGCTTTTCAGTGTGTTATTTCCTTTATCATATAAAGTTTTGCACCTTTTAAAATAATGTACTCTTATCAAATTTCACAATTGCTGCGCAAAATACAGTTAGAATTATCTATGTGTAAGTGTATGTTATTTCAAATTTCAAAATCTTACACAAAAGAAAAGATTCATACCAAGTCACTTTAACACCTTGTACTTCCACGGTAAATAATATTGCACCATACTATCAACTTCCCAAAAAATTTTATTTTTATACCCTTTACCAAAAATGGAAAAGGGTATATATAGGTTTGTCATTCCGTGTGTAATTTCCATAATTTTAATTTGCGACCAAAAAAATATATATATTCGGGGTCCTTATGAATAGCGATGACGAATAAGCGATGTCCGTCTGTCCGTCCGTCCGTCCGTCCGTCCGGTGTACGTGAAATCGGTTTTCCGAAGCTCCCAGAAAAGCTAGAGACTTCATTCTTGGACTGATGTATCAGAAATGGTCCAACTTAGATTGGTATTGAAATTCAGCAAAATCGGACAGACGATTGCAGAGCTGGAAAACGTAAACTATATTTTGCCATATAAAAGTAACTACCGAAAACAAATTTTTATTTTTTTTTAATAAATAAATTTATTTTACACTTCAGTACGACTAAAATTGGTATTTTAAATTAAAAAAAATATAAAAAAAATTAAAAAGACGTTTCCAGGGTTGGAAATTTTAACTTTTTGTATTATGTAATATTAACTATGTCTAAAACTATATTAGTATTTTCTCGAGAACCGTAAGAGCTACAGACCTGAAATTTGGACACAGTGTGTAGACCTTTGGCCGCTACAACAACAAATACATGAGAATTGGAAATTAAAGGGTGTTCCAAAACGAGCAACGAAAAATTCTAAAATCCCATGTAATATACATACAATTATATGTATATACACTTGAAATTTGTAAGGTTAGTGTATTTTTATACAGACTACAGAAATTAACACTAAAATTTCAAAAAATTTAAATTAAAGGGTGTTCCATCAGTTAATGCAATTTTGACTATGCAATTTTGACAACTTGCTGTATCTTGGAAACCGTAAGAGCAAAACTCTTGAAATTTTCAAAAACGGTAAAACTAAAAATTCAAGGAATTATAAAATCGCCAAAACGAAAAATACCCCAAAAAACATGAAAAAATCGCCAAAATGAAAAAAACCCCAAAACAGGAAAAAAACGACAAAATGAAAAAAAATCGCCAAAATGAAAAAACCCCAAAAAAGAGAAAAAAATCGCCTAAATAAAAAAACCCCAAAGCAGGAAAAAACCCCATAATGAAAAAAACCCAAAAACAGAAAAAAATCGCCATATTAAAAAAAATTTCTAGGACTAAAATAACTCGCGAAAAACCGGAAAAATTGCTTAAATAAAAAAAAAAAATTGCCAAAATGAAAGAAAATCTCCAAACTGAAAAAAAATCGCCAAAATGAAAAATGAAAGAAAAATCTACAAAATGAAGAAAATCCCAATAATAAAAAAAAATCACCAAAATAAAAAAACTTCCAAAAACAGAAAAAAATCGCCAAAACGAAAAAAAGCGACAAAACTGAAAAAATCGTTTAAACTGAAAAAAAAACTTCAAAAAAGCCTACCTTTCGTGCGCGATTCAAAGTCGCACTTTACTGAAGTTTTTAATATTAAAGGAATTAAATGAAACTAATGAGCAGATTTTGTAAAAAATTTTGTTTCTAAACGTTTCAAATTTGTATGAAAAATAACGAAAATTCTTTTCAAAAAATATTTTTTCCATACAAATTTCAAAACGAAAAAATCGTTTGAATTTACAAAATCTGACCTTAAGTTTTTCCTTATTTCGTTTTTGCTTTTTTCACTTAACATATTTTGTGTATTTTTTAAAGAACTAGATTGGTATCAATAATCAAAAAAATCCAAAATTATGACTCCAGGGTTGGAAAACTCACACTTTTTGTGTTATGTAAAATTAAATAGGTCTAAAAATTTTTTTCTTTTTCTTTATAAATTGAATATATTTTATGCTTCTGAAAGAAAGTTACAGCTCCAAAGATGGAAACTTTAAAAAAATGATAAATTTTTTCACAAAACAAATATGTATGTATGTGTCTGTATACTATATATATGTACGTACGTTGGTAAAGGGTATATAAGATTCGGCACAGCCGAATATATCACTCTTACTTGTTTTGTTTGCTCTTATATGAAGTTTGACACATAGCAAATAAAATCTTGTCGAATGTGGTAGAATCTCTACGAATCTGCGTACATTTATTGTCAAAATAAAAACGAAAAGTGTCTTTGAACAAAAAGTTGCAAAAGGATCACAAAGTAATGCAATTGATACAAAAGGGGCATAAAAAGTGGCAAGGCAGTCGGAAAAGGGCAAAATGCGACTTTAGTCGCACAACGGTAACGCTCCGTATTGACAGTACATGACATGATAAAATAAACTTATACAAAACCCAGCCTACTATGCTTATTTTTCTTTTGTGATTTTCAAAAATATTATTATTTGTGAATTCTCAAATAGTTTTTGAAAGTCTGTACATAAGATAAGAGGTTTGTAACTGTTCAAAATGTGTGGTTGAAGTCTACTGATGATTTGTTACAGCAACAATGAAATGCATATAGACATCGCTGAACCACCAGCAAATAAATTTCAAATTAAAATAAACTTATGACAATATGTCGAATAATAAATTTCTTAAATTTATTAATAAAATTAAAATTGTGGTGAAAAACATCAAAGATAAATAAAAAAGTGAATTTTTAAAAACAGAAGGTGATCAAAAACGTGAAAACAATAGTGAAGGTATTTTCCTTTATATTTTAAAAGCATTTTTTTGAAGCTTGAAATACACTTGAATTCAATTGTAATACAAGGTTGAATTACAGTATAATTCAAGGCTTGAATTCAACTGTAATACAATTGAATTGTGCGAATTGAATTCAAGTTCCCTTTTCACTGGAGATTGCTATTGAAATAAAGTGTAAATCAAGCATAATTCAACCCTTGACAATTGAATATGTGACTTGAATAACAATTGTTTTACACTTGATTTCAAGCAAAATTGCTTATTGGGATGAAAAGAAAATTCGTTTTATTTTACAAAATCAGGCTATTACTCTACTGAAATACTTGATGTATTTGAAAACTGTTTCTCTTATTTCCGTTGTTGGAACAAATCAAGTTTATGGGTACCTCCCAAATATTAAAAAAAGTATCCTATCCTATAGGAAATTGAAAAATAAGAAAAAATAAATAAATAAAAAAAATACAAAATGTGTGATTGTATGGTGTATTTTCCAAAGACTGCGACTTGTTTTCTTTTTATTGACAGGAAAACACAATTGTCGAACAGATTTAGGCCATAAAAATTTTCTCCATCATAGTAGTTCTCGACCCGTTACATTCTAATAAAGATTTTGAACTTGCAAATTTTTCCTGCTTAATAACGTATTCTTCTCCTCCATGGTATTTCCCGGCACTACGAAGCCTAGTAAATATTTTCTGCATTGCAGTTTTCCTGCATAATTACGTTTTCGTGCACTGCCGGCCTTTGGCCGGGCTTAAGGATTTTCTCCACCATGGCGTTTCCCGACACGGCGCAGCCTAATAAAGATATTCCGCATTGCCAAGTTTTCCTGCATAATAAAGTTTTTGTGCACTGTCGTCCTTCGGCCGGACTTAAGGATTTTCTCTAGTAAATATGTTATGCCTTGTAAAGTTTTCCTGCTTAATAACGTTTTTCTGCACATATGGCATTTGGCCGGGCTTAAGGATTTTCTCCACCATGATGTTGCCCAACACGACGTAATAAATAAAGATTTTCAAATTGCAAAACAATAACCACATAATATGTATAATATATATAAATAAATTAACAAACGTGGACATAAAATGTAAATATAAACAAAACTTTTGGCAAATAATGTAGAACAAAAAAACTGTCATCTGTCGTAGTAATGCCACCTGTTTATTTCACCATGGTACATGAGGCTGAGTACTCGTTTCTTTTCCGCTCGTCTCTCTCTCTCTCTCTCCAACAAAATAATCAGCTTAGCAATAAAACTTGCATTGTGTAACCAGGACTTAAAAAATACAGCAAAATATAATTTTTTTTGTTGGTTTTCTCACAAAACTAGATATTTGTTTAATTACCAAAATTGTCTAATTTGGTCAGGCTTTTTTCTGTTTTTTCAATTTACACGCAACTCGTTATGGCCTTATTTGGAATTATTGCACACAATGTTATTGCAAAATAGATTTAATCTATGACAAATGCAAGATTTATAAAACATGTACTTTATATTATCACATGCTAAAAATATGATCTTTGTAATGTTTTTTTTTGAGTTATTTCAATATGTTTTTATTATCGATTTATTTTGCTAAGATTTGTTATACTTATACAACTTTTGCGGCTTCCTTCTATTTATCGTGTTTTAATAACTTTGCTATTGAAAGATTTAATTAGTTTTAGATGTATAAAAAATCCAACAATCAGAATAACATTTTTTGATCATGAGTTTTTTTAAATACATCAATTTTACTTGATAAAATTTTTAGAATGTAGTAAATTACTTGTGTAGTATTTATAAACCATAACAAATTATACTTATTAAAAATATAATATATATAAAAATTTCACAACAAACTTGCTGAACTCGCAAAATTTGAATCTTTTTGGTGGTTTTAATAATAAATTACTTAAACGAATATTTTTTTAATTAAAATTAATTTTTAGTTGTTATTAATAAAAAAAAATATCTAAGTACAAAACAGAAAATTTGATAATAACACAGGTCAACATGAATTTTGAGTCTGAGTTCTGTACTTCTGATTTCGATTATGCCTAACTAAAGAAAGAAAAAATATTTTTATATAATAAAGTTTGCTTTTGTAGCTACCAGAACAAAAATCAAATTTTATGAAAAAGCTATATTTTTCAATTTCAATTAAATTAAAAAGGAAAAAAGTTACGTATTATAGATTTTTATTAATTTATTAAACTATAAAATAATATGTAAATAAACAGAAAAATACAAAAAAAAGCTTTAAAATATTAATAGTTTTGGCATTTCTTTTGTATGCGCCCCCCAAAATATCGTCACCTATTATATTTTCATTATATTGCCATTGATACCGTTGTTCAAAGTTCTTTATATCCTGGTGATATAATTAATTACAAAAAAATATTTAATACACCTTCAAGAGGTCATAAAAAATGTGGGTTTGGTTGAATAGCAGAAAAAACACGTACATTTTCAACTGAGGTGTTATATTTATGTATACATTTTAAGACTGATATAATGACAAAGGTATACAAATTATGTACCGTTGAATAGACAATTATATCTACTATTGTGATAACACAGAAAAAGTTAAAGAACATTTTAAGTAAAGAAAATTAGATAAATAATTTATGAAAAAATAAGAAATGTAGAAAATTAAATTTTGTAATCAAAATTGGATTTTAAATATTTCGAAAAGTATTGAAGGTATGATAAATTTTTTAAATGTATAATACTATTGAACTAAATTAAAATGCTTTCTAATATATAATTTTATAAAACTTTTTTTTTTATTGGGAAAAATTGTGTTATATCATGTTTATAGAACCCAATATGTCTAAAATCCGCGTATAAAACCTGTTTATCAAGTTTGCGGTTGAATAACGTGAATGTAATTTTAGTTTTGTAAAAAACGTAATAAGTGACAGTCCTGTTTGGGTTTGTGTAACGCGTCTTCTGCTGTCAAAACAAAAAAAAAGTGCACGAATGCAAAATTGCATTCGTCGGTGAAAAAAAAAAATTAAAAATGTTATAAAAAATAAATAAATTTTCCGCAAAAAAGTGAATGTTGCTACAAATAGTAAATTTTTATTTGTTTTTTTTATTATTAATATTTGTAAGTGGCAATTAGAGCATAAACTTGACAGCAGCCGTGCAGTTATTATTTTTGGAAATTAATTTTCTTTTCTTTCGAATTCTTTTCACTTGTTAATAGTCTAGTGAAAAGAATACGAGTTTTTTTGTCAAAAGTGAAAACGAAAAAAGCTAAAAATTTTAAATCGTCCATTTAAAAATCGTTTTCATCTAAAATCGGATGCAAGAACACATACTATTAATTTTTATTTTCTAAATTTCAACCTAAACAGGCGTAGGATGTGCTTTAACATCCGATTTCACAAGAAAAAATGTGAAAACGATGTGAAAGCCAGAACACATACATATAGCTCATTTTATGCTATTTCATTATTTGTACGTGTGTATAAAGTTAAAGATTTCTTTTTTTAAATAAAAAATGCTTATTTACATATATACTTCCATCTTGCCGTCAAAAAGGGTTACCTTTTTTAATGACAAAAATACAAATTTTATATGAAACAAGTAATAGTGCTATGTTCGGCTGTGCCGAATCTTGTATTCCCTTCACCAAAGTGCGTATATGTAGTATAGAGATACATACATAAGCACATACACAAATATTTGGTTTGTGAAATAATTTATCTCTTTTTGCTTTAGTCCAATTTTTAGTAAGGGACCTCTCGATATTTTTCGATTAAATATTCTTTTTCAATATTAGCAATGAGTTGAATATTTTATTCTACGCTCTGTATTTAAGAAATATTTTACATTCACCAGGGTTCGGCAGTATTTGAAATATGTATTTACATGTATTTGAAATACATGTATTTCAAATACATGTAAATACATGAAACACATGTGTTTGAAATACGTATTTGAAATACAAATACGTATTTTGTATTTGTATTTTAAATACATGACGTAGAAGTATTTTGTATTTTGTATTTTAAATACATGACATGCAAGTATTTTGTATTTTAAATACATAATTTACAAAATACATTTACAAAATACATTACATTGTTGCCATTTTGTATTTTGATCGATTTATAATGTATGATTCGTCAAACCAATAACAAAATATTAGAATCGCTAAAAAAAACATAACTATGCCAACTCTTAGAGTTGGCATCACCAGAATTCAGTTGTCAATTCTGAAGCATCTTGTCACAAGGCGTTTTATTTGCAGGTGGTACTATTACAACAATTATAACAATACAAAAACAACATGGTTGCTTTTGCCTTGGGAGATTATGTTGTCAAGTCCTCGTCCAGACTTGCAATTTTTTAAAATTCTGCTTTGAAATTGCATAAGTGTCCACCACATTGTCATTGCGAGCACATGAAACTCTGTACCCCTCCTCAATCTTCTCACCCTTCTTACCAATACACTCAAGAATTGCTGCAACAAAAATTGCAAGTATGGGCGAGGACCAACATAAGCTCGTACATATGTACGTGCTTCTAACTAGCAAGAATAGAGTGAGCCTGAACTAGTAACACCACCTGTAAAAACAACATACATATATACATAAATGATGTGGAAGTGTTTTGTAGTTTAAATACGTACAAAAAATTAAAGTATTTTGTATTTTAAAAACATACATGACCAGCAAGTATTTTGTATTTTAAATACATAGCCTGAAAGTATTTTGTATTTTATATTTTAAATACATGTCCAGCAAGTATTTTGTATTTTAAATACCGAAAGCCATGTATTTTGCCCAACTCTGACATTCACCCTTATACCAGTTGTCAAAAATGACGTCACGTCATACAATATCAAAAATAATTATTCCTAAAGAATTTTTTCAAATTTGTTCAGCACAAAGGAACGGTTTCTGGGAAATTAAACGGAGCATGTTCTCTAATTAAGTTTATAGTTAGGACTGTTCTTTACCGATAAATTTTATTTTTATCTCTATTTACTAAAAATTAATAATAACTCATTACCAGCTGTCAACGAAAGACCATCAATATAAAACACACTTAATAAAATTGAGCATGTATAAAAAAATTCAGTAATTGCGAGTTTGACTCGCGCATGAAGGGCTCCGTACGTTCGGTTTTGAGTGTTTCTTTAATCTGACGTTTTTAATTTTTGTCGTTTTTCACTGTAAACGATTTTTTTTTTGGTTTTGTCTCTTTTTTCTCGTTTTGGCGATTTTTTTTTGGTTTTTGGCAATTTTTTTTTAATTTTGTCGATTTTTTTCATTTTCGCGATTTTTCCGGTTCTTTGCGATTTTATTAGTTTAGGATTTTTTTTTAATTTGGTGCTTTTTTCGTGTTGGCGTTTTTTTTTTGGTTTTTGGCGATTTTTTTTTCGGTTTGTCGATTTTATAATTTTGGGATATTTTAGTTTTACCGTTTTAGAAAATTTCAAGAGGTTGGCTCTTACGGTTTCCAAGATACAGCAAGTTGTCAAAATTAGATAGTCAAAATAACATTAACTTATAGAACACCCATTAATTTAAATTTTTTTAAATTGTTATATTATGTATAAAAATACACTTTAAAAATTTAGAGTATATATACATACAATTGTATGTATATTACATGCTATTTTAAAAATTTTCGTTGCTCGTTTTGGAACATCCTTTTATTTTTAAATCTCATGTATTTCTTGTCGTACCGGTCAAAGTTCTACACACTTTGTCCAAATTTCAGGTCCGTAGCTCTTACGGTTTAACAAAAAGAAAAAAATAATTTGACCTAGTTACTTTTATATACAAAAAAATTAATTTTCCAACCCCGGAATCACCCTTTTAGATTTTTTTAAAATTAAAAGTTTCCAGCTCTGAAGCTGTGGTTTTTATTTTTATAATTTTCTACATAGTTCAAACTTTTCTTTCCAAAACGTAAAATATATATAATTTATAAAGAAAAAGAACAAAATTAATTAGACCTAGTTACTTTTATATATCACAAAAATTTACAGTGTCCCAACCCTGGAATCATAATTTAAAATTTTTCTGATTTCTTACACCAATATTTTTCTTTTAAGAATGTAAGATATTTTAAATTTATAGACGACCCTGGAAACGCCTTTTTTATTTATTTTAATATTTTTAATACAATGTTTATTTATTTATCAAAGTTAATATGTACTACGAATATTTTTATAGCCTTTACCAAAAACGGAAAAGGGTATATATAAGTTTGTCATTCCGTGTGTAATTTCCATAATATTCATATGCGACCCATAAAATATATATATTCTGGGTCCTTATTAGAGATCTAGCGAAGGCGTTTTTTTTTTGGCCGAAGCCGAACTTCGGCTTCTGTGTTTTGGTCCACTGTGTGTGGTGTCAGTTGATGTAGATGTCTGCCTTATATACGTAACTTTATTGCAAATGGAATATGTGGCAAAAATAAAAATATACTTAATAGTAACAAACCAAAAAAGTTTGTCTTAAGTAGAACAAAAATAAGCAAATTAACAAACATGTGTATAGTTAGTAAGGAACAAAACGACAATGGTAAGACTGTTGTAATATATATAGAAGATGGTAATATATATAGAAGATGGTATATATATATAGATGGCAACTTGCGTATACATTACGAAACACATTAGCAAATTGAAATGCAATGAATCAAACCAATTCACATATTCCATTTGCAATAAAGTTACGTATATAAGGCAGACATCTACATCAACTGACACCACACACAGTGGACCAAAACACAGAAGAACGCTGATGAGGAAGGTTTAGTGGCCTTCGAAAACGGTTGGCTGTTCCGTTCAACTATGTGTTGTTGTCAGAATATTTACAACTAACTTTAATGTTATTTGTTCATTAATAATTATCACATGTAATTTGGCTTAAAAAGCGTTACGAACTTTAGCCTATTCAATTCATAAGAATATAGATAAATTAATATTGTTGAAATAAAATTTATGTATGTATGTATAGAAATGTATACTTACATATACATGTGTATACACGAAATACAGATATACATACATACATATCTACATATTATTTTTATTTATCTACCCTTTTGTTTATACTTTTTTTATTTATTTAACATCACGCGTGCACTACCGATAGCTTACAAACGAAACACTGAACTGACAGAAGATTTTTTTTAAACTTAACATAGTATGGTTTTGGATAACATTATATTGTTATTTACATCATACTATTTTTACACAATAATACAAATTATATTGTAGTCATACATTTTTAACAAAACTATATTGTTACACTATCTATGAATATAATAATGTAATTATTAAATTCAAACATTACTCTGTTTATCGTAACGAAATTAATGTTTAAAATAACAATAACAAGTTTTCAACGACCACACATTTGTTTCAGAGAACATAATATTGTTTTCTCAACCATTTTACAATCATATATTTTCTTTGCGTGTAGTACATATAAATAAGTACATGATACATACATAGTGCTTATAATTTTGCCCGTAAGGAAGAAGGAAACTTTCCAATGTATCTGCAGCAAAAACGTCACCAAATCCCAAAGCAGTGTTGGTTGTTTTCTCTGTGGAAATTTTTTTTCACATCAATTGTGTAAATGCTACAACTGAACAGCATAAAATGTTTTGTCAAAACAAAAAAAATTTTCGCTATGTTTGTGACTGTTGTAGCTCAGCACCCAATGAAAAGCGGATTTCCAGCCTGCCAGTTGTTACTGGCGATATACAGCAGGAGCTTCACAATATTACCACGGGCATTGAAACTGAGTTCGGGAAGCATAATCGTATTTTTGAAAATCAAGTTCATGCCAGTATTGCAGCCTTTGAACACAAAATGCTTGAGTTATTTGATAAGTTTACGAGCTGAGCTGAGCAGGATGAAAAGATTGAAAGACTTAGAAATGCGACGGCAACTCACCTAGAAAGTCATAAATATGTTGAAATACAAAAGCGTTTGAATGATTTGGAGACTCATAACTGTGTGCTGCAAAGGAGGCTTAATAGAAGTAATCTTATAGTAAGAGGTCTACCAAAAAATATTAAAGATCTCCAAACTCCGTTATTTAAGATTGCATCACTTTGTGGCTCAGCTATTAATCAAAGTGATTTGAGACATTGGGTCTCATGCATAAAAACGAGTAAAAGCGCTGAGTTGAAGCAGGTGAGCAATTGCTCATAAAGTCGAGTTCTATCAAACAGCAACAGCTTTTTCTCAATTTCGTATGTAAAAAAAGAGTTCAAACCAATTGCAATTACTTGAGCAAAGTGAGTTCTAACGTGTAATTGTTATTGAAGTGTAAACATGTCGTCAAGTGAAAGTGAAGTAGAAATAGAACTAAATAATAATAATAAAGTAGAAAATGACGACATTTCTAAATTTTTAGTGGAAAAAATAAAACAAAATAAATATTTATTAGAAAAGAGTCAATTACCAAGTATAAAAATAAAAAAAAACAAACTATAGAAGAATGTGTAACAGAAATTAAGCAGAAATTTGGAATTGAATTAACGGGGAAAAATATAATAAAAAAATAGCTAATATGAAATGTCGTATAAAAAATAAAATAGACATAAATAAAACAGGCAATAAAAAAATAAATTTAAAAAACTGAGAAACTGATTTGTCACAATTGCTTTGTGCTAATTCAAATCCCTCAACAAACAAACTTCCAGGTAAGTGTAACGTTATCGAATTCAAATTTTGTTGTTGATTTCGCTCTTCGTTTATTTTTTTACAGTTCATCTCTCTCTTGGAACTAAAGATGACAACTGTACGTTTGATACATTAGAAGAGATATCATCAACAACATCCTCAGAAATAAAAACAACAGCAACACCAGTAGCAAAACATAGCAAAACATCAAAGAAAGCGCCGTTGCACTGATAATGATGACCAACCTGTAATATTTTTTTTATTTTATTTTACATTTTGCTATATGTTGTTTATTTTGAAGGTTAACAAAAAGTCAACAGCAGTTTTGAGTCGCTATGAAACTGATGAGACAAGAGATTTGAATTTTCAAAGTCTGCAGAGGCTTGTTTTGTTAAAACAAAACAAAGTCCTTTCTGCAAAAATGCAAATTTTGCAAGAAAAACTTGTGGAAAGAAACTTGCAATTACATGAATTTTGATTTTTATTAATATATATTTAATGCCTAAAATTGAATTACATATATTTTATTTTTGTATAAAACAATGAAATGTATTTACGTTTTTTTATTTTTATAGACCAAAAAAATATTTAAGATTTCCATTTATATTATTTGTATAATAAACTAATTTGATAACAAAATTTGCGATCATCATCCTTTTGTTTTTTCCAGCTTCTGAATTTCTTGCTCTTTGTTGTTCGATATCATTTTCTAATTGGCATACATTATTATTGTTGTAATCGTCATTGATAAGGATAGAATCGTCTTTTAAAAATTTAGCTATGTTATGCAAAATGAAAAAACAACTGACTACGTAGGGCGCTAACTCTGTCAATATACGAATTTTGTATTGAAGTATCGAAAATCTTTGCTTCAATTGCCCAAAACACCGTTCTATAATGACACGTTCCCTTGTTAACACTTTGTTGAATGTTTTTTCTATGTCAGTTGTTGGGTTCCGGAATGGTTTCATTAGCCATGGGCATATTCCATAGCCCACATCCCCGAGAAGTAATGCATTGTTTGCGGCATTTTGCATAGTTCTACATAACTCGCTATTTCGTAAGATAAGATAGAGTCATGAACTGAACCAGGCCAGGATATGTCAACGCTTGTAAGAAGTTCTTTTCCATCACAAGTTGCCTGCACATTTATAGAGTGGAAGCCTTTTCTACAAATATACTCATCGCTTTGATTTGAGGGTTTTTTAATTTTTATATGCGTACAATCAATCACTCCAATTGAAAATGGAAAGCAATAATTTCCTTGCCATTTCATTTGAGCATCTTTTATTTCATCAGCATCTTTCGGGAATTTTATCCACTCGCTTGCTTGGGCAGATATAAGTTTCGCAACTTCCGCAATAGTTCGCGACACAGTTGATTGATGGACTCCAATATCTGTGGCTATACCATTTTGGAATCCAGGATCGGCACAAAATCTTAAATACAGTTTAATTTTATCATAGTTGCTGAGGGCACCACCACGTGTTTCTTCTGACTCCTCAAAAAAGTAATTAGCCAACCAGCAGATGCTACTATCATCAAACCTATGTATTTATCATTTTATTATTAATTAAATAAAAAAAAATAATAATTAAGAATACAAACCTGTACAATTTTTTATCCTCACTTGCTAAATTTTTTTTACGCTGTTGATAACATTTTGTATTTCTTTGCGGTACAAAATATTCAGCCATGATTCCTTTTTAGTGGACGTGAGTCAACTATAAGGCAGCTCAACAAAATTTGAGCAAGAGCTCACAAAAGAAAGCAAAAGCTTGTTTTTATGCATATGAAAATGAGCTCATGCTCATCTAACTTAGTTCAAACTGAGCAAGACGAGTTCAAACGTAAGCAGTGAGTAAAAGCAAATTCATAAAATTTTATTATGCATACGACAAGCACCTTTTACTCAAAAAAACGAGTCGGAGCTCAAGCTCACGTTTTATGTATATAAGCCCATTGTGCTTATATACATAGTGGAACTCAGTTCAGTTGCGTGATCGCATTATGGTCAACTTTTCAAAAAAGCGTTTCCTATGGCTTAAAGATATAGTAGGTGGAGAAATTACATCTAAGGTTCACCTCTCTGATCATTTGACTTCGGCAGCGATCAAGCTTATAGCGGTTTGTAAAGACCTTCGTTCCAAGAATAAGATTATTAAGTACAAATTTATTAATTATGATGTCCCAAAAGTAAAACTGACTTTTACAAACAATACGCAAAAGGTTTTAAATATGGAGCAATGTTTGAACATCTTGAATAATGGATGTGTATTGAATGAATTGAATTCTGAAAATAATATGTATCATAGCGGTTCCAATGGTGCTGCCTTAGAGACTGAATCTGTAATGTTAAGTGCACCCTTTGAGGGAGATGAGTCTTTAACTGATGATCAAACCTAATTGCTCCTGTACTTCATTTTTTGTTATGGGCTTATGTGTATTTTTCTTTGCTATTTTAACATGTTAATTTTTTTCTTTGTTTTTTTCTCTAGTTGAAAATTAGTAGTATGTGTTAGCTTGAAAATATATACTTTAATATTTAATTACTATTTATTTTTGTTTTGCTTTTATAACGATTATTGTATATATATATTTTTTTAATATGAATGTTATACAGAATTTAGGGCCATTTATTAGCGATAACAGTTTTCTTAGATCTCATTTTAGCAACCTGCAACAAAATGTTAATATATGACATTTAAATTGTACAAGTTTTAATTTGAAACCTGATTCTACTAAGTTTAGTGAAATTAAGCATTTGTTAGATGGCCAGTTTCTAAATGTTTTTGGTGTTAGTGAAACTTGCCTTAAGCAAACTGTTTCTACTACTGTTGTGGATATTCCAGGCTATGTGTGGCACAGAAATGATCGTTCATGTGGTGGAGTTGCTGTTTATGTTTCGAAGGAGATTAAGCATAAGGTGGTGTATATGGGTAACAATTATGGAGTTGTTGGGTGCTTGTTTATTGAACTTTATATTGGAGATGTTAAAGTATTGGTGGGAGTGGTATACTTACCTCATGGTGACTTCTTCGCTTCGTTCGAGAGTGAAGTGTCTGACTTGATAGTTCAATATTCAAATATTTGTTGTTGTGGGTGATTTTAATAATAACCTATTTAACATTAATAAATCTCTGGCGGTGCGTAATAGCTGTGATAGAATGGGACTTTCTCTTCTTTACAACTCTGTACCAACTTATTTTGATGTTCGATGTAATTCTACTTCTTTGTTGGACTTTTTTTAGTCTATGAATGGTTGCTAAATCTGGTCAGTTTCTTTGTCCGCGGATTACGCGGCACTCTTTTATTTTTCTATCTTTAAGGGCATTGCGAGTGTCGACTGAGAGTTTTTATGAGTACTATGATTATAATGCAGTTACTATTGAATCTATTCAGACCAAGTTGTCTGATTGTTGGTTGGATAATATGTACTTCACAAATTGCGTTGATGAACAGCTGAGAATTTTGAGTGAGAATATGCAGTTTCTTCATTCTGTCGTGCCCTTAAAGCGCCATGTTTTATCTAATCGTGGTGATAACTGTGTTAATGCACCAGAAATTAAACATCGAATGTCACTTAGAGACCTTGCTTATGGAGCTTACCTATATGATAGGTCTCCTGAGAACTGGAGAATTTTCTGTCGTTATAGAAATAGGGTAAAATCTGTTATGAGAAAGTTTAAGAGAAAAGCACATGGCTTACTTTTTGAGAACAAAGATAGTAAGCAGATCTGGTCCATACTAAACAAGAATGGTGTTGGAAGGAATACTGATGATTTTTAAGGTATGGAACCCAACTTTCTGAATGATGCTTTTTCATCTAATCAATCTTTGCTTAATGCACACACAGTTGATTTCACTAGTACTCGTATACCTCGTAATGGGTTTTCTTTTCGTTCAGTGGATTTATTAGAAATGCTTGAATCTTTTGACTTAATTAAGTCCAGGGCAGTTGACTATGATGGTTTTACGCTCAAATTTATTAGATTACTAATGCCTCTTATTGGCAGTTACATATTACAATTTTTATCACATCTAGTTTTCCATTGACATGGAAAGTTGCTAAAATTATTTCTATTAAAAAGAATAATGGAGTACTTAATGATTAAAAAACAGATGATTAAACATATCGACGAGAGTAGCTTGCTACATGACCGTCAATCGGAATTTAGGAGTAATAGGAGCACTACCTCATTGTTGATTGGTCTAACTGACAATATTAGGCGATGTATTTCTGGAAATGGTGTTTGTGTTTTGCTTTCTTTGGACCCGGCGAAAGCTTTTGAAAGCTTTTTTTTTTAAGTCGGCATGTAGATTGGGTTTTTCTTATCTTGCATATAGAAAGCAGTATGTTAGTAGTAAAGGCTGCAGTTCAAATACGCTTCCTGTATATAGTGGTGTGCCACAAGGGTCTGTTTTGGGACCTTTGCTATTCATAGTGTTTGTCAACGACTTGTTTGGGATTTTATCCAACAACATATATGTCAGCCATTTTCATTTGCAGATGACATGCAACTATTATTCAAGGGTAATTCGGAATTTCCTGATGTTTTACAGAATATGATAGACTATACTGTTGGTTTGTTTTACGGATGGATGACTGATAATGAACTTTCGGTTAATCCTTATAAGACTAAGGCAATGTTATTTGGTGATTGTAGAAGTGATAATTACACTATTCTGTTGAACGGTGCTTCCATTGAATTTGTTGATAAAATTAGATGCCTGATGTAAAGTTGAATTTTGAAAGTCACATTAATTCGGTAGTATCGAAGGTTAACTTTTTATTGCGCCGGTTATACAGTTTGCACTTAGTATTACCTTTTTACATTAAGAAGCAGATTGTACATGCAACGATTATGCCATTGTTATTATATACTTTAGAAGTATATACTGGGACACAAGGGTATGTGCTCAGAAAAGTTAAATTAACATTAAATAGAGTTATTAGATATCTCTATTCTCTTAGAATGCGACAACATGTATCACCTTATGTGCGAAAATTCTTAGGATTGTGCTTTGCTGATCTTCTTAAGTATAGGAACCTACTACACTTTTACAAAGTTATTAAATTACAATTGCCTTTGTACCTAACAGAGTTCTTCGAGTTTGGTAGGTCGCATAGAAATAGACAATTGAGGATTCCTAGGCTAACATCCTTATTAGAGCGATCCTTTTTCGTAAGAGTGGCAAGGGATTTTAACGAATTGCCGGTTGTTTTAAGGACATTTAACTGTTCTGTTGACACTTACAAGAGGAAACTATTTCAGGAGATACGACTGAGTAGCTCTTCCTTGTAGTGTTTCACTACGTTGAGTATCAGGTTAAACTTATAGTTGTTTAATATTCTGTTGAATTTTAAATTTCTTATTGTTTATAATGTTATCTATTTTATTCGGTACTAAATATTTTTAAATTTATTTTTTTATATACATTTTAATATTGTTACAAACTATTTATTAAATAATATTATTATTTTTTTATTTTTTTACATACTACATATTACACTTTAGTGATAATTGATGTATATCTTTGTAGTATGTAGTAAAAGTGAAACCGATTATGGCCATAAAGTTAAGTTTTTCTATTTTGGATGAATAAATGAAAAATTAAATGTAAATGAGATTTATGTATATACATATATTTTTTATGTTCTAAAAAGAAAAGATGGGTATAGAAAATTTGAAAAATAAAAACCACAGCTCTACAGCTGGAAAATTTAACCTTTATTGGGTTCCGTACACGAAAGGTGAAATGAAACCCTATTATTTTCGCTACTCTGTCCGTCTGTCTATCACAGGGTATTTTCTCGGGAACCGTAAGAGCTACGGACCTGAAATTTGGACACAGTGTGTACACCTTTGGCCGCTACAACAACAAGTACATGAGAGCTAAAAATTAAAGGCTGTTCCAAAACGAGCAACGAAAAATTTTAAAATCCCATGTAATATATATACAATTGTATTTACATGTAGACACTTGAAATTTGTAAGGTTAGTGTATTTTTATACAGACTACAACAATTAACACTAACATTGAAAAAATTGGCTAAGATTTTCACTACGTGAGTTTTAGACCTAGTACTATAATAGTCCGCACAGCTTTTGTTTAAATAAGAAAAATAAAAAATTCCATGCATTTCATTGCCACCCTAATATACATACTTATATTAGTTTGAAAACAGTTGCTATATATAATCATATGCGATTTTATGTTTTGAATTGATAGTTTTCTTCGTCTTTTTGTTAGAAGTGAGTTATACGTAGAAAAACTCCTTTCAACATCAAATTTGAACAGTTTAAATTTAAATTTTAACAGTTTACTTGAAGATAAGCTACTAACATATTCATCGTCAGATCCCAATTCAATTTCCAAAACAGAGTTTATTTCTAAAAAAATTTTGATCGGGTATGTTCTGTATTCCACTTGAAATAAAAACGTGCGGATTTACCATAGAATTGTTGTTGGAAATATGTATTTATAACAACAATGCTATGGCAATTCCGCTCGTTTTAATTTCACGTGGAATGCAGAACATACCCGGATATCCCGGATTTCTTTTGAATACTGATCCAAATTTGTGAATAATATTTTTTATATTTAATTTTATCAAGACTTTCTCTTACGTTAGCCGGCTACATGAAAAATCGCCCAAAACCAAATCGCCCAAAAATAAAAATGAAAACTCGCCCAAAATTTCGAAATGAAAAATCACCCAAAAAAAAAAAATGAAAAATCGCCCAAAATTTTCAATATAAAAAATCACCAAAAAAAAATTAAAAATCGCCAAAAAAAAAATAAAATATCGCCCAAAATTAAAAAACGCCAGAAAAAAATTAAAATTATATAGTGTACTACCGGCCTTCGGCCGGGCTTAAGGATTTTCTCCACCATGGTGTAGCCCGACACGGCGCTGCCTAAAATGTTTTCTGCCTTGCAAAGTTTTCCTGCGTAAAAACGTTTTCTTGCACTTGGGCTTAAGGATTTTCTCCACCATGGTGTATCCCGACACGGCGCTGCCTAAAATGTTTTCTGCCTTGCAAAGCGTTCCTGCGTAAGAACGTTGTCTTGCACTTCCGGCCTTCGGCCGGGCTTAAGGATTTTCTCCACCATCGTGTATCCCGACACCGCGCTGCCTAAAATGTTTTCTGCCTTGCGAAGTGTTCCTGCGTAAGAACGTTTTCTTGCACTGCCGGCCTTCGGCCGGGCTTAAGGATTTTCTCCACCATGGTGTTTCCCGGCAGGGCGCTCCCTAATAAATATCTTCAGCCTTGCAAAGTTTTCCTGCTTAAGAAAGTGTTCTTGCACTGCCGGCCTTCGGCCGGGAATAAGGATTTTCTCCACCATGGTGTATCCCGACACGGCGCTGCCTAAAATATTTTCTGCCTTGCAAAGTTTTCCTGCGTAAGAACGTTCTCTTGCACTACCGGCCTTCGGCCGGGCTTAAGGATTTTCTCGACTTGCAAAGTTTTCCTGCTTAAGAAAGTGTTCTTGCACTGCCGGCCTTCGGCCGGGAATAAGGATTTTCTCCACCATGGTGTATCCCGACACGGCGCTGCCTAAAATGTTTTCTGCCTTGCAAAGTGTTCCTGCGTAAAAAAGTTTTTTTGCACTGCCTGCCTTCGGCCGGGCTTAAGGATTTTCTCCACCATGGTGTTTCCCGACAGGGCGCTGCCTAATAAATATCTTCAGCCTTGCAAAGTTTTCCTGCTTAAGAAAGTGTTCTTACACTGCCGGCCTTCGGCCGGGAATAAGGATTTTCTCCACCATGGTGTATCGCGACACGGCGCTGCCTAAAATGTTTTCTGACTTGCAAAGTGTTCCTGCGTAAGAACGTTTTCTTGCACTACCGGCCTTCGGCCGGGCTTAAGGATTTACTCCACCATGGTGTTTCCCGACAGGGCGCTGCCTAATAAATATTTTCAGCCTTGTAAAGTTTTCCTGCGTAATAACGGTTTCTTGCACTACCGGCCTTTGGCCGGGCTTAAGGATTTTCTTCAACATGGTGTATCCCGACACGGCGCTGATTAATAAAGATTTTCTGCTTTGCCAAGTTTTTTTGTTTAATAACATTTTCCTGCACTGCCGGCCTTAAGAATTTTCTCCACCATGGTATTTGGGTGTATTTTTTCCTTTAATTTTTAAATGTTTAAACAATTTTGGGCGATTTTTCAATTGAATAATTATTTAAAATTTGTATGAAAAAATTTTTGGGCGATTTTTCATTTTTGTTTTTGGGCGCTTTGGTTTTGGGTGATTTTTCATGGAAACATTTTTGATATGAAAAATCGCCCAAAATTTCAAAATGAAAAATCACCAAAAAAAAAAATGAAAAATTGCCTAAAATTTTTGGGAGTGTTTTCATTGGAAAATCACCCAAATTTTGTATGGAAAAATTTTGGGCGATTTTTCATTTTTATTTTTGGGCGATTTGGTTTTGGGCGATTTTTCATGGAGCCACGTTAGCCACAATATTTTTGTACTTTTTCAATGAATATACCAATGAAGGCATTGAGAATTTTAAAAATGTACCAACAATTTTCAAAAATTGTACTTTTTTACCTTCATTGTATTAAAACAATCGATTTTGTTCTGGCTACCAAATCGTTTTCACAAATTTGCTTGTAAGTTGGAATGTTAAAGCATATGGTCACAACTGTTTAAGTTGAAATATGAAATGTACAAATTAATAGTATGTGCTCCCCTCCGAATTTAGAAGAAAAATTATTTGAAAATGGACGAGTTAAACTTTTTTGGTTTTATTCCTGCGTTTCACTTTCACAAGACTGTTTTCAATTGAGAAGAATGTGAGTTTCATTGTTCAAAAGTTAAAATTGACATATGCAATCGTTTGAAAAGACATGCGGAGTGAAAGTGGGGAGATTCCCTAAATGTACTAAATTAGTATTGTACTTTCCGAGTTTGAATATTACCAAAAAACCAACTTTGCCATCCCTGGAATATACCTACTATTATGGAAAAATTCGTTTTTATAAATACGAGCTGTGGACTCAATCACCCTTATTGCGTATGCCGAGTCGAATATTCAACTACGAGAATTTTGTATTTGATTAAACAAACTTTATACAAGTTTTCTTTATTCTATGACAAAATTCTCGTAGACGAATATTCGACTCGACATACGCAATACGGGTGAATGTTTGGAAATCGTAAATCTTCTTAGCATGTTCTATTGACTCAGAGTCTTCACTATTCAATTTTAATATTAATATATGTACCTAGTAGCAGAAAAAAGCAAAAACCGGCTAAAATAGCAAAAAAAAAGGCTAAAAAAGGGAAAAAAGCAAATTTATCTTCTCTGTACATTAGAGTGGCCGTTATTTTATTTATTTTTTGATTTCTTATGGGGGCAATTATGAATAAAATTCCGTGAGAAATTTTTCCCAGGGAACAATTCCAACTAATGGCAAGTGATAGGGAAAACAAAAAATTCTAATTGGAAAAGGGAGAAATTTCCCTCGGAATTTTATTCATAATTGCCCTGTATATTTTTTACATAAAACTGAACCGATTTGGGGGGAGAGAATAAAAGAAATCAACAAAAAAATTATCCATACAACTAACGGCCACTCTAATGTACATACATATATACATACATATGTAAGTAAACCCACTTGACCTGAGATTCGATAAAAACGAATGCTCACTAAAGCGAAGAAATTTCGAAACAAAATTTTTCGATATTTGTTCGAAAATCTAAAAAAAAAATCGAATGTTCGCTAAAGCTCCGAACTTCGCACTTCTCTCGATAGTTTTTCATTAACAAAAGCCGTGGTCAACTGGGAATAAACAAGCATGTATGCTTGTGTTTTTAATACATAAGTATGTATTTGCATCGTCGAGTCGATTTCTTGCCAAAAGTTCATTCAACCTTTTTTGTTTAAATATTAGTGTACATAATGAATTTTTGCGAGTCATTTAACTTAAATAAATTAAATCTATTCAAATGTCGTTTATTTACATATTTGATTGTATTTTCTCTTTTCTTTTCATTAATTTTTTAGCATGACGCCGATAGTGATGGTTTAATTAATATACATGAACTTAAAGGTTTTATAGATGCTGGCCTTTGCCGTGATATACCACCAAATATAGCGCAACAAATTCTTAAATTATCCGATACTGATAATAATGGGCACTTGAATTTCGAAGAATTCTATCGCATGTCTCAGAAGCATCCATGGCTCTTTAGAAATGTACTGACAAGATATTGTCGTTTCGTTGTACCGCCACCAAAGCCCTTAGAAGGCGATCAGTTGGGTAAGAAGAGATAAGTTTTCTTTAAAACATACACACATACATATGTACATACATATGTACATATCGCTCATTTACTTAATAGTATGTTTCCACCGGCATGATTTATACAAATCATGATGATTTGTGCAAATCATACATTTTGCACATGGATAAATCACCTCAAAGTGGTTGATTTATTTTAAATAATGTCGAAAATACTATTTTTCGAACTCGATTTATGTATGCAACCCTGCGTTGCTTTTAAAATTACAAACTCCATCCCTGGGTCATCCATCAATATTGATTGACAATTGCGAAAAAATTACATTAAGGAATATTTAATCAATTTTAAATGTCAACCACATGTGAATAAAATTCACATTACAGCTGCTGCGCTCACCTTATAAAGCACGTGCATAAATTGAGTACGAAAATTCGAACAACAAATCACTCACAAGCTCGGTGGAAACACGTTGAAGTGATTTACTTAAACCTACTTGATTTATAGTCGGTGGAAACATACTATAAGCAACGTAATAACTAAAAAAACTAGTTTGCCAGAAATAGAGTTTAATGTTTTCAATTTACACAAATTTTATTTTGTTTTCAAGAGTTGAGTAAACAAGATATTTGTATGAAATTCTTATATAATATGAAGAACGATATCTACGAGGATAAATTCTGCATCATTAACTCAAAAATTCCATTTTTTAGTTATGACGTTCTTTGAGTAAATGAGCGATACGTACATACATATGTATATTACACACTTATTTACGTATGTATGTACTACTTAGTGTGTACCAAAAACTTTTTTTTCTTTTGCCTCAGCATTTTTTGAAAGCTTATAGTGTAAAGTATTTTTATGATTTTTTTTCATATTTTTCGGAAGAGGTTTAGAGTAGAGATGTGCACGTGAGTGTTTTTTGATTCACGACACGCACGCTCACGCAGAAAAATATTTTACTCACTCACTTTCACGCACGAATGATCTTGAAAATTTTTACGATCACGCACGCTCACGAATAAAATATTTTTAATCACGCACGAGTGATTAATCACGCTCACGAAAAAGTATATAATTTAATTTGCATGTTTTTGGGTTGAAAAATAGGTTCTTACATTCTTACATATGGGCAAATCCTGCAAGACGAACGCTACATTCGTACGCGTTTTCGGATTAAAATATAAAAATGTTTCGGTCTTTTTAGAGAGATACCTTTAATTTATACATGGTGTTTAGTGGGATTTGAGTGTACTTTAGAATGCCATAAAAAATTTTTTTGTAACAGGTATAAGTTGGGAAAAAATTGATCACAAATTAATGTGACGCACGCTACAAAAAATGGAAGTAACTTCGAACGTTGTGGTATGTTTTCGTAATTTTTTAGCAAATTTTGCATAATAAAGCACACAAAATGAAATGCCTTAAAGAAAGATGAATATAAGAGAATTCTAAAATAAGTTATTTTCAGGCAAAAAATTTTTTACATTTTTTTCAAAAGCCGTGATCCCTATGTGACGCACGCTACATTTTTTCCAGTAGTATATAGTAAATAAAAACTATTGTATTTATTTTAACGAAACAATTTATACATATTCTTTTTTAATAACATTATTTAATACATATTTTATGTTTATAAGTTAATTTATCAATGTATATATGTTTATAAATAAATTAAAAAAAAATTATTTGGAATAATTTCAAAAATGGTAGACTGTTTTCCCATATGTATGTATTAGTGATATAACAAATGTCAAATTTTGATATTCGCGAATCTGATGATATGAAAATTCGTCTGTGAGTTCTGAAGCTCTTGTTGAAAACAATAAAAATAAAAATTATGATGAAATACTTTTTCCAACTGCAAATTCACTTTTTCGTCAGCGATCAAATTCGCTTTGTCCAATGCCAAATAGTGATTCGTTAACACTAACGTTGCCTAGTACCTCGTCATATAAGTCAGTGACATCATTCGCTTCGGGCTCATATTCATCACTAAACCCAGTTATCACAACTGATAACAGTAGCCCAAAACCAAAGGTCCAAATCGGAATGGACGCGGGCGAAGCCCAAATTCTACTAAAATTGCATCTGTTCCAAAGATGTCTAGGGCTAACAGTGCATCATCTACCAATCGTCAAAATCGCTTCTCCATATTGCAAGACAATAACGACAAGCCCGCTGCATCATCGCAAAAGTGTTTTAAGCCACCACTTATCTATCTGAGACAAAAAAATCTAACGCGCTTTTAAAAAAACTACTGTCGAATACTGTTAGAATACTTTTCACATTATTCCAATTAAACGAGGTAATATTGATGAAACTAAAATCCAAATATATGAAGAAAAAGATTTCCGAAAAATTGTTAGTGAGTTTGAAAAAAATAAAACAAATTTTTACACATATCAAATTAAGAGTGCTAAAGGCCTACAGATAGTATTCCAGTTCGTGTTGAACTGGAGCCTACAGTTGAAAAAAAACGAGACGCACCCAATTTATAGTCTAAAATACCTCTTATACCTAAAAATCACAGTTGAAGAGCCACGCAAGCGTTCAGGTCCCGTACAGTGCCATAATTGCCAAGAATATGGCCACACAAAAACTTACTGACAATTACCTACAGTTTGTGTTATTTGCGGTGAATTGCATGGTACTGCTAGCTGTACTAAGCCAAAAGTACAAGCAGAAAAAAAATGCAGTAATTGTGGAGGTAATCACACCGCTAACTACAGAGGATGCCCTGTATATTCTTTCGTTAAACAGGCTATGGGTCAAAAACCTAAATTAGCTCCAGTTCAATCAGCAAATGCTTACTCCGCCACTCTTCCTCAAACTAGCCAACTAGTTACTTCACGTGTATCGGATGCCGATGCTGTTAAGACTAGTTCTATTCCCACACAAACTGTTCCACCGCCAAGTAATTCAACGAATGCAAACTCTAGCCTTAACTTTAGTCGTCTTGAAGCTACTATTGAGAATCTGGTGCAAACTATAAACAACTTTACAACAAATATGACTAGCATGATGCAAGAAATGCTGAGAATGCATTATACTCTGCTTCAAGCATTAGTTAACAAGCCATGAACATGTTAAAAATATGTTTCGGGAACGCAAATGGCATTCGCCAACATAAAAATGAACTTGAGCACTTCCTAACGAAAAAAAAACATTGATATAATGTTGGTCTCAGAGACTCATTTGACTTCAAGAAGCCTTTTTAAAATTTATGGCTACATCTTATATGATTCAAAGGACCCAAGAGGAAGAGCATGCGGTGGATCAGCAATTCTAATAAAGTCAAGACTCAAGCATTATATTATTGGCAACATTTGTGAAGAATATCTACAAGCAACGAATATTTGCATTGAAAATGTTTGCACACATTTTTTGATATCACCAATTTACTCCCCTCCCAGATTTGCAATTACTGAAGATCAATCGAGGATTTCTACAAATCTCTTGGGCGTTGTTTCGTAGCAGCTGGCGACTACAATGATAAACATTCGTTCTGGGGCTCGGTTCTTATTATACCCAGAGATCGAGCATTGTTTAACACAATTTCAAAAATGGGCCGACTGACATACGTAAAATTCCGGATGTTATAGATTTTGGCGTCATGAAAAATATTTCTAGAGAATTAATTCACGTTGAAGCTTCTCAGATATCTCGTCTGATCACTCTCCCACGATCGTTACAATCTGTAGCCAACTGAGAAGTGCTTTAACTAACTCATATGTGAAGATGATCAGTCGTGTAAATTGGCTGCGATTCAAAAAATATGTTAGTAGTCATTGCACGGAAAACATTACGCTAAGAACACCCGAAGATATTGAAGCTAACATACCCCAACCTTAACGAAATGATTGCACTGGCTGCTGAACATGCTACTACCTCCCATCCGCAGACTGGGTTTAATAGAATTTATTCTACAGATATTGAACGTCTAGTGTGTGAAAAAAGAAGAGCTAGATGGGAATGACAACAGCACAGATCACCTCAACATAAAACTAGATTTAATAAATGCACTAAACGACTCCAAGAGTTGCTTGCATTTGAAAAAACTGCATCTATTAAAAATTATCTGGAAGGTCTTGATGTCACACCAGTATCTAATTACTCTTTGTGGCACGCTGCTAGAAAGCTGAAAACCTCCGTTGAGTTTAAACCACCTCTGCGCACATGTACTGGAGGTTGGGCAGGAAGCGATACTGAAAAAGGTAACATATTCGCTGATCATTTAAAATACGTATTTACCCCAAACACATGTACTGGTGTTGTTGATTTACCGAGTGTGGTTGCTCTACCACCGCGACCCATAAAGTTTAAGATGCGTGATGTACAAAAACTAATTGCTGAGCTTAATCCGAAGAAAGCTCCAGGTATTGATGGAATTAGTAACAAGATGCTGATGAACTTGCCTCATGTTGCAATAAGGATCCTGCTATTAATTTTTAATGCAATTTGACGAATGCAGTATTTACCACATAACTGGAAACTTGCCAAAATATCGGATTTAACATTGCCAATCTTAACGAAAATATTAAACAGGCTGCTGAACATGCCACTACCTCCTATCCACAGACTGACTTTAATAGAATTTTCTCTACACATATTGAAAGTCTAGTGTGTGAAAAAAGGAGATCTAGAAAAGAATGGCAACAATACAGATCCCCCTAAAAAAAATCAGACTTAAAGAATATACTAAACGACTCAAAGAGCTGCTATCGTCGGAAAAAACTGCATTACTGGAAAAGTATTTAGAAGGTCTTGATGTAACTACAGCATCTAATTACTCTTTATGGCGCGCTACTAGAAATCTTAAAAGACCCGTTGATCTTAAATCACCACTGCGTACTTCGACCGGAGGCTCGGGAAGAAGCGATTGTGAGAAAGGTAACTTATTTTCTGAGCATTTAAAATCTGTATTCACTCCCAATTCATGTTCCGGTGCTGCCGATATACCGAGTGTAGTTTAAGACGCGTGAAGTACAAAAAATAATTGCTGAACTCGACTCGAAGAAAGCTCCAGGTATTGATGGAATTAGCAACAAGATGCTGATAAACTTGCCTCATATTGCAATAAGAATCCTGCTATTTATTTTTAATGCCATTTCGCAAATTCAGTATTTTCCACATAACTGGAAACTATCCAAGACCAAAATGATTCCGAAGTCGGGCAAAGACCTTACCAAGGCTGAGTTATATAGGCCTATAAGCTTACTATCAACAATCTTAAAGCTTTTTGAAAAGCTGCTCATGACTAAAATGTCCAACATTTTAGCTGATAATGGGTGCATCCCGGACCATCAATTTGGTTTTAGAAGTTAGCATAGCACTATTGAACAAACGCATAGATTTGTCAAAGTTGTAAGAAGAACATTTGAGGAAAAGAAGTATTGTTCTGCTCTCTTTATTTATGTTTCTCCGGCATTTGAAGAAAAGAAGTATTGTTCTGTCCTTTTTATTGATGTTTCTCAGGCATTTGACAAAGTATGGCACGAAGGCCTATTTTAAAATTGAAGACATATTTGCAAATAAATATAGAAAAATGTTTGGAAAGTTATATTGTTGATAGGAAGTTTACTGTTGTGGAAGGAGACTTCATGAGTGTGCCCGAATCTATATCTTCTGGTGTGGCACAGGGTAGTATTCTGGGACCAGTCTTGTATTTAATATATACTTGTGATATGCCTGTGAGCAATAACATCCACACTTCTACATTTGCCGATGATACAGCCTGTAGGAGTATGCACAAAACCCTGATGAGGCATCCCGCAATCTCCAAGCACACATTACCCACCTTGAAATATGGTTGAACTTATCGAGAATTAAAGCAAATGAACAAAAGTGTGTTCATATAACGTTTACCCTAAGAAAAGATACATTTTCCCCCATTCGAATCAACAATCAAAATATTCCTCAACATTATCAAGTGAAATACCTTGGCATACACCTTGATCGAAGGCTTACATGGCAACATCATATTGACTCTAAACTAATTCAAATGAAAATTAAGTTAACTCAAATACATTGGTTGATTGGCAGAAATTCAACACTCAGTCTAGACTGCAAACTTTTGATATACAAGTCGCTTTTGAAGCCAATATGGTGCTACGGAATTCAGCTATGGGGCACTGCTTTTGCTTCAAATATGGATAGAATCCAACGACGGCAAAATAAAATTTTACGGTTAATAACATCGGCCCCGTGGTGCATCAAAAATTCAAATATACATCGTGATTTAAATATGCCACTAGTGACGGAAGAAATCGCAAAATACGCAGGTAAATATTTAACAAAACTCGAGTCACATCCTAATCCGCTTGCTTGTAATATCTTGAACTTTACTGGACACATCCGCTTAAACAAGAGGGACACAAGGGCCCTAATACTCAGCACCCCAAATGATACTTCTTGAAAATAATTATTGTGCTTAATACGAAATTTATGTATTATTAATTACTATCACTAAGTTTATGTCCGATACTAGTCGGGCCTAAGAATTAAATTTAGATTTAAGATTTGGGTACTTATTGTTAGTTCATATTTGAAGATACAATAAATAAATATATGTGTGTATAAAAAAAAATTATTTGAATTTTGTTTAGAATCTATGCATTTATTTATTTAATTTTTTTGGAAAAATATCCGTATTCGTATTCGCCTGAATTTGAATAAATTAAAATGTTTTATATGAAATTTGTTTGACATTTAATGAAAACTTTGTTGTTAGTTAGAGATACAAAAATAAAATTTTTAATTAAAAATTTATTGCCGTGTATAAGAACAACTGTTGAAGTTAAAGCATTTATCAAACAGGATTCCCGTAAAAAAATGCGTTCGTTGAACCAATATTAATTTCAAGGATGCAACCGGATCTAATGGAGCATATGAAAATTTTCAAAAGACAATAACAACTTAATAGATCAGGGTTGCATTTTCTGAAAAGTCGAACGCAGGAACCTAATCGTAGTGAAAAATATGCATATAGTAAATATAAAGAGTATATCAAAACTTTTAAATCTTTTTTGCGTTTTTCATACAAATTACACTGCTTAACAAAATAGAGGGGTTTTCATGATCTTTAAATAAATAATGTCTCCTGACTACCATGGCGTCATTAGTTTTTCTCTATCAGCGCTTGTTTTGAAGATATAGTGCATGCAAGCTCTGTGTACGTATTATCAACGAAAATTTCGCACAAATGGCCGACTGTCTTGCAACTTGCATGTTTACCTTTTAGTGCAGAGTTGTCCATAACATAAACAATTTTAATTTGAAGGGAACCAGATAGTATTGAACTTTATTCGTATTGTTTCAATGTTATTTATGTTTTAAAATTAATTAATTGATTTATGAATATTTAAGAAAAAAATTATTAAATTAGCTTTTAAATGTATTTAAAATAAGTAAAAACTCATATAATATTACTCTGAAATCCAGTTAATTTGTGCTAAAGTATTAATAGGGCAACTCTGTTAGCTAACTTTTCATTTACTTGCTACAAGTTCACCAAGTCACTGTCTTGTAAAATTCCATGGCAGTTGACCCAGCTAGCATTTCGTATCATAATCGAATCTTTTCCGAATCAGCTTGACGGGAAAAATTACCGCATATGAGCTCATTTTTCGATCATAAATGATACTCCCATTGTGAGAAAATGGTACTCTACAAATGAATCATACCAAGAAATCATTTATGATACGATTTGATGATTAATTTTTGAGTAATTTTCTGGTAGTATTAAATCACTAACTCGCCTTTTTGCGGTTTCTTTGCATTTTGTTCCTATATTTTCAAGAAATCAAAATTTGATCATACAGATGATTCATAAGTGAATCCTTTTTCAATCACCCAAGTGATAAATCAGTCTTTAATCATCAAACGTGATCTGAGGAGAATCATATAAGAGATTTTTCCAAAAAATTATCACCCAAATGCTAGCTGGACATTTTATACCAGATGAATTAGTCTCGTGTAATTTGGAAAAGAACAAAAATTGTGCGGCTTAAAAATTGTTCTCGTGTAAACTACCTCTGTGGTAAAAAAATGTGTATTGTTCAATGAGAGATACAGAGACTCTCTGAGAGGATTTGTATGTACCATGCAGCACGGATGGAAATCATAGTAAAATTGTACTTTTTATGGTACATTTTTGACCTCGTTGGTACCGTGGTACTACCGCGAGTTACTTGGTACAATTTAAAAATGCCAATGTTTCACTATATGGTAACATTAATTTTGCCTATGTTGTCTTTAATTTGTTTGTTTTATTTTAGACGGTGCATAGCTTAACATCACAGGCCTGTTAATAAGCGAAATTTGTAAAATAACCGATCTCTAATCTACGAATGTACCCTTATGAATGCAATATTTAATATTTTTTTATGTAATTTTTTATTTTTTAATCTGAATTCTTATACACATTTTTGTTAAGTATCTGCTTTTTATTATTTAGTTCTGAATTTTTACACATTTTTTACGTTTCCGTTCTTATTAATAAATATTTAAAAAAATAGTACAGCCATGGTCCAAAAAGTACATTTTGTTTCCACAGTTGGTACAAAATCCAAGAAGTCATTTTCCTTCCCTGCCATGCAGGGCTGCCGTTTTTGGTTATTTCTAACCAAAAGTGGTTACTTTTTTCTTTAATGTGGAGATGTGAATATTTTTCTCATTTTGGTTATTTTTTTGCCAAAATAATGATACACATGTACGTATTTTTTATGTTATACTTTTTAAGCTTTTATGTTCTTCAATTTTTAGTGTTGCTACCAAGGCAACGGAAAATAAGACAGCTGTGACTAAAAGCGCTAGTGCAGCCACCTGTTATGAATTCGCCTTGATTGCTACTCACTTGTTTACAATACTTTTACAACACTGTCAACAGCTTTTAAATTTACTAAATGATAGCAAATATGTACTACAGAAATAACATGTCTTTTGTAATGGCGGCAACATTCAATTAAAAGATTTTACAAAGTAAATTTATATAAAGAATATGGACGTAAGTTGTTGTTTGTGTAAAAATACTGTTCGGCTGTCACATACAAAAACTAAACGTGTGAAGAAAAACAAAATTCAACAATAAAACGGAAAACTAAACGAGAAAAAATTAATCAGCTGCCGACTGGCATATACATATTGTTACGGAAATGGCCGTCGACAAGATTAATAAGAGTTACGCAAGAATATTCGAACAGGGCCAATATAAAGAAACATCCAGAAGTATTTAAATATATATGTAACTAAACGTACACTCGTATTAACATACTAGCACTATAGCAAACAACTATATACACATGCGTAGCACATACATACATACGTGATTAAACGTAAACAACCAACAACAACTACAAGGGTCTGCTTATTAAGAAGGTATACATAGCTACATGCATACATACATACATGCCTGGCAATTCCAACTAAAGGCAGAAATAAAAGTAAACAACCACTTAATGATGTATGCATATACACACGTATGTACATAGTTACCACATGAACTTAATTACGCGCTTTGTAAACAACATTGAAGATAATGATGATTCGGTCTAGACTTTGCATGAAAATTCTAGTGGTTGTTGTGCGAAGTATAAAAAGGGGTGACGCATCCAACAGCAGTTCAGTCGCGATCAAAAGTTAGTTGGGAATAAGTCAGTTGCGAAGAAGCTCAGTTGCGAATAAGTGCAGTTGCTAATAAGAAGTCTGTTGTTAATCAAGTGAGTTGACAATTAAGTTGTGCGCAGTCCGTGATTTGTGATACAACAGTGAGTTGATATTTGAGTCTATGCTTTACAATACGTGAGTTGGAAATTGAAGAGACTATAGTACAGTCTATAGTGACAGTTAGAGTCTGTCGTGATTTGAGTTTATTGTGGAGTCCCTTGAGTAAAGAGTAAGGGAGCAGTGGAAGCTGATAAACGTGTGTAAGTGAAGCCAGCGAGTCCTGATTAGTGTATCAACTGTGAGAGTCTGCCATAGAGTTGTTATTGGTGTATCAACTGGAAGTGTCGGCAGAGTGAGTCTTGTGTGTGACGAGCAACAGAGAAAGCAGAATTGTGTCAACACTAGCGCAGCCAGTGGTCTGAGACGTGTATATACAACAGCAAAGAAGGTGTAGTGGTAACCAGTTGTGAATATTGAAGTATCTATGTATTTGTATTTAAGCTCTTGGATTAGATTAGTAATTAGTACACTGGGGTCTTTTATTTATTGCAAATCTGCGAATCTACGGAAAAGCGTTTTTAACAGAGAATAAAAACGTAACAATATAGTATGTCAAGAAAATGTTTTGACATAGTTAAAATCGTTATAAATTTTGATTTTTATCATAAATATTTTTATTTTTCTTTGCATTATGAAATTTTTGGTTATGGATTTCATTTTATTTACATTTAAGTGAACAAATAGTAGTAAGTTATACGCAAAATTAAAAAGTGAGAGCATAAAAATTACATGAAAGCCAAAAAAACTCAAAAATTTCTCTGTCAAGAAAATGTTTTTACATCCTTGTATTATATAGTAAGAAAATAGGAAAGATTTTAACTTGTACAAAAATAATTTTTTTTTCGGCTCCATTGGTATTAAATCGGCTTGTAAGACGACTTCTCATGGAAAAAATTTTTCTTTTCCAAATATTCCGCCGAAATTTCTCATATTCCCCTCGTATTACTGTTTTAAACTCCATTTACTTCTTGAAATACCCTTTGGAAATACTATTTTTCAAATAAATCCATAAATTTTGAATAGGGCATAGATCTGGACCTTGAGATGGAGTATCCACAACCTTACCGCAATTGAAAGGACACCATGTTCTTACCCAAAGTGCCTTGTGTTTGGTGTCATTAGATTGATAACAACTGGAAACTTGCATGTTTTCCAGCAATAAACCCAAATTTACTCGAGCTGTCATCCAAAAAAATGCTTCAATATATTAAGGCACTGCCCCGCATTCATGGTGTTCTCAATAAAGCTAATTTATCCCACGTTTTACACCATATATATACATATGTACATATGTATGTATATATACCTCCAATCCATCAACCAACCTTTTTTAAGTTTTACAGATGGGTTTACGGTTTCACTTTCCAATATTTTTAAAGATTTTTTTCCTCCATACTTTGTTAGATCCATCATTCTAATAAAGCAGAAGTTTGGTTTCGTCGCCGAAAATCACATTATCGTAGAAGCCATCAAGCTTGTAAGTATGCGTTATCACAAAAGACAATTGTTGCTGTTTGGGCTACACTCTAGAAAGCGGGGATTTCCGACCATTTATTGAAGTACAGTCGATTCTTTTGAGCAACTGCCTTTGTCTCATGGGAAACTGTGTGAGTGGTACATCAATACGTTGAAATGGTTTTTCGTTGACAGCGCGAGTAAGGTTCGCTTTATAGCTGGTAAATATGGAAGTTTTAAAATTTTATTAATGTATTGACTTCAAACATGAGGCACTTTGGGTAAGAACATGGTGTCCTTTCAATTGCGGTAAGGTTGTGGATACTCCATCTCAAGGTCCAGATCTATACCCTATTCAAAATTTATGGGTTTATTTGAAAAATAGTATTTCCAAAGGGTATTTCAAGAAGTAAATGGAGTTTAAAACAGTAATACGAGGGGAATATGAGAAATTTCAGCGGAATATTTGGAAAATAAAATTTTTTTCCATGAGAAGTCGTTTTACAAGCCGATTTAATACCAATGGAGCCAAAAAAAATTATTTCAGTACACCTTAAAATCTTTCCTATTTTCTTACTATATAATACAAGGATGTAAAAACATTTTCTTGACAGAGAAATTTTTGAGTTTTTTTAGCTTTCATGTAATTTTTATGCTCTCACTTTTTAATTTTGCTTATAACATACTACTATTTGTTCACTTAAATGTAAATAAAATGAAATCCATAACCAAAAATTTCATAATGCAAAGAAAAATAAAAATATTTATGATAAAAATCAAAATTTATAACGATTTAAACTATGTCAAAACATTTTCTTGACATACTGTATATACCTTACAAATGAGCATTGAACTATTGCTTGCAAGTCAGCTTCACGTACCTTGATTTCTTGTTGTAGTGCGGCACAAAGTGTATGCATTTTAAATGTTATTTAATTTGCCCAAAAAAAAGCGTAACCAACTAATTACTTATGAAAAACTGTTTGATTCACACATGTATTTATTGATTTAAACAGTTTCCAATCATGTTGGATTCTATAAAATTGTCTATTAGTTATGTATGGAACTATTCAACTTAAGAAATACATGTCTAAATCAAACAGTTTTTCATTAGTAATTAGTGGTTACGCTTTCTTGACGCTTGTGTGTCATTTAGCATACCGTTGTAAACCCGGCCTAAGAATACTACATATTGAAATTTGGTTATTTTTTTCTCATTTGGTAACTTTTAAAGCGAATTTTGGTTGTAAATATTGTTACGCTTTTATTCTCTGTTAAAAACGCTTTTCCGTAGATTCGAAGATTTGCAATAAATAAAAGACCCCAGTGTGCTAATTAGGGTTAAGAATGATACACTCTTTATTTACTAATAAATAACACTAATCCAAATCTAATTCAAGAGCTTAAATACAAATACATAGATACTTCAATATTCACAAGTGGTTACCACTACGCCTTCTTCGCTCTTTATTTACTAATAAATAACACTAATCCAAATCTAATTCAAGAGCTTAAATACAAATACATAGATACTTCAATATTCA